>VZZY01025625.1:0-26125 GCA_013400335.1 Eurystomus gularis | reverse complement strand
GGCTTGGTTCTAACTCAAACCAGTACGGTCCTCTAACTAGCAGTGAGCTTTGCATTCTCAGGTCACTGAACCAAAATAATCATTCATTATGTGTACAAATAAAATCCTATCTAAATTTATTAATAGCAGACAGTAGAGCACTCAGATCTTGCAGAGCACTCAGCCCTGTATTTGTGCATTGCGATGCCTTAGAGATCACCCTTGACTTCTTTCAGGTTTCGGGGGAGTTTAGAGTATTCTGACCATCAGAGCAGCCGTCACCACTTTGTAAGAACCAAGAGGTTCTGAATTCTTATCACCATTCTTATACAGTTGGTTAAAATCAGAGTCCTCATGCTATCCTCCAAAAATTAACAGTCTGGCCTACAATAGTTAGCAACAAAGTTATCTTTTTTTCTTATAGAAAGACCTTTAAAAAAAAAAAATAATCAGTACTTATACCTTCCTTTTTAAAATTGATTTTGTAAATGACTCCTCTGGGGTGGTGCAACAGAGGCACAAGCTGTTGCTCAGGTGAAGTTTGTGATTGATAAAATGCAATGCTGATTTTGGGGTTATTCACAGAAAGTTGAATGAAAACAACAGACTTCACAATTCAAATATGAAAGCAGCATAATCTTTTTTAATTATTCTGATCTGTTTTGTGACCAAGAGACCGCAACATCTGGCTTCACTTTTGTATTATGTTGTTTTTCCTACAGGCCTAAATTTGATTACTAAACGTAAAAATAAACAAACAAGGAAAGTCCCCCAGAGCCCCACCCTTTCATACTTGATTTAGGCAGCATATGCCTGAAATATTTGTTTATGTTCTCTGAAGAACACATGGCCTGGCCTAGAAAACTGCACTAAGTTTACTTGGGTGGTTGTGAAATTTAATCAGCAGTTTATAACCAGCAGTGATAACCAAGCAATTATCAATGTTAATTGCAAAGTTAAATCACAAGAAGTGTAATCAATATGGTGGTCCCATTTTATGAAATTGTGTGTGTTGAGGGTGGAGAAAAGACATCATTTCCTTCTTGTGTGTCTCCCAAACTGGGGTCCGGGGAAGGGAATTATTATTGCATACCATCTTTTGTCTCATGAAATTTGACCTGGTATATTACGGTTCTAATGGATTTTTCCACATTATTGCAAATGCTTTCTGCAAGTGCCAAATCTCAAATCATCAGGTTTGATTTATTAAATGAGAAGTTTGGTGTTGAAGTCTTCTATGTAACATACAAAGAAACTGCAGGTGAGGGTGTGGAGAACTATGCTCTTGTGGCATACATAATTTTGTGCTTTTCATGTCAAAACATGTCAAAACATGTCAAAACCAAAAGTTTTTGTATGATGCTTTCCTCTCCCTACTGGGAGTGCTCTAAAATTCCTGTTTGTATGTTGTGATACATTACAGTGAAAAAGAAAGAGGATGTGAAAGAGATCTGTTGCTGTTTATAAGTTGTTAATGAAACAGAAATAGGGAGTCAGACATTGTCATGAGAAAATAATTCTGCAAGCTTGTTTAAAATAACGTAAAAAGTATAAAAAAAAGTGAAGCATGAGAGGTGCTGAGGGCTTTCAAGCATAGCGTCTAACGCTGGACTGCACCATGACTCTTCTGAGCTTGCCTTTTAATTCTCTTGGAATGCTGAAGACAGCTCTACCTTTGAGCTCCAAGGAACATGTCTACTGTCCACTTCTGCGTTCGTGTCCCTTCATTGTGACAATTCCTGTGTTGGGTCAGCTTGGTTTTTAGGTTGTCCTTATATGGAAGACAGCTCTGTTTGTTGTTTCTCAATTCAGCCTCTATATCAGCCAGAGAGACCACTGTGAAATTACATTATCACTAACTTACATGTTTACAAAGCATCTCTGAATTGAACTTGCTTACCATGCCCCAATCTTGGATTAAGATGTGTTTCTTTAGCTGATTAGGATGACTGTTAAAAAAGTCTTTAGACTAAATCTCTCACAAAGTGAAAGCAGAAAGTTAGGTTCAAATGTTTTCTCAAATTACTTTATTCTCCCTGAAGGAAGAATAAAATAAGAAGTCAGTGCAATGGACTGGCTAGGCAGGGCAGCTGGCAGCAATGGAGCCTCAAGTATCACCTGTAACAACTATGATAAACTGCACAGAATCTACTACTAAGTGATACAAGAGCAGAAGTTTTTCAAAGGCGAAGACCAAAATTATTCCGGAGAAACAAGGGCAACCCCAAACACACCCAAAACAGCCTTGCTGATAGATACTGTATAAAAATAAAATTAACAAAATAAAAAGTCAATGTTTGCAACAAAAAAAACCCAATTGTTAAAATGATGAAAACTAAACAAGGCTGGCAGCAAAGCTTCATAGTACTTAAAACTGACTGATTTTTTAAAATTTACACACAATACCAGAAAAAAAGTTATAGGAAAAGAAAAGGAAAAATTACAAAGAACAATTTGTCAGAATAACAAATAGTTCCTTTAGTCTAGAAAATAACATGTCTAAGAAACTACCTCTACTGCTTCAAAATAAAGCAATAGTAGATTTCCAATCAGCAAAATTAAGTCAAGTATGTAAGATTAACAGTAACAAATCTCCAGAACAAAACAACACCAACCCAGTAACTACAAATCACATACTCCTTGAAGAACACAGGAATGCAAATCATGTATGATCACATTTAGCCTATTTTCATGCACAAGCTATTGTTTAAATCACAGAAAACATAGAAAATGGTAACATTTTTTACAAGTGCTTTCATGAGTAATGCATGAAATCTCAGAACAATGATCTCTACCTCTATTATGGGGTCAGTAGATAGAATGAAAGTAAAGAACAGAACTTGGTTCCCTGAGAAGGGTGATGTCCTCTGTGGCAAAGAGTCACGAGGACACAAATAAAAGTAGCTTAGCTACCAATTTTCTTCTAGATACCGCATCAAAGGTCCTAGACAAAATTCACAGAAGTTAAGACTGATGAGTGGGTAACCAAGAATGGTCTTATAATCTGCTCTTGTAATGGACAAAGGACCTGTTGGTTCACTCAAGAATGTGTGCAGTGGCATGAGTTTTTAGCCAGACCCCCAGATGAACACCATAAAAGGTCAACCTGATCAAGTTTTCCAACAAAAAAATTATGAATTGTAGCTAAAAATGAAACTGTCTGTGAAAGCACTCGAAAGTTTTGACAGACTAAATTCAAATTCAGTAAATGAGAAACAATGCCTATGGGAGAAAACTACTATATATGCTAATTCTGCATTAAAATGTCCTCTCCATTAGCTATGATTATTCAGAATGGTAGTATGGTTGTTTTAGGCATTCCTTTGAAAATATGGCTCAATGTGTAACAACAGTTAAAAAGATCAACAGAATATTACAGAGAGGAAGGAAAGAGGAGAGAACATTATATAGCCAAGTAGAACACAATGCTGTCCTGATTATTATGTGTAGTTCACTCTTTCCCAACATATATATTAATATTAACACAATGAATCTATTTATACAAAATAAATATTAAATAATTGTATTACATTTTATTAAACTACACATTTATTTATGGAAGTGGCTATTTCCAAAATATACATTTCTGTATTTAAATACTAATCACAATCTACATATTTCTGTATATTATAAATTTTATGAATATATAATCACAGTGGAATCAGAAAAAGGACAGAGAAGGGAAATAAGGATAACACTTGTATGCATCATCTTTGATAAAAGTAAAGACCAAATAGAGGGGACACTAGGAATGGCAAATTATGATGACAGAGATCTCAAATATGGAAGTAATGGAGAAAGAGGGTACCAATAATTTCATATTTCTCAGAGTGGGAAAACCAGAAGGAATCAGTAAAAATATTGCACCAATGGTTTAAGAATGAGATGTATTCCTTATTTTATATGGTGCATAATTCATTGTGGAAATCATCCCATGAGCTAAATCTTGTCAATAGGGCCAATATAGCACAAAAGGGCCTATAGAAATTCCTGAAGACTGGATCATTTGAGTTATTACACACAATAGGCCAAATGCAACATGGGAGTCAAAAAGGAGGGCTGGCAAGCAGGGGGTAACCTTGATCAGTTTCTTGCACTCTTTCTTTCAGTATCTGAAACTAGTCCCTCTCTAAAATAGAAACCTGAGTGTAGCAGACTTTTTGCCTGACCTAGTATACCGGTTCCAATGTACTTAGAGATGGAATATGTGGCTTAGGAGAAGAAGTGAATAGTTCTAAGAACTGTTAATTGAAATATTTTGTACTGAACAGAAGAAAAAAGAGTATATATAACATAATCTGTCCATTGTTTTCAAAAAGACTTTGGTTTTCCATAAATTTTACATTTCAAAAATAGGAGAGAAAGGGTAGAATTTTTCTGAACTTGTCACAAGATCTAGTCAAGATAAACAATGATTAAGTCTCTTTTCAGACTGATCATTTTCAGGTTAGTAAATCACTGTACGCTTCTGGTTCAAAAGTGATTATTTAATCCAGTCTTGGCCCTAGCCTGACAAGACCCATCAGCCTCTTGCCAGCTGGCTACCTGTGCATGCATTATCTCCTGCATGCCCTTGCAAGTCCCAGGAAGTCTAGGCTAATCCCTAACCTAATTTTTTTTTCTTAACCTGTACTCTAATCTCACCAGCAGATTCTGCCAGTGCTAGATCACAACTGAGGTAAGAATTGTCTGGCTAGCTCTAGTGCTCCACACAAACGAGCATCCAGTTTTGAGCTCTATTTTATGACTTTTTGGACAATTGGTGGCCAAAATCCTAATCTCTGCAGTAACTCTGCTCAAGGGAATCCAACCTGCACAATTTCTATATCAGCCAGCAGTACCCTCAACCACCAGCACAAAAAAATAGCCAGGCAGTCTCTTCTGGCAGCAACCCTTAAACAAAGCTTGTTAGCCCTAGCACTACAAAAGACAACATGAATACAAATCCAGCCCTAATCAAAATACCTCTGACAGCCTCCAGACAAACATTTATCTGATCCAACCTTATACATCCCTGATGCAAAGCTGTTGGTCCGTGCAGGTCTTATTAACAAACTTGCATCTTTATACCAGGGACTGACAAAAAAACCATAAACCTAGTCTAAGTCTTGCTCTAGGCCAACAGAGGTTTCTCCTCCAAACCAGCCCCAAGCCTGGACAAAACCCTTTACTAGAACTTGTTGTAAACCCACTGATCTTTGCTGCATCACACCTCAGCCATAGCGCTAGGGCCCTAGCTATGTGAAAACCACAGCCCGTAAAACAAACCCTAACAGGCTGTGCTTTGCCAGCCCTACACCTTTCCTTGGCAATCCCTACTGGCTGTTTCAGTAAGCCTGTAACTCGTATTGGTTTTAAACAGTCATCCAGGGATGACTGTTAGCATTACATTCTACAGGTTCTACATCAGCTGTAGAACCCATCTGGCAGTACTGAATCATCCTCCTCAAAGGAGTACAGGTGTGTGACATGAAATTGTCACTCCAAGTTTCCCTATTTTGTGGCTGACATATTAACAGTGAAGACTTTTTAGCACAGAGAGGTGAATACATGACCTTGGCAGCACAACAGATGAGTGGTTGTTCTGCCCATAAAGGACAAGTTCCCCTGTGTGAGATTACTGTTCTGTTCTCTAGATCACAGTGTCAGCCAGAAAGATTTCCAAGTGAAACTGACCTTCATTTCACCAGGTTTTTATCAAACATGAGACTTTTTTCTTTTATGAAAAAGACCTTTCTATTCACATGAATCAGAATTTTGTATTAAAAACATCAAAACAGGGAAATCCCCAGAATGTAGGAACAAAATTCAAGTGGAATTTAAGTTTGCTGGCATCTTTTCCAGGTCTTCGGTCTTTCCAACATCAAAAGCTTATAATAGAGATTTATAATTCTCAAACTATGAATATAAAAAAAAAGAACATTAAAAACTCCAGTTCTTCTCATATTTTGTATAACACCTTTAATTTTTAAAGGAGAGCTGAGTTCCTTTACTGAATTATTTTTACCATTTACTTATCTTATTTAAAGATTGGCAAGAGTTTAGCACACAAAGAATGTACCATGACTATTACGAAGTCAAGAAATCTAGTAATTATACAATTCAGCTCCTACAGGAACAGTACGAGGTTTCTTCTTGCAATTTTAAAGCACTCCATGTCTCCAAGAAACTTACATGTCAACTCCCACACTGAGTTTCTCTTTCTGAATTATATTCATGTGTCTAACTTGACCTGTCTGAATAAGACCATTCAGGGTCAATTGAAAAGGATTATAATAGTCATTCTGGAGACAATGACCCTAAAACCAGAGTTCTGCTACATTTATAAATTCATTTACATCTGTTTGCATAAAAACTGTGATGTCCCAGGAAAGTAAATCTTGACACTCAAAGATACCTCACTTAGTAAGGAAAACTTTTTAATGTGACAGAGAAGCCGTTAATCTGATTTTTTTTACTTTACTTTCACAATCTGAAGGCAAAATAGTCCTGGCTATAGTGAGTATGGAAAGCAGTTGCCAAGTCTGACATAACTGAGCATTTTGCAGTTTGGTACTCCTGCATTAGCCTTATTTGTATGTACACTCCTATATCTAACAAAACGCAACAAATGAAATACCCAGAAGCTAAAAATTTCTGTTAGAAAAATAATTAAATAGTATATAAAAATATCCTTGTTGCATTATCTAAAGGATCTTCTACAGCTGTTTATTAAAAAACTAACTGCCATTCAAGTGCAAGGAATTTTTAAGTGTTTGATGCAAGGCAAAATCTAATGCTAACTTTAGAAAAGATATTACAACTGTGAACAGTTTTTGTTTATGCATTTTTCTATATCCACTGAAGAAAATAGGTATGTCAATAAATTAACACTTGCTGAGCCATGCTACTCTGATTTTCAAAATGTGCAAACACACAGCAGAATTATTTAAATAGTTTAATCTCAACTCATTAGTGTCTGTTCTGCACATACCTAGCCAGCTTGTACACTCATATTAGCCAGACAGTCATCACACAAGTAAGGTACTGGCTTTGATTTAACCAGCGCTTCTTACCTTGCTTTGCTAGAGAAGAAAATGCAAGCAACGGATAAAGGTATTTTCCTTATCGTAAAAGACAACTGTAAATAATAGGAACACAGTCCAACCTTCCTGTTACAATTTCAGGGCCATTGGTCTATGTGACCAGCTGTCCCCAGCAGGTATGTTCTAGATAGCCAGGCCGCCCTAAATCCATAGATAGCACAAAGAATGCAAAGTGCAATACTGTTGACACCACACTGATACTGGTCATCTGGATATAATCTGTAATACAGGTAAAAGTTTTTTAGGCATTCTGAATTGACCAGCATCTGTTTTACTAAGGCATTTTCATTCTGACCTTCAGAAAGGAATGCATTCTTCAGGTCAGGCTTCTCCTTATGAACCAGTCCTGATAATTTCAGCTTGCTTTCTGTGCTGCTAGCATACAAGATTGGTAGGGGACAGTCTACAGGGCTCTGCTGCTTCCTGAGCTAACCCATTCCAGCCCATCATAATCCAGCTTAATGACTTATCACATTTTCCAGTTTACTGTTCAAACTTCTAGCTGCCATCAGCTCTAGGTTAAAGCAACTGTCATCTGCCTCTGGGGCCCATGGTGAAAAATGTTTGTAGTCCTGGACATGATATAGGTTTTACAGTTTTACAGCTGAAATCCTTCAAGTTTCTTGGACCTCCTGGAAAAGGATTTATTTTATTGTAATTCCCAACTGTTCATTTTTGTATGTGTGTTTTCCCACAGAACGTGTGTATTGCTTCCAGCAATGTGTTTTATATTACCTGGAGGAATAGAAATACTCTAATGGGAGGAAACAATTTTATTCTTATTACCAGTGCAACACAAAGCAGAACTTCAAAATGACACCATGACTTCTCAAGCAAAGTCATCCCATTTGTTTTGGAGCTTGGGGACATCATTCTCCACTCCCTTACAGTCTTCTGTGCAATCACACTAGAATAAACCCCCCAAAATATGGGGCAAAGGTACAGACTTTCCTTCTTTTTGCTTGTAACAGACAAAGCAAGTTGTATGTCCTTGATGTACACATACTTCAGCAGTACATACAGAAAGTAATCTGCCTTGTCTTGCAATGACTTCATCTTTTCTCTTTAGGGCACACACTGGGTATGTCTTTCTTGGCACAAACTCAGTCTCTATCCCAAGGAGTGTCCAATGAGGCTTTCATCATGTATTTAAAGAATTTCATGTAGACTTCCAGAGCTAGCCTGGGCTAGCCTTTGTGGTAAATGTCTACTGGAAAATTAAGTTCTAGAAAATATCTCTCATCTTTCCAATGCATCTTGTCTTACTTTATGTTACTTTAAGAGGTCAATGACCAATGATCCTCACCTTGATAGTGAAGTCTGCAGTGAGAGGCCCAGGTATTCTTAATATCTCCTTGTCAGGAAACTTCTGGAAGTCAATGCTAGAATTGTCGATGAGGAAGGAGCCTGTGGAGCTGAGGCTATTTTCACTCTTCACACCTTGGAGAGTCTTGATTTCCAAATCTACCAAATACAAACAAATTAACAGGAAATTACAGCATTATAATTTGAAGTAAGAGTACTTCAGAGCAGCAGAAGAATATCAACCGAAAACAGTGGTGGTGCAGATCTGCCTCCTAAATTACTGATAACGCAACTTTTTTGTTCTTTTCCACAGTTTATCCACATTCCTACACTTTCCTTTTCTTTTTTTCTCCTCTGTTTGCTTTTTGGCTTTGTTTAAACCTTAGATTTCTCATTCACCTCTTCACCCACAGGTTATTCTTTTACTCTATTCCAGATGTATTAATTCATTCCTAGTTAGGCATATTTGCTGTTGTTTAACTTGCTCTCAGTAAGTTATGCTCCTATACGGAGCATGACTCAGACCTTCACCCATGAGTGCTGGCTTTGTTAAGGTGCTGTTCCCTCTTTCAGTTCAAAGGTGGGTCACTAACCATATGTTGTGGTGGGCAATTAACGGAAAGCAAGATGTCCAGGAAAGAAAGATCAGCGTGACAGCTATCCTGCCTCCTCTCCAGAAGTAGTCTGATCCACCCTAGTGGAGCAGGAAGAGCAGGCAAGTGCTGAACTCTCCTGAGCTCTCCCTCTGGATCTCTACTCTCCTCAAAAGTGGGTATGAATTCAGATATGGTTTGGTAGCAAATCAACAGTCAGAAAGTAGATCTGTTCCATTACCTAGCTAGCCTCCCCACCAACTCTAGATTATGCTTTACAGCACATGCACCAGTAAACCGTTCCTTGTAGTTACTTCAAAGTGACAATGCATTTCATCATGAAGGATTGCTAAGTTGCAGTCTTTTTGCATGTACTTGTGAAATTACGCACAAAATCTTCCCCATTCAGAGAGGCAGCTAAGGCAAAATCTGGATTAGATGGGGACATACTATTAATTTGTGTTGGAATAAAGTTTCAGAGGCAGAAAATGTGAGAAATGTTCTTACTAGCATGTGTTAAGTTTTTAATTAAAGGAAAAAAATTAGTTGCAGTAATTAGGCTGCTTTTCAGTATAGCTTATGGGAATTAATTCAAGAATGAAGTTGCTGAGGCAGTACACTAAGAATTTGCTCTGTATTAATGAATTCCTTGGTTTTCAATGAGACTAGTCTCTTCCTTTGTGATGCACTTGGCCATATATTTATTTCTGGGCAAGGCTGAATGCATCTGGGATAAAGACAATTTTATGACTTTTGCATATAATCAGCCTCCTGTTGACTTCTCCCACTATTTAAAGTTCACAGGTCAAAATACTTCTTCCTCCTCAAACTGATTGTAGCTCATACGTATATAAAATCATTTGATAGGTGAACAGAAAGATTCATGGAGACATCTGAAAAAAGAAAGAGATGTATTTGGACTTATTCATGTTTACACAGAGCAGTTAATTTAAATCTCAACCAGTGAGTCAGGCAGACCTCACTGATTCAAATCTTTTTGTCTTGAAATGCAATATGATGTGGGTAAAGACAGCTTTAAATCAATTTCACCTGCTAAAATCTCATTTCTCTCTAAGATGTCCTATAGGTCAATTGCACTGAAAAAATAATAAAAGTATGATTTTATTTTTACCTTGGAAGAGAACATCTGTACTTGGAAAGAAGACAGGAGGGAAAGGAAGAGTGCAAATCATCTACTGAGAAAGTAAAGACAACCATGCTGGAGCAGCTCAGGAATACCCAAAGGGCCGTTTAAAACTGAAGTATGGCCAGTATTTGAACTTTCAGGAAAAACATAATGTATATTTTCTTAGTTTATGGCCTGTAATTCGCTGGTCTTTTTCAATCTCTGAATCGAAAGAAACATTAAAAGATTGTGATATGCCCACAGCTTTCTCAACAGGAGCAGTGAGCTACAGAAGAGCACTGAGAAACCAACCCTCATTTCGCCACTCAGTAGAAGCTCTTCAGGAAACAGAAGTCTGGAAAGAGTCGGAATGATTGGGTGTTTCATCTCCTTGCTGACACTAATGTTTATACTTACACTGAGAGGCTTAGAAGACTAACTGGTCCATGCTGCAGGAAAGTCCTGCTACTGTTGGTAAAGGAGAAGGGGAATCTTGATTATCTTACAATAATTTGTGCTTCTGAAAGATTATGCAGTACAATTTATGCTTTTTCTGACAGTAAATCCCAACATTCCAGTGTTCATTTGCTGCTGATGAAAAAAAGAGCAGCTTGTGAGTAGTTACCGCATTGAAAGGTAAGAAAGAAGGATGCAAGGAGTTTCTATTCATGAAATACATGGATTTGCCTTCAAATCTTCCAGAGTATTCTTAAATCTAGACCCTTTTCTCCCACAGAAGAGAGATACATCAGCTGCTGTGATAGACAGTTCCCTGTCAGACAAAGTATTGAAGTTACAGCCATAAAGTGTCAGGCTAGCAGCTCTCAGTGTTAACTCCTTGGAGCAATATCATTACTAAGGAGCACAATTTGACTTGTGTGTGCTGTTTCAAATTTTTAGATTGTGGTTTTGTGTGTGTGTATGTGCGTGTGCATGTGCATCTATGGGAGTGAGAGAGATTATCATAACAGAAACATATGTTAAAGTCATGAACAGCTTGATGGCTCAGCTCAGCTGTAAGGAAGCTTATACTTTACTGTCCTCAACGTTTCTTCACGCAGTGGGATATATTTTATGAATTTTAAACAAAAGTGCTTGGCAGCAAGTGAGTCAGCTAAAGGATAAACAGAAATGGCTGAAAAATTATGGAGGGGCAAAGGATTCTGCAATGTTGGCCAAACTCTGCTCTGAAAAGTGTGTGTACCACTGATGTAACAGCCTGAGGAGAGCTTCTGAGGGCAGGACTCATTCCTGTGTTGAAAACAGCGATCTGAGAGAGGGAAACCAGACATCACAGTGTAAACAGAGCACTGCGGGTTAGCAAGGCTTTCTTAAACAAATGTACACTAACTTTTTCTACTTACATAAATGATCTGGTCCTTTCAGTACGAGGCGAACTTGCCTGCTCCCATAGGGAATAGCAACAACTGTATCATCCGCTGTGGGAAGGCAAAAATGCATAGAGTAAATAAGCAAAGATACTCCCAGCTGTTTTCAAATAAGTAGTGAACTAGGTGCTTACAAGGCAGTCAAAAGAAAGCTTCAGTGACACTATGAGTTATAAGATGTCATTAAAAATATGAAAAAAAGAACTTGTTAAATGAGGTAAGAACCTTCTACTTAGAAGAACTCAAACTTGTTGACTTTTTTTATTCTCAACTCCTTCACAATCAATTTCTGGATTTCAAGAGTAATTGATAGCTTTCTATTTTACCAGTTAAACCTATCCAAATTTTTTGAATTGGTGTTTGTGGTGAAGTAGAGAAGCATAAGCCTATTCTGATATTTAACCAGGACAGCCCATTTCTTCATTTGACTCCTTCCCAGTTGAATGCTACAGTTTCTCCATGATCCTGCCTATGCTATGTGACTGTTTCCCACTGCTCTCAGGTATGCCTTCCCTTTCACACCTTTTATTTTAATACTAGAAGTGCTATAATTCTGCTTCCCTTTCCACACCACTAACAGAAAGTCCCTGGAAAAACAGAAGCCTGCTAGACCATCATGTAAACAGCTCCTTAGAGCAGGATCTTGCACCTTGGGAAGCCGTTGGGAAGCTTGCCAAGTGGGTTTAAACTGAGGTGTGAACTAGCATGTAGGTTACATGTTGTTGTGAAAGCTAGTTAGGTCAGTATTTCTAAAGAGGCAGCAATCTCGCTAATGTCCTGAAGGGAGACAGGAAGGAAAGATATGGGAAAATGTTGGAAAATGCTCCCAACTCTACACCTGGGTTGTGAGCGGGGGCCCAGAGAATGCTGACCTGGACTAATCAGTGTGCCTAGATTCTTCATTTACCTTTCCCTGTCCTTTCAGCCTCCTTCTCCTATAACTAGAGCTGGAAAAGAAAAAGTATGCATGCTTAACAGGATTTTTTGGGGGGAGGTGGTAGAAATGAGAGGCATGAAGCCCCTTTCACTATCTATTCATTACAACTGCTCAAATGTGTCTCATATAATGCCTGCTGGCAAGAGCTGTAGCTCTGCTCTCAAAGAACTGTGTTGTTATGTCAGGTAAGGCTAATACAACAAATAAAAGACTATTATCTTTCATCCAAACATATGAGCTGGGGCCTTAAGTATCTGACCAGACCAAACTGGGAAAACTGTTCCAGCCTAGCTAAATCAGAATTCTCAACCAGCAAAATAGTTATTAATGTTGTCATTTTATGTTGTCAAAAATTGAAGAGAGGCAACAGGAAGAGGGAAATCTACAAGAAACAGGGATGTCTCCTAAACAATGCTGTCATTCATCTAAACCTGTAATATCTAAAAAATGTGAACTAAAGCCCTTTTAAATTTTAAATNNNTCAGTCACGAGTCATAGGAATTTCTGACACTCTTACATTGGAAAGCTTCATGGGATGAAATATCCATACTTTTGTGGTCCCTCAATATCCCAGAAGGGCAAATGGAGGCAGTCTGATAAATCTCTGAGTGTCACAAGAGTTACATGAGAAAAAGCCTGTTCCTGTGCACAGGCTCTTCTGAACATTGTCTCCATTTTCAAAATCTGATTTGATAAGTTTCCCCAACCTATCCAGAAATTTCAATGTCTCCTAAGACTTACATAACGCTGTGGTTAAACTCTGTTCAACACACATTCTGCTCATACACATCTCTGATACCACATTAATTAGCAAAGACAGATATCTTTAATTTCTACATAAAATTCAAATTTTCTATTTGAAAATACAAATATCCAATTCTTACAGAATTAATTAAATATTGATATTCTAGTGTTGGTTTTATTAGTCCCGTTCTGGCACTCATATTCAAGATACTTGGTAGGATAGATATATTTTATCCAGTTCTGGGAATAAAATCTGTGAGTATTACATATCATTTTGCTGCATATATATCACATTTATTGAAGTGAGTCTGGGAAAACAATAACTTCAATTTAAAAAAAAAATATTAATGGTCTTTTTACAACTCATATTTAAAGGCAGTTCCATGTCATATTTGTCTCTCAGTTATAAGCTCTGTGCTGGAGAGTGAACAACTCACTAATACGTCACAGAAAAACTGGACAGTTTAAAGATGATGCAACCTCATATATTCTTCTTAGCATGTCTCTTCTGCCTCACAGTATTGCTAGAACTGTATTTCAACTGGTCTTGTCATTGTTCTCCATTTGAAATCCTAGCACACTTTATGCGACATGTAAAGCTCAGTGGGAATAACACTTATCACAGTGCTTCCTGCTTTCACAAAGCAGAAGCGGTAGGGACAGTGGTAACAATGATAAGAAGAAGACATTTCCTGTGAAGAGTCATGTGAAAGTAAGCATGGTCACAGCTCCCTTGGACTGTAAGCAGAGAGGCAGATTGTGGAGCAGCTGTGTGAAGCACTCTGAAGAAAAGGTACAAAGTGTGCTAAATGGGTGCTTGGTTTCCTCCAGAGCACATACATAAGGAGACAAGGAAGGGTCCCAGATGAATGAGAGGGACAGTAGCCCAGGACTATGAAGAAAGTGAAAGGATTTAGGCAAAGGTTATACAGCAGGTAGATACATCAGATTCCTGTGAGAGATCAGTTTCTTCTGGTCTTGGATTTTGAATTTGGATTTTGTCCAAACTGTCAGTTCTCATGATGAAAAATGTAATTGTTTCTATTTCCCTATTACTATTGATATTCAATGGAAATCTGGAACTATATCTATTTTTGACAACCACAGCAACAGTAATCAGATAAATATTCCACCTGAGCATAGCAACTTCTCAACTCCCTCTTAAAAGTAGTCTACCTTACTAGCAGATATCAATCCTTTTTTAGAGAAATATTACCTTTCAGCAGAATTCACCCACCGTGTATGGGATCAGCTCTCTAGCTCCTTGGTGAATACAAAGAAGCCTGCTTAAATACAGCTCATCTCCATAGGGAAATATATACACTCCTTTCAAAAGGAGATAATATTGAAAAAAAAAAGGTTAACTTTCTACAGACTTAGAGAGATTAAGCCACCCAAGCTTAGGACTAAGAGAAAGGATATTTCTGAACAAAGCCTTTTGTAGCTTATGCTTTTGTTAAATTTTTATTTAATAGAAACAAGAGCACAGACACAGGTGCTTCCTTTTTCATACAAATGTAGGAGAGAATTCAACACCACATTGCCTCCTACCCTGCTATGCGTCTGTTTCTAAGGCCACTGGGAGATATATACTACCCCTGTAAATACTCGGAAGCTGTTCTCATAGCAAGTGCTAAGTGTTTAAAAGCTCTATGAATTTCTTTCCAGTACTATCCTTCTCCTATGCCTTTGCACGATATAAACAGTATGGAGAAGGGAACTGGATATGAGCACCAGGAGAAAATGAATTCAATATGATGAGCTCAACATTGTGTCTGAGGTGGTTTTGAGATATTAACAACTTCAGAAACAATTGGGACAGCACTGGAATAAAGGTCACTGTACAATTCTCCTAGCACAGTCCTCAAAATTGAATACCGTGCTCTGCTAGGCAAATAAAAATCCCAAGTGAGACCACATAATGCCTCTGATATCTGGTCACTGTTGCATATGCCTCTTCTGATTTTTCTTACGTTGAATGGCAGTCTGGCTCATACAGACTTTTAATGCCTTGTTCATACCATGGACAAAATAGACATAATTCTGGAGGAACAAAGATTATTTTATAGACATAACTTGGAAACAAGCCAAATGAAATCCAGTCATTTCAGCAAATAAATCAGGCCCTGATCTCAGATATGCTTATGTAGATACATTACAGAGAAAAATAAGCAAGATGCTGACACAGACAAAGTGCCAAACTGACAAGTATTTAAACAGTTCTGGGGAGGATAAATGCAGGAAGTAAACACAGACTAAGCTTTTGAAAAGCTTTTCAACATTTAAAATCTCAAATTTTCACAGCATGTACATAAACTGGAAGCAAACCTCAAAAAGAATTCACAGTAATTCATATGCATAAAGGAAATCCATAAGTGTGCCTTTACAATTGTAAAAAAAAACCCAGCAATTTAAAGGAGCACTTACTTTTGATATATTTGAAATTCATATTGTGCATAACAACACATATGTCTATAGCAGGGGAGAGAATAATGTCACGTGGTTTATAGAGAGTGCATATAAAATTTGATTATCTACTTCAGTTCTGTATAACAAATATTTGCACGCAAGTGAATCTGAACAATCCATCCTCTAACATTTTTTTCACATTTGTTTCAGTCTAGAACTATGCTTTTTGCCATCTGCTTTTTTACCTACATAGCATTCTTTGTATTTAATAGCAAACCATTCAGAGTAGGGGCTCTATTTTATTAACATTTTAGTACTGTGCGTAATATATTAGTGCCTTTATCCTCAGTAGAAGAGAGAGAACCTTTTAACCACAAAGCAACTGAAAACCAATGAATTATTCCTACAGGAATAAGCATTTGCCAAAAAGTTCACTAATACTACTGTGTCTCAAGCAGCCTGGAGATTTCTGAATCTGTTCGTGCACATCGCAGAAACAGTAACAATGAGGTAAAATTCCACTCCTAAATCTTTCTGAATTATTTCTTTTGCCTGCTAACGTGCAGTTCTGTCTCAGCGATGGAACTCTTAGGATTATCCACACAAAATAGNCCCTCCCTCTTTCCTTCCTTCCTCTTTTCTTTTCCCTTCACACTGACCACACATGCCCTATCTCTTATCCCAAAACTTTGTTGCTTCATCTATGCTGCTATCATCAGGCTAAAAAGCTTATCTGGGGTCCACGATAAACCATGTCCCTGCTACTGGGGCACACTAACACTCCTTTACCACTCTGAGTTGAAGCTGGCTCAGACAGTGTGTGGGAAAGCCCATGTCTGTTCAAACCCACACATGTAGACACCTCCTGATGACTTAGGCACCTCAGTCCACCCAAGGACTAAGTGACCATGCTCAGCATGCAGCCAGACATGCTGTGGGCATAGGTCTGGGAGGGAGCACTGTGCCAGATTGGCACCATCATCCCCCAGGGTTCTCCTCTGCTGTCAAGCAGCACAAACTACCCTGTTCAGAGCAGTGTGGACTGAGTCCTACACCTAACCCACTAATACAGGCTGAGCAGTGTGGGTAGAGCAGCCCTTCTCTTTCTCCCACTCACTAGCTGAGATGGGGAGTATACTGGTGATATCTTTCCACAATCCTCTGTTCACCTCCATGGCCAGAGCTATAGTCTGCACAAGTCTGATTAAACCCAAGATGGAAGAAACCATGGGGACAACACTGACCATGATCATTCAGCTGCCTGAGGAGTGGAATTTAATCTAACTTATAAGAAATGCGAATTTCACTAAGAGGGTAAAATGGCACGTTGCCAGAAAGGACAGCTTACGTTTATTTGCTGAGAGCTGGGACTTATACTGGCCTCGAACCAGCCGGCAGGTGGACCCATCACCATTGCAGACCCCACAGTTATCTTCCTTGACAGTGCTTCCCAGCTGGCGGTCACAGCCAACGATCTGGCAAGAAAGAAAGAGGTGCATTTCAATGTGAGCACCCACTGACTGGCTGCTCGATCCATCTCTGCAACTAATTACAGCCAAATTTCTCTCTCAGCATCTCTAGAGGGCCATAAAGTACCTTAGCAATGAAAGAGGCTGAGCAAATCTGGCGGAGAGTTTGACCCAAATTCAGACGTGAGATAGTGAGCAGGTTAGTACTCAATGGCTTTTGCAGCCCAGAGAAAGAAAAGAGTATTGTTAGAGGTTGTTTTTTTAGGATATTGTGAGTATTTCTTGGTCAGAGTCCTATCAGAAATTACACTTCTTCGAGTTTCACAAAGAAAAATGCCCTAAATAGATATGAAGACAGATAGGAAGCAGAGAGATAAAAGTAAAGAGCAGCCCAGATACATAGTAACATGGCTGAGATCTCAGTGAAACTTTACCTACTATGCTGTCGGGAAAACCATGTGGTTTTAATTACGTTTGACAATAATCTCATTCCACACTTTCAATGCCTGTGTTCAAACATTGTTTAAAAAATGATAAAGAAGGAGGGAATGGTTAAAACAAAAGCACTAAGAGTCAGAAATGCAATTAACTGCTCTGAAACTAGGTTTATGCTTATGTGCAAATTGTTTGGTTACATATTTTAAAACCTCAGAAGATAAACTAGGCTTCTTAGTTTGAAAAAAAGCTATAGTTCCCAGGAGAATAAAAGACAAATTTATTATTAAATACATTTAAAATTAAATAAATGGCATATAGATTTATTTAGCACAGTGTTAATACAGCCTTTCTGTTTGAACTTTGAATTCTGCATCCAAGTTGTTAATTTTGCAGATAAATAACTGAAATCCAAGAGATTAAGCAAGTCCATACAGTGTTATAATTATCTTTATACATACAAGAAAATGAAAGGCCTTCTAGCCATTCTGGCACACAAGGTAAGCAATGAAAAGATTTTTGTGCATAAATTCAACTTCTAAGGAGTTCATGCTATGACTCTTAGCCAAACAGACAGTATGGGAATTTTAAATGAAGTACTTGTTTCAGCTTTAAATTTTCCTGCATCTCTGAGTTTCAGTTAAATCAGAGAGCTGGGTGATAGAAACTGATAAGCAGATAGGGCACTTATCACTCAGGCTCATAAAAGCTGCATGTGTAACTTGCCCACTTAAGCATTCAGATTAATATTCATTTTTGCAAATCTATGTGTGCAGAACTGCAGATCTCTGCAATCTAAGAGTGAGATGTATTTTTGGGTTTCACAGTTTCTCTTCACTTGCCTGTGAAAATGAAGGGTTTTTATTAATATTCAGTATTTACTTCTAGCAATTCTATTCCCTTTTCTAACATCATTACTTTACCAGTGGCACAATAGCAGTTTCCTTGTTTATCTGTCATATTGATAGTATAATTAATTTAATTTAAATCATTACAGGTTTGAATTCAGGCTTGATGAAAGCTACAATCAAATTTCTTTGACTTTACCCACTTCTACTGGGTAAGAACTGGGACAGTCTTCTATGCTTCTGCATTATATTATGATGTCTCTAGGGGAATTAATGAGGGCTAATACAGTTACAGTCATGCATAAATGATGCATTTCTCTGAAAACCTGGTCATACCGAGACTTCAAAGGACATTTTATCATACTAGAAACACTATGACAAATAATGGTTAGATAGCTGAAGCAAAGTTAAGATTATCATGACTGTGACTACTCCATACAGAGCTTCCAAGTGTAGATACATAAATTATACCAGTGATACCATGTAAAATTTAGGTCTATTTTTTTTTCTGAGTAAGAATATCTCTACAGGAGCTGAACCACCTTTGATATACATAGACTGGTTGTGAAAAGGGATAGATCTTAAATCCAGGTATGAGGCAACCAATTTCACAAAACCAGCCTTTCACTACTTTAAAGCCTTTTTAACTGTATGAGTCATCAGCTCACACATTGCCATGGGCTGTACTCTGATTAAAGTTAAATTTATATATCAAGCAATTTGGAGCTAGGTCACAACTTGTAAAGGAAATTGCTAGGAAAATCTCAGGTGTGAAAGGAAGTTATATTGAGGTCCATTGCTCTTTTTGAGATGGACAGCATGTGTGTATAGCACAAAAATAGTTATTTTGCTGAAATGCTATATTTCAAATGGAAGTATGAGGAAAATGGAGACCTCTTGCGAACACTAAAACATATGTGGTATGTACAAAATGTGTTTTAATCTTCCTGTACTTGGTAGTGTCTCAGATAATTTTATGCTATTGGAAACTTTGATGAAATTAAATAGATTTCCTATTTCTCTTCAAGGTTCTGCAGAGCTTTTGCTTTACTCTGTTAGATTATCTGTCTTAATGGACTTCCAGAGCTCTGGGAATATGTATGAAATTTTCATTAAAAACCCTTATGAGTGATTAACCAATGCCTGAAATAAAAAATGTTCCCAAGTTCACAGTTTTTTTTTTCTTTTATTCTCCCCTTTACTATGCACAGAAATCCCCCTTCCATGTTTTGGAGGTAATTATATGCCACCATCACCCCAGAAAGATGCAGAGAGTTAGCAAGGAACAGGAAGGCAGAATTGTTTCTTTCAGCATTTACCCATAACATGAACACGACATAGAAGAGAGATTTTGGAATGAATGTTATGAGGGATGCCAAAGATGCAACACACTAGGAGAGACCCAGCTATCAGGAAGAGCAGATTCACTTACACTGCAGAGCTAGAAAGGCCTGCCAAGACACTGACCTATGGGCATACTCAGGGTTGGTGGTGGACTAGGGGTGGTTGAGGACTCTTCAGGAAAATGAGCACCACAGAAGATACTGCTTGATCAGCTTGGTAGGCAAAGGAGTGAATAGGGATGCTGCATCTGTAATCTACAGCTCAGAGTAATGCTTTGGTGGACACAATTAAAAGCAAAATACTGACAGTTTTGAATCAGAGCTCTGGGGAATATTCACTTCCCCAAAAGCTTTGAAATGTCAATTCCTCACCTTGGTTTGACACTAAAACCAATGTTAAAATTTTGAAGTTTCTGTGGGATGGAAATTTCCTTTTCCAATGCATTCTAGTCTTGATCTTAATATATTCTGGGGTGTTTAGAGAGATGAAGTCTTTTTCAATCCATAAAGGGATGGGAAGGAAGCCCCCACCAGGAATGAGAGTGGGTTATTGCAACAAGTTGTGCCTGGAAATGTTCTGAAGTAAGCAGTTTTCATACTCTTTTCTACTACATGTTAAGCTTCCTCACCGTAAAGCAGGGTAATGAAGCACAGATTTTCCACACTGAAATCTTTTGAGTTTCAAATTGCTAAAGTGCGGCCAGAGGCAGATTGTTACCGCATAAAATGTCAGAAGCAGCTCCATTAAGTTCCCTGACAATCTAATCCAAACCCCATTAAAATCAAGAAAATGCACTTACAAGTTCAATAGGCTTTGGATGAAGCTCTTGCATATTTCTAAAGGTGTTCTTATAAAGCCCATTGCTATTGTGGTTAAATGCCCTTACAGGAGTAAAGGCAGATCAGGCAGAGCTCTGGAGGTCTCTCAATATACAGAAGATATCAGCCATGCAGTACTAGAGTGAGGAAATCACAGGTGGGTACCAACTCCCTGCCCAGTTCTTTACCACCTCTAAAGTAGCTGATTTTCAATTCTCCTTACAGCTTTAGCATAAAAAAGTTAGCAACAGAAAGCCACAATAATAACAGCTAATCCCTAGCTGGCCAAGCCGGTATTGTTTTCTGGCATAAGATACCATAGCTCTGCTCAGAGGTAAAGATTCCATCTTACATTTTAGGCTTAAGTCCCGTAATTCATGCTGAGTTTGATTGTCCCCCCTACTCCCACTTCTACTCCACGAACGGCTAGTGACTTGGCAAAACAGCAAAATAGCGATATTCATGACTGAGACATACTTTTGCAAAATAATTTTTACAGGACACTGCAAGAGAAAAGATGGACATCAAGTTAGAAGAGCAACTGCCCACGTATAGTTTAAAGGCATCAGGCTGAAAGTCCCACAACAGGAGTTGGAACTAACTCACTGAGTGCGTGCATGAAGATTATGTGTGTATGTGTTCCCCTTGTGGGCTTGAACTTTGGCTCAGTTTAACAGATTTTTCCAGAAATAAAGCTGGACCAGCAACGACAGGTTCTGCTCCAGCCCTGCTACCCTGGAAACGCCCTGAAGTAACTAGTTTTCATAATAATTTCTATTCAGTATTAAGAAACACTGGGCAGGAAATAATAAAGCAAGCTTGCAAATCTATCCAATTATAAATAAATCTCTGTTTTTCAAAGGGCATGTCTGCAGTTCAAACACAAGAAGTTCTGAGAATCCGAGAAATACCAAAGTTGCCCTTCATATGGAAACTAATGTGGGGCTCAATCTAGGACTTGTGTTGGTTGTCACTGCTCAGCTGAAGAAAGTTTTGGATCAGAGCCACCATTTCACATGGGTCCAAAGTCCCAGTTTACAATCAGGATGATGAGCTGTTATAGTCTTTAAATACTTGTGGAGAGAATAAGCTCCAGTCTGTACAGCAAACTGGAACTTGACTTCTGTCTGTGATACATGGACTCACCAACCCCTGTCAAAGTGATATCTGCCCTTTAGCTCACTGACATCTGATGATGATGGTTCACAGCCTCTGCATTTTTCTGTGCACTTTTTGGCACAGTCTGCTGACATTATCCCTTGACAGGCAGTCTTGTGCAACACCAAGCACCAGGCAAGATCCTCCTATGTCCCAAGGAGTTTGGGTGCAAGCACACTACAATCAGCAACTATAACTGAAGACTGTAAGATGTTTTTCACAATGGCAAGGCAATTTGTAACTATGCTGGTAACAGTAGTCTCAGTGACATGTGCAATCAATGTACTTGCTTGGCACTTGAGCCAAGTACAACTCACAACTGTTCAGGCAGTGTAAACAAACTTCAGTCACTGATCAGCAGCCAAACTGTTAAATTTAACCACTGGACTGAGTGAAATCCACCTTCCAACATACTAAGCATGTGGCTGGCGAGCTCAGTCATTTGTTATTTCTTGTTGCCTTATCTACCACTGATCCACTGGAATCAATTTGCAGATCCTGTTTGGTATCTGTCCCATCAGCCCAGCATTTCCAGCTAGCCAGCACTCTCTGCTATTACTATTTACTTGGTTTAAACCCAGACCAAGATCCTCATGGAGTTTCACCTGACTAGCATGGCACAGAAAATACATTGAGAATCAGTGGTTCAGGAAAAGCTCTAGAAGGAAACTGCAAACAGCAGCTGAAGGAACTCGAGAAAAATCCCTACTTCTCAGGTTTTCCTCAGGGAAAAGAATAAACATAACCTCATTCTGAAACCATCCTTAATTTAGAAAGAAGCAATTAAATCAATTTAAAAGCTGCAGCTTCTAAATGAGGATATATAGAGGTATTAAAATCTTGGATGTGGGGAAAAAGGCAACTCCTATCTTTATATGCAAATTTAATTAGAAGGAATCTTCCTACATAAAAAAGCTTCCTTCTCTCAGACAGGCTTCTTTTATTGCTGGATCAATGGGGATCCAGCTGCAGTGCTTTTCTACCAGCAGTGCCAGTACAGAATTTCTGGTGCTTCAGTCAGTACTGAATCTGTGTTATCAAGGAATAAACTTCACCCACAGTCCAGATAATTCAGAGATACTTCATGTTCCCATGCTACTGCTGATACTGCTCAGTCTACATGGTATTTCAACCTGCTGCTCAGTGTGCAAGAGAAGTCCATGCAGCCTCTATGAGAAGACAGGGGACGACAGAGGAAACTTGATAAAATGCCTGCATGCCTCCTCTCCTGGCTCTTCACAGTAACTGGATGCCTTGCCATGGTCTTCAGTGAGAACCACACATCTGTTTCGGTGAAGACTCTCAAAACTGTCCGGCCAGGGCAGACATCCTGCCATCTTCACACAGCAATAAACCCTCTGTACTACTGCACACACTTCAGGTTTTCAGGTGTGCTGAGGAAATACATGGATATAGATGACTTTCTGGCAACTGTAACAGAACTCTTAGGAGTATCCAAACTGCTCTTTTGAGTTTATTCTTTTTGCTAAACCCCCAAATTACAACGTGCTTCCCTCCTAGCAAAGGGAGGTGCTCTGTGTGCTGCTGGTCAAAGACATACACAGAGTTGATAGTCTGTATACTTGAGAGTAACAGCAGGTGTTGTTTCTTCTGAAAGACTAGAAAAAAAAATCTCTGTAGTGGTGCCAATCTCTGCTGGACCATAAAGTGGAAAACTCAGGGCATGGCAGTGAGGTTCTAATAATGCAAATGCCCATTTTTTCCCACAATAAACATATTCCCATTTTCTTGCCACTCTCTGCCACAAAATTGTTGCTACCTGGCGTGATGATAGCATTTTAAGCATTGGGCTATTACTTAAGAATCATTAAGTTCTCCAACTCATTCCTTTATCTGTGCTGGAAAGATGGCATGCTAGGGGAAAAGTTAGTTCTTTCATCATGGAACAATGATAATCATCAACAAGAAAACAAAATTAAGATTCTTTATCCACAGAACATGAGGTAGATAAGGATGGAGAGTATTAGACAAAAAGTTCAAACAGCAGTTCAGCTGTTCAGCCTGACACAGTTCAAAAGCCCCTGACCATCATAAATCAAGAATTCAGTACTTTCTGAAATTTTATCTCCCCAGAAGGCACGTAGGTTTCAATACACACTAAAAAAAGGATGGATTAATTTTGAGCATTTAGGCCCAGAAGCTCGGTGCTGACATCACGAACTGAAAAGTCATTATAATCATCATGCCAAAAGACTGGGCTACATTGAAAGGCAACTTAGAACTGATCCTGTTATGAGGCCTTCTATATGTCTGAGGAAAACCAGCCATCCTCTTGCCTAAATAATACAATTATTATTACATGTTCCACATTTTTCTTCTGGTGTTTTATAGCTCAGAAAATAAAAGAAAAAAAGATAGCTACAAAAGGAGCCAGAAATAACCAAAATTACAGAAAAAACCTTCCCCCCTTAGTGCTTTCCTTGTTTTAACCTGACTTTTGTCACAGTCTTGGCAGAAGAATAAGATTGTTACTGTATGCTGTCCTGGGTGACTGAATGCCTCTAAAAATGAATACACACTGCTAAAAACACAAATTATGCCTGTTTGTAAAGAATTAATGGAACAAAGGCCATTCATTTCTCTAATTTGCCATCAAACGGCCAAACAACAGGTACTTTCAGTCCTCTTGGGTGAATGTAAAACAGCAACACAGGTAAAAATCTCTCTGGAAATTACCGTCTATCAGAATTTTTACAGTTAGATAATATACCAAATTAAAGTGAAGAAAAATGGGATCTCATCAAAATAAGCACATGATCCCTGCTGTTACTGGTGGCAAGTATAGACGAGAATAGCCTCTAATATTATAGCAATGAATACTGTAGGGTGGAAAAATGCAAGCCATATTCTTCCAGGGCTTCAGATAGGGTGGGAAAGAGTCCTGGTATTCTCCTTTCTCAAAACTGGAGTTGACTTGAAGGGTCTGAGGAGGGCATGCAAAGGAATCAGGTCTCAAGGTAAGGAATGACTAGGAATGGCCAAAGGACCAGGTGTTAATTTCTGCAGCAGTGCCCCAGGCTCATCCCACAGGGACAGTTGGGACCCAAGGCAGTTTCATGAGCCTTCAACAGCTGAGGTGACCATCTAATCTATGTTCTTTAAAATCTGTGTTTTACATTCATCAAGCAGGTTTACTGTGCTAGTGAGTACAATATCCACACACCAAACACAATGTTAAATGACACTATTACCTTGATTAGATATGTGTTTTTGACTGAGCTGGGGAAAGGATCTGTGCAATAACACTTTGTAGATGTAAGGAAGAAAGAGAAACTGTCCATCCTGAAGTCACGATAGACAGGCAATATAGCACAGTCATCTATTTAAAGCAGAGCAGGTTTTTCCACTCTTCTGACATTACGTACCAGACATGTAGCCTCTGTCTCTGATGAAAAAAATCAGAGGCATACATATGTATATATATAAATAGCCATTTAAGTATGTGTATATAGAGAACATAATAATTTGGTAACTATACACTGGGGAAAACTATTTTACAAAATACATTTTCACTGCAGAAAAGTCTGCAAAGTAGGATATAGGAAAAGATCAAGTATGCAACTTTCAAACTTCTGTGTAATGACAGAGGTTCCCTGTAGTGTGCCTGGCTGAGCTGGTTTTCCTCACAGCAGCCCTCATGGTGCAGTGCTTTGTGCTGGGAGCTGGAAGGGCGCTGATAACACACCTGTGTTGTGACTACTGCTGAGCAGTGCTCACACAGCAGCAGGGCTCTTCCCAGCATTCTCCCCCCAGTGGGATGGGGTGGGCAAGATAGAGTGGCTTTGTGGGGGCCCGGGGCCCAGCCAAGATTAACCCACCACATTCCCATTTACCACATTTTTGTGTTTCTGTGTTATTATGTCACCTATTAAATTTCCAAACCCTACTGAACAAAGCAGCATATGACCATCCAGAAGGTAATTTTTCCTTTACATCAGAAGTATTTTTACAATTGGTGAATAATTCACAATCTCTTAGTCTATCACAGATTTATAACAGCAAGTAAGTAACACCAAAATAGTAAGCATCAGTACTTAATGCTAATATTTGAAACAAACATGTTTTATTTTTGAAGCAGCTGCATGAAACTGTCCTCAATACAGTTATGGAAAAATATTGTTAAGCCCAGTGCATTCACTGCTTTAGTTTGAGATGAACAATAGCTCCAGAAACTAAACCAAATCCTTGTTAGAAACAAAGGCATTCAATTTACCTATCCCATTTTCACCTGAAAACATTAACCTTGTTTTAAACATGCTAGAAGTTTTAGTAGTTTATTAGAATTCAAAGTAATCAGAGGGCAGAAAGATCACTTCATTCTGCTTGTGTAGCTTTTTCATACATGAAAAAAAGGGAAAATCCAACACCTTTCAAACCCGAAAAAAAAATAGAGAAGAGAAGCAGGACAGACGCTAAAGCTTCAACTCTTTCAAGCTGACTAAGAAGAAAGAGGGAAAGAAAGGGGG
>VZZY01025623.1:0-14656 GCA_013400335.1 Eurystomus gularis | reverse complement strand
TTATTGCAGCCTACCAGTGTCTGGAGGNTACCAGTGTCTGGAGGAGGCTGGGGAGGAACTTTTTACAAAGGCCTCTTGTGATAGGACAAGAGGTAATGGGTTCAAACTGGAAGAGGGTAGATTTAGATTGGAAATTAGGAGGAAATTCTTCACTCTGAGGGAGGTGAGACACTGGAACAGGTTGCCCCAGGAAGCTGTGGATGCTCCATCCCTGGAGGTGTTCCAGGCCAGGTTAGATGGGGCCTTAAGCAACCTGGTCTAGTGGAAGGTGTCCCTGTCATGGCAGGAGCATTGGAACTAGATGATCTTTAAGGTCCTTTCCAACCAAAACCATTCTATGATTATATGAATGGCTGAGGGAACTGGGGTTGTTTAGCCTGGAGAAAAGTACTGTCAGGGGAGACCTTATTGCTCTCTACAACTACCAGAAATGAGACAGTAGCCAGGTGGGGGTTGGTGTGTTCTCCCAAGGAACAAGCAATAGGACAAGAGGAAATGGCCTCAAGTTGCACTGAAGGAGGTTCAGGTTCGATATAAAAAAATTCTTCATAGAAAGGGTTGTAAAGCACTGGAATAGGCTGCCCAGGGAAGTGGTGGAGTCACCATCCCAGGAGCTGTTTAAAGGATGTATAGATGTGGTGCTGAGAGGCATGATTTAGTGGTGACCTGACAATGCTAGTCTAACAGTTGAACTTGATGATCTTAAAGGTGTTTTCCAACTGAACCAATTTTATGATTCTGTGTTGAGCCTCCATTCAGACTTAAACAATTTTGTAGAAAGCTTCTTAGTTTAGACTTGGTTAGACTGACAAGATCTAAACTTAGTGCCCACAAAACTGAAAATTGAGAATTAGCTGTGTATAAGGAAATTTAACATATCTGAGCTCAAGAGGACTCAGACTCTTATAAACCAAAGGTTTTCAGATTATTTCAAATGTGGGAGTTGAATTCCCTTAATCCACAAGTACAAGGATGCATCAGAATAGCTGCCTTGCAGAAACCATTGAAAGGCAAAATAAGCCTATCAAGTGGTTCTGTCACTTTGTCTCAACATTGTTTACACATTGTTCACAATAAACCAATACACAGACCAAAATCACTGAAAGCTTTTAACACTTTAGGTTCAGTAATTTTCTTTTCCCTGTAAAAGTCTACTTGGGCAATGAAATCCACATTAAAATCAATATCAAAATATTGAAATAGCCCTACCATCTTTAACTTGTTTATTCTTTTTTCAGCAGCAGAGCACTTCCCATGAGCTCCAAGAGTTCACATCTCTCATGAAACCTAAACAACAAACAGCAAAGATTCCTGGGAGAAAATTTTTAAGCCCAAATATTTTTTATTATTTCAATTACTAGCGTGCACATTTCAGAGATTAATGAAATGGATAAAGAAGTTTCTCTTTTAACGGCTTTTCTTTACAGCCTGAAGTAGCTGCAGGAGATGACTAGAACTGACAAATAGCTACAACAGTTTGAATATTTACTAGGTAAGATTTATCAATTGTAAAATACACAGACGCTGGAGAGCTGTGACATGCTGGTCTCAAGGTCGCTGTGTGCTTTCTGTCTGCAGCTATAAGTAATGGCAAAATCCTGTGCTAAGCATTTGCCCATCAGGAATTTAAGGAAAAGAAAATAGCAAAGCCTAATCTATTACATAAAATAGGCACAAAAAGTCATACAAAACTGAAAGATAGACTGAAATGAAGTCTTGCTGGTTTAATAATACTAATGACTGTTCTCTAAAAAAGAATAATGTTGAAGGAGCCATAAGCACAGCAAAGCTGGGTATCACAGCAAGGAGTTTTTCTCCTTCATTTGTAAGCAAGTCACAGGGGAAGACATTTTCAGCCAGCTGAGGGTTTTTCTGGGGAGCGGTTGTTTTGCTTATTCTGGCACCCTGGTGTGATTGTTCACCAGATTTAGGGTGCAGAACTCCCAGTGACTGAGATCAGAGCATTGAAGCTTGTGTGTGCTGTTGCTGGCATCACCTGATTGCCTTGCTGGGCTCCTCCAGCAGGGCCCTTCAGGATGTTGCTGTAGAATGTTTTGAGATTGAACCCAAACTCATTCACTCCTGCACTGTCATTGTGCCCATTGCTAACCTTAGCTTTGGAGTAAGGGGCTTCCCCTCTCCAAGACCAGGAAGGAACAACAGGAGCGAGAAGTGGGTCCTGCTTCTCACATACATCTTTCCATTGCTGTTGTCGTTCTCATTCCCTCAGTGAAGATAATTTTTCTTCATGAGCTACATGACCACACCTAAACCTCGACAGCACCCAATGTCACACTCTTCGGTCATCATTTCAGAGACACGTCTAAAGTGTGACTTGAGATAGCTGTCACAGGCATCCAAGTTGTGCACCTCTGAAAGGAAAGAAATCCTCATAATAGGGAGATGAGCAATAAAATTAGACAGGTGATTGCTGGCAGCACCAGACCTTTCTAACACCCACCATCCTGTTTATTGTTCTTAAACAGCTGGACCAGATAATTATTCATCAGCAAGTGGAGCTTCTTGAAGGTATGGTGCAATCCTTATCACTCTCTAACAGTGCTGCTACGCAGATGTCTCCAAAAAGCTTCCAAGTCTTGCCCCCACCTTCTTGAAGTCATTGTGAAGCCACCTGCTGACCTTGCATCAGGCCTGTAATGTGATGTTAGTGTGGTGAAAATTCACTTTCTTTATGCCTGATCTGCAGCAAACCATGAGGAAAGATTACAGTGAGTAATCTCTACAGCAGTCCTTAATCCTCTCCCTCAGACACATCCCTCTCAAAGTTATTAAAGTTTAACCATATTTCTAATGCATGGCAAAATTTATTGTCTTATTATTTCCTTATAATTTTATATTTTCTTGGTGTCATATTTCAAAACAATATTTTAAACAGTCTCTGTTTAGATTTTTAGATTATATGCTAATATTTATACTAAGGTAGTGTTCTACTTGTTTTGCTCTACTAGCCATACTTGGCACAGAGACGTCCAGCAAATACGAGATAAAAAACCATTTGGGACAAAGAGTTTACTTTGCAGTAGAAGAAAATGATTGCTTTGATCGTAACTTGTGTTCACCTATAAGGTCTTTCACCATAAGGATTGTTGATAACACCGGCCAAGAAGTGATTACAGTGAACAGACCCTTGAGATGCAACAGCTGCTGGTTCCCCTGCTTCCTGCAAGAGGTGAGTGTATTTGTGAGTAATTGCCTTTTGTCTGAGCATCTTCTTGTATGTGCACAGCATTAATGAAGCCTTTTGCAACCTCTGTGAGGATGGCAGGAAGGAATTCACATCCATCTCTCAGCCTGGGAGACTGGGTGACTTTGTTCAGAAGTAACTATTTATAACTGAGGCCCTTTTACGTGTTACATTCCCAGCACGCCTCCTTCCTTTCGTGGGACCTTACTTTCCTGACATCCCAAATAAAGCTTTTGAACCTGGTAATACAGGTATCCAGTCAGGTAGCACCTCAAAACACTGCTTTTCCTGACACAGACTAATGTCTGTTATTGCTACAGGGGGAAATTACACACTTTACTCCCAGAGTGTGAAGGCTGGAAAATCCCTGGAGGCCAGTAGTGTGTGTGGGTATGACCAGGAAGAAGCTCTCCAAGGAGGCTGATGCTTCACTCCATGGCTCTGCCTCTTCAAGGCCATATATCTTTGGGAAACTGCAGAACTTTGAAATATGCTGCTTTGAGTGAAAAATGCAGATCTTATAGAGTATCAGAACTTTTCTCCTTATTTTTGACTCTCCTTTATTCAGACATCTTCTTTTACAAACATGTTTTATGGGTTACCTCATCTACCTACTTTCTCAGTACTGCATCAGGATTTTTAAAGAAAAGGTCCTTTGGTAGCATGGCTACTGTGTAAAAAAGCTTATAGGATACTCACTGATTACAGTAACAAAAACTTTTCACAGTGTGTGGCTTTGAGCAAATCTTCCATTATTTGTAAGATGTTAGCTTCTGGTGAAGCTTTTGAGCTTCATGTGGTCTGCTACATTTAAAAACACCATCAGACAGCCTTGTAATAGTTCACAGTTTGTAAAAATTAAAAATAATTATAATTATATTCAATAAATACATATTTTGTCATTATATAAACAATACACTATTATGGACATATACGCTAATATAAAATTAGTTTATGAGATTATTTTAATTTTCTTTTGTTTGCTAGTTAGAAGTTCAGTCCCCACCAGGTACAATAGCTGGATATGTTGTACAGAACTGGGACCCTTTTCTGCCAAAGTTCACTATACAGAATGAAAGTAAAGAAGATGTACTAAAAATAATTGGCCCATATGCAACTTGTGGCTGTTTTGAAGATGTTGACTTTGAGGTATGTTTCATATGAGTGTTAAGAATTTTGAAGTTTTACTGTTTTAATACATTTCTCACTCAAAAATCCTGTTATTCTACCCTTAAAAATATTATATGTTGCTATAACTATGGAACAGAAGTAGAGCTATGTGCATTGGAGTTTCTGACTTGTATACTTGTTTTCTGGACAGAAGTGCCGATTTCTTCATGGAAATAAAAATGTCACTAAGTGAAGTCCTGGTCCTCTGCAGTCCATGAGCACTCAGCCATTGATTTTGACAGGCTCAGGGTTTCATCCCTGCATTCATGCATTTATTGTTATCTGACACACTGTTCCTTGAAGCCTGTGACATTGAATCTGCTGCTTTCATTACTCTCAGACTGAGAACTATGGGCAGAATTACTGTCCAATACATCTACATACATTTGACCTACCAGGAGAAAAATAAGTCTGAGGAGCCACTGAGATATTTAAGGAATTAGAGAGAGAATGAAAGATACTAAAAAAACCTGTGGACAGAGTTTTCTGAAGTGAACTAAGAACTTTGCCTTAATTAAGGGATTCTAAAAGAGTTTCTGTGTTGATTGAGCCAAAGCAGAAGACTTCAGTGGATACTGTCCAAAATTTCAATATACTGAGAGAAACATGCAGATGGCTGCATAATTGAGAAGGTTGAAGGGGACAGTGGTCCACAGCAATGGTACTGCTGTGACTTGGAACATATCAGAAACATGAGACAGGAAAAGAAATCAAGGTGAAAGAAGAGCAAAAGTGACATAAACTTTCACATTTGCTTTCCTCCACTTTTCTGTTAGCTCTAAAGATGCTGATGGTTCCAAACTGGAGACTTTTTCTTGTATGCCACTCCTACAGGCATCTCAGTTATAAGAATAAAAGAAAAACCTGACAACTATAGCATATTCTGTGTGTTAGGGCACAGTCATTAATTCCGTGGAAACATAATCAGTGCATACTAGATTTATTTATATTTAGGTGTTCTCCTGTTTTTTATTTATGTAGGTAAAAGCTCTCAATGAGATGTCAACGATTGGCAAAATTTCCAAGTATTGGTCTGGATTTGTAAACAATGTCTTTACCAACACTGCCAACTTCGGGATACAGGTCCCTGTAGATCTTGATGTGAGAATCAAGGCTGTAATGATTGGTGCTTGTTTCCTTATCGTAAGTATGCAAAACCAACAGATAGATATATAAAGGTGGGTAGACTGGAACCAAAAGGAGCTGTGATCCTACGAAGGCGTAAGTGCAGCGGAAAGACAAACCCAGTACCTAAAAGATAAGTTAACTGAAAACCTTTTCATTTTTATGGCTGGGTTTTTTTTTTTTTCTTATTTGCTGAGCATCTTTAGGTTCCTAAATTTTTGTTTATTAAACGTTTTATACAATATTCTACATGTAGTTCAATATCTTGCATGGCAGGATCAAATACCAACATATATGCCAAACCTACCAAGCTCCCCAAACCTGTCTGTTGTGTTTGAAAAGGTGTATGAACCAGAACAAAAGCTACGTTATTTCTAATGGTAATTTCAAACCGTGAGTTTGGTTGAAACTTCAGAAGTTCTGAAGTTCAGAATAGTTCTGTCGAGTGTTGCATATAAGACGTGCAGGTCATATGAAATTTCCTACAAAAATTCCCTTGTGCAGATAATTGTAAGATAAGAATTCTATGAAAAGGAGAATACTCACTGCCAGGGCTAAGGATGAAATTAACATGCATGTTTTCTAGACTTACAAATTGATATTTGCTGTACACCTCTTTTGCCAACACTAGTGTGTTAATATTAACATGCAATGGTTTCAAAATAATCTATGATACTTACATCAGAGAATAAAAAACAAAAGGACAAAAGTATTTAAATTATTCAGTGGGAAGTGTTTGTTTTAAAACAGCACAAACAATTCAGAGATTTTGTTTTTATTAGCATAGAAATGGAATTCTAATGACACGTAGGATTTTTGGATTGTCCAAAGCTCCTGTGCTCAGTAGCAGAGTAATAGAAAATGACTGACTAATCTAATTACTTTATGTAACAAAAGCCTATAAGTAACACTTTTGATAGTAATAATTGCATTTTTGTACCTTCCATATCATTCACAGTTTATTTATTTGTAGGACTTAATGTTCTTTGAAAACTCTTTTGATGGATTATAACAAGATGACAGAGACAATAAAATATGCAAAATGTGTTTCAGTAAGTAAAAATGAACATAAAATGATCTTCTTGCTTTGAAGACATACACATCTAGATACTTTCTAATTCTTTTTCATTTTCTTCCAGAAATCCCTTGAGCTTTGGACATGATTTTGAACAGCGCAAATCCTTGTTCCTTATAGGAGAAGATAAGGAGCTAATGATGATGTTTATTAAAATATATCTCATGTAAATAATAATTTCCCACTTATATTTGATGCGTGTTGTAGCTAAACACATACTTTTCACACAGAGCACTGTTGCTTTGGAACAGTGCTATTGTCTTTCTCTTTTGATGTTCCTGCATGGGAAATCATGAAAGATTAGATGAAGGCTTGCAGCATCACTGATGAAAGTCTATGTTTAGAGAAGCCTTTGATGTTTTGCAAGTGCTGATACTAGTTACTAAACCACATGAGGATGTGTTCTTGGGATTTTGCTTTTTCATAATTTTAGAAGTAATTTTTTGGTTTGTTATTTAATTAATAGTAACAAACTGAGTTTGAAAGTAACAAATATAAAGACATTACCCGATGGGAAGTTCAAGATGCTGTCCTTTTCAGTGAGTTGAAAGAAGGGAAGTTATGTTTGCTAGTAAATTAATTTTATGGCAAAGATTTGTTTAATGAGTGGCAGATAGAAATTAGGCTTCCAGCACTAGACTGGGGAATGTAAGCTCTATTCATAAAATCTGGTCTTCCACTATTTATATTGAAGGCATGCCATAAGGTTTGAGAAATGGTCTTTTATGTGATAGAGGCACATAAATCACTCCACTTTCAACTATCTAGTGTTAAGGTTTCTTGCTCCCATCCACTCAAGACGTTCCTTAAAAGGTTTGATCCTCTTCATGATATCTGGTGGTTGATAACTTTTCATTGAGACTTTTCATTAAGACCACTCTAGAACAGAACTATTCTTTTCCTTTGGCAAGCTCAGGTATTTTCTACGGTAGGACTGTGCAATAGGAGCTTTTTCTATTTCAGATAGCAATTTTACATAGCTGTTCACACCTCATCATACTGTTCCCAAACATTCCCACCAACAGGCTTTTACCTAATATAAGCTTCTCTCACAGGAACGTCCATGATATATATACAAGACATAAACAGAATATTTTTTTTGTTGCAAAATATTTGCTCTAAGATCTTGCTTATGCCTCTTAAAAACTCCAATGGGTCCTTCAAGAAGCAAACCAGTACGATACAATATTGGTGGTAAAAAAAAATGCTATCATAGCCACTGGTCAAGTTTCCAAGGTGAATAGTTTGCAAATCACTGGCAATGCTGGACCTTTTTTTTAGTGTGATCTAATAATTCAATTCTTGCAAACAACCAACACATCAACGGAAAGAAGGGGAGATAATGAATAATTCATTAAAATGAAGAAGAGCTAAATTTATCAGGTGATTAATTCTCAACAAATATTTAGACTAATTTAAAATTAATGTTCATGGATTTGCATTCAAACACAGTGAAGTCAGGAAGTTGCAACTAATGTTCCCATATGAAATTAACTACGGAATGCTTTTAGATTTAAACAGTATGTTTTAGATTATATACCACACTTAGGTATTTATACAGATTTACATACGTCTTTAAAATAATTGCGGTTAACAAGCTCTGACAATCATCATTATCTGTTAACCATTTCATCACTGGCTTTCGCTGTGATTCTTAGCAGTACAATCAGGCTGCAATCGGCAGAAGTTACGAACTCACAGGGAACCGTTGCTGTCACCTTTCCGAAGAGGAAGTACCCTGTGAGCTTCGTGGGCAGGAAGCTCCCTCCGGTGGAAATTTATGGTTTTGCAGAAGAATACAGATGACGCCAATTTGTTCCTCTCAGTAGTTTCACACTGGTGTCATTTTGTTAAATTCAATCCTTTCACTCCTGACCTATTCTAGTGCAGACTGAGAAAAGGAGCCAGATTATTACATTAATTTTTTTCTCTTTAAATGTCTTTGACATTTTAGACAGAAGTGACTAGTATCGTAGCCAGCAGTCTTCGGTCTTGTGCAAAAAAAACACCTTCTTGCACTGTTGTTGTGTGTGTTTGAACGTCCAGCTGATTGCAGTGGTGAGATCAGCAGGCTCCCCTGTTTTCTGTCACTGTTCCTCTGCAATTTTCAGCCTTGTTATGACCCTTAACAAGCCAAAGGCATCCCTGAGGCACATGTGTCCAGCCTCCATTGAAGTCAATAGGGTCATATTTAACTGCAGGGCTGAATTTGGCTGTGACTGTTCACATATATAACTTGTAGGTAAGCAATCCATACATGTATTTTTATATATTGCAACCAGGTACTGTATTTCTTGCATTCAATGACTTTGTTGCTGTTTTGTGAGTTAGTAGTATTTCTTCTTTTTTTTTTTTTTTTTTTCAAGTGTAATGCTCACTTATGTGTCTGAGTATATTTGAATGCCTCTGTTTACACCCAGAAGCAGCTTCTGAGACTTACAGAGACAGGTTCAGTCTCTGGATAAAACAAAGCACTAGGGCTGGGATAGCTTTTGCTGGCTAGAACTTCCTCAGTGGCCTGCTTGACCTTGGTCCCACCCTTCAACATCCTGGTAGAAAGTCAGTGCAAATGCCAGCACTTTTTCATTCAGCTGGAAGCTCCTTCATCTAAACCACAGCTTCCACATGAGGGCAGGTATCCATCATCAGCAAAGATGATAGAGTTCTGCATGATATTATTACAGAAAAGCTAATGTGCACTAAGATGTTAATAACTTGCAGCTCTAACTTATTAATAGCAATGTGTTTCACGTTAGGGGAGCTATGCATGCTCTTTACAAATCTCACCTTTCACAACTCTCTTACAGGCTAGAAGTGGGTCTCCAAAGGAGAATTCAGTACTTCCCAAAGAGGGATATATATTCTCTAAAGCATAGCCATGTCTTGAACATCTTCTAGAAAGAAACACAACTGTTCTAATGAAATAGAAATTTTACTTAATCCGCTGAAGCAAATGGTTTCACATTTGATCCCTAGCCAAATTGTAAAGCTGTGTAGTAAGTAATTCTTGTGCTCAGCAGATGGCAGCAACAGCTCATTATTACAATATTGAGCTTTACACAGATCACAAGTTGTACCCAGGATGTTGATTAAAGATCAACACACCTTGAACCTCTAATTGACCTCCGCCTTTAACTGGAGGATTTTATTTTCTTAGACTGATATTAAACCTTTGTCACATGATGCTGGGTTATCTTTATTGTTGTACAGCTGAAGTATTGGTGACTTATATTCTATGAAATCTGTATGGGCTGAATTTAATCTACCACAAAGTAAGCTCTTTTGCTCATCTTAAAATCTATTTTTTGCACCTGGAGCATCTCTCAAGCTTCCACATGTGGACAGAGGAGAAGCCCCCATCCCAGGATGTTCTCCACCTTCTGCAGAAACAGAAGGTAATGTGTTTAAAGGAGATCGCTTTGCAGTGGAGTCCCTAGAAATGTGGAAGATTTCTATGGGTAAAATAACTTGGCCCCATGTCATGTCATCAGAGGCCATAACTATGTGCTGTCCTGGAACTAAGGAATGGAAAGCACCTGTAGTGACACAACCCCAGATGACACCAGTACCTGGGAAGGAGCTGGTTTGTCCACGGGAAGATTAGCCACTTTTTGTAAGAGAGTGGCAACACTGCATCTCTGTAAGTTCTGAGATTTTCTGGTTATCTAATAATTTGGTGGACCAAAAGACTTTCATGTGTGTATTGAAAAAAATATCTTTTTGTTTCAATTGGATTATTTGTTTTAGGATTAGAGAAACCTAGAAATGCTCCAAAATACATATTTTCTAATGAATTTGTCTAAGTGGTACCTGTTCGGAAAAAAATTTGCAATTTTCTTCTCCTGACTCTCTTCTTAACTGTAGTAATTTCTTTTCAATTAGAACGGTATGTTCTATGTTAGAATGACACACTAGTTTAATTCAAAGACCAACTTTAGGTTTCTAAATGCGTTTTTTTGTTTCTTAAAAATGGTCCCTTAGAGGGCAAAAAAGGGAAAATTACCCTATATCTTGTGAAAGGAGATTTTTTTTTTTCTGGAATCCTAGATGGTTTTCTAAACTCAAACCCTCATAGGAATAGCTTCCTTAATGCCAAATCATCATTGAAGTCCTCTACTAGCACCTGCCAGGAGACAACAGTTCATGATTTGTTAGAATTTTATTACTACGCTCCTCCAAAATGAAGTAACAAAACAATTTTTAAGAGATTAATACCTCCTTTTTGGACTGAGACAGCCCAGGCTGGATACAATTTTCTGCTTTCTTTCCGTGTCTCTTAGTATTGTGCTTACAAAAGCATACTAACTTTTTGCAAAAGAAAGGTCAGAAGGACAGAGAGTGATGAGTACCCACTGACTGTGCCCCCAAACCGCATGCATTCCTTTATCCCAAATGATAGTAAATTCCTTCCAACTGTGAAAAGGAGACCTGCAGATGACCTCACATTGTTGTACATCTTATATAGACTGCCATTGAAAATTCATCTGAACTAACAATTAGGTCTTATTCTCCAGTGTCTCTTTGCAAACACAATACAGAGGCTTCTCACTCCTATTCTCACTTTCATTTTATTCTGACAAAGGAGTATAAACATAGTTATTGCAGGATTGCTGGACGAATCTGTGTCCTGACCTCATCTGCCTTGATATCCAGCAGACCTACTTGAAAGTTACAGATTCCCTATTAAACCGTCTGTATTAATGTACACAGGATATCCAATCCAATGAACCTCAGGTCTCATGGATTACTGAAAAGACACACAGTGATGTTCATGTTGGTGGGCTGTGTTCCAATGTGGAGTCCTGAGGTCAGCTACAAAGCCATGCAGTACTGGTACTTGCACAGCTGGCTTATCAGTCTTGGCTTTGAAGTAAATTTACTTTACTGTATTGCACGTATTAAATCTACCCCATCCATTTAATATCCTCATTCAGGAGGAATAAATAAGTGAGGCAATCTTGTATAGACCCAAGTTCAGTGCTTTCACAGGCTGCAGGTTCAGTTCTGTCTGTTTCTTATTACATGGATTCTGGCACAGAGTAGATCGTAGAATCTGGATATTGGCAAGCAGATAAGCATGGGGTCTGTTCTAGTGCTCAAAGTTAAGTGAGCACTTTGTGTGCTCTTATATCTGAAGAACCTAGCACTTCACACGTTTAATGCTCAAATAACGATATAATAAAAAATGTTGATGAGAACTCCTGAGTTCTCACAAAAAATCCCAATTGGGAGGAAATTTCCACTTACCTGAGTGACCTCATGAATTCTGCTTCTTGTGTATCTAAAGTAGAAGTACAGTTAATGTTGACAGATAAGGCAGTGTGCAATAAAATAAAATAGTACTATGGAAAACATAGCACAGGACCAAGAGTGAAGAGCCATATGGTGGCACCCTGAGAGCCTCACAGCCCTCCCAGGGCTGGGCATCCTCTTCCCCATGCCTACAGGGAAGGTGCATTTTGGATACGGGAGGCTGGAAAACAGGGAAGCACACACCACGCGTTTACCATCTTTAAGTTTCTATAGGCCACTGTCTGTCTAATCATGTTTTTTTTCTGGCAGTTGGGTAATGAAGGAAAAAAATTCCTGAAAGTCATTTCAACAGGACTTGATAGCTCAATGTGGTTTTTGAACTTTAAGATATTAATTTGAAGGATTTCTTTTGCTCTGTGCCAGCCACATCAAGTAAGTGCTCTATTTACATTCCTGATGTTTTGTATTTAAAAAGAAAAACCACACAACAGCAACAAAACCACTGTTGCAGGCATAAGGCATTGCTCTATGGAGAAATACCGGTTTCTATCTAGAAACAACCCTGGATTTTTGGTTTTTGTTTGTTTTTCAGATTAGCACATTTAGAGAAAGAAAATGTCACAGTTCATATGTCAAGTTCCAGTGTTGCTTCTTAAATCTTTTTTCAGTCATTTATGGATTGCTTGCAGAAGCTTGTGGAATATTTGGACAAGGCTAATGACTATATTAGTTTTCTATCCATGTTTTTTTTCTAGACCCTTGAAGAATGATATTTTACTATAAGAAATCCTTTTGGGCAGCTGTCATGATAACACCCCTATATACCAACCAGGGCTGAAGAAATGCTGTCTGAGATCAAAATAAGCATCAGTTCAAGAAACACCTCATATGTTCCACACTCCTCTAGAATTCAGATGAAAGTTTTGAGCATTTTTTTTACTTCCTTCTGGGTTTCAGGAAGAACCCAAAGTGTCAAAATACTTTTATTTAAAAAAAAAGAAAAATCCTATTTGCAAATCTTTCCTATCTCCAGTTCCATACAGGTGTAGATTAAGTCTCAGAGCACCTGGGAACTAAGCAAGAGCTACAGGTGATGCCTTCTCTAGCCTTCAGCACTGCCTAGCACCACACCAGCAACACTGCACCTGGAACTAGAATCTTCCCTTGAAAAAAAGACTAGGGTTAGACAAGTCTTCACTGTTTGCAATTCAAGGTACTTTTAAAATATCTGTATTTAAATCAAGAACTAGATGTGTATTTTAAACTTCTTAGAGTTTGGAACAGTTCTGATTTGATAAATATTTGATTCTGAAACACTTTCACTTGACTGAGCCTACCATATGAGAGCAGCATCACTCCAATCCCCTGAAAATCCAACAGCTCAGATAAAAACAGCAAGCTCAGTGAAAGCCAGGACAAGCAAGTTATTATTTAAATTAAAAATTTAGTAAAATTAATTAATTGCTTCCCTATCAGGAACAGTTTATCTCTGCCTTTATTGCTGTAGACTATCAAGGGCCTGATATAAAACCGTGTCATCTAATACAAACTCTCAGAAAAGTGAAACCCCAGCAAGAATTAGTGGTGTACAATGTTCTTCATCCTTCCTCACACAACGCTGTGGCTATTGTCTCAGCAAAGTCATTACAGTCCCATAATTTGATTCCTGTCCTAATGGAGCTTAATAGAAAGATACTATTCCCTTTTGATGATATGCAACCTGTGTCATTATTGATGTCCTTCATGCACCTGGACACTTGTACGATATTCATTATTATCACAAGTAGGGTCCTCCAGTGATTGATATTGGGCACAACACTGTTTAAATATCTTCATAGATATTATGTGATAGATATAAGATAAGATAGATATAAGTGATCAGGATGATGGTATTAAGTGTACCCTGATAAAGTTTGCTGATGATATCAAACTGAGGGGGGAAGTGGACAGTTTGGAAGGGAAAGCCACCCTGCAGGAAGAACTGGATAAGTTGGAAGAGTGGACTAACAAGAACCTTATGAAGTTCAGCAAGGACAAGCGTAAAGTCTTTCACTGGGGAAAACATAATCCAGGGGTGCAGCACAGACTGGGATCTACCTGTCTGGAGAGTAGCTCTGTAGAAAGGGACCTGGGCGTCCTGGCGGACAGCAATATGTGTGAACAGTGTGCTGCAGCAGCAAAGAAAGCCAGCATGGTTCTGGGTTGCAATCAACAAGGGCATCACCAGCAGAGATAAGGAAGTCATTATCCCACTTTACTTAGTGCTTGTCAGACCACTCCTGAAGTGTGTTCAGTTTTAGTTCCCACTATACAAAAAAGATATTGACAGGCTGGAGAGGATCCAGAGAAGGGCCACAAAGATGATCAGAGCACTGGGAAGCCTGCCATATGAAGAAAGGCTGAGAGAATTGGGTTTGTTCAGCCTTGAAAAAAGAGGGCTTAAGGGAGACCTTATCACCATGTTCCAGCATTTAAAGAGAGGCTACAAAGAGGATGGAGACTCCCTTTTTAAAGGATTCACATGAAAAAGACAAGGAGTGATGGGTACAAGTTACTCCTGGAGAGATTCTGACTGTATGTACAAGGAAACTTTTTCACAAAGAGAACTATCAGCCATTGGAATAATCTCCCCGTGGAAGTGGTGGATTCCCCAACAATGGACACTTAAGATTCAGCTGGACATTGTTTTGCCAAGAAAGGCTGGACCAGATGATCCTTGGGGTCCCTTTCAACCTGGTATTCTATGATGCTATGATTGTGATACCAGACTAGTACTCAAATTATTAAAAACACATGCAACATGAAGTGGTGAAGTGCTAGGGCCTGAG
>VZZY01025622.1:0-18055 GCA_013400335.1 Eurystomus gularis | reverse complement strand
AAACTGCGCCTCAGCCTTACTGATGAGGAAAGGAGAAAGCTGGGGGTATTAATAATTAAGCAGAGGGCCTCCGGAAGCAGGAGGGAGCCAGGAAATCACTGAAACTTGTTTTAAGATTCAGAAGACAATTAGAGCTTTGATAATAATAAAAGATTCATAAGCAGCAATGTCTATAAAAGGCTTTGTACATACTTCCAAAGTGAAAGGAAGAAAAAATAAAAACAGATTCATTACTTAATAGAACAGGAAACTAAGGAACAACTGATGCAAGCTTATGTTCTCAGTGAACTCCCTGATTCAATTTTTACACAAAGATATTTAGATGCAACCAGATGCTTAATGCAATTATATTAACAGTGCACAGGTGTGCAGATCAGAGAAGGAGCAAAGAATAGATATTCAAGTGTATTACAGAATTTATAGTAGGGGCTATTCTAGTGTTCTGTGTCTGATGAAAACCACTGAGAGTGCTAGTTAAACTCTGAACTTAGCATTTTATTGTTGTTGTTATTATTGGAAGAGAAGGAGTGCCCAGGAGACTGGAAAATGGTGGGGTTTTTTATTTTAAAAAATTCAATATAGAGTGGGATATAGTCTGAGAATTAAGATGATTTAGATTAACTTCCTCAACAGGAAATAGACTTAAAAGTTGAAAAAATGATAACATATAAGCATGTAGAAGAGAGTAAGGAGTAATTAAAAGAGCAAACAGTGTGTTTGAGAAGCAACTTCTACAAGGAAATAAAATATTAATTTTAGCATGGTTACTAGTACAAACATAAACATAGATACAGTATTGCTTAACTTTAGTAAGGCGTCCGATACCCACTCACAGAATTAGGAAGTATAGTTTGGGTAAGGAAATATATTTTTGGAAAAATTGCCATAAAATGAGTACATACTTTGATGAAAAATTCTACTTAGATCTAACTGTACCGATTTGTGTCAAAAAGGCAGGCAAAAAAAATCAGTCATAGTCTCTTCTATGCCCAAGTTTGTGTTATTATTTCTATTAATGATTTAGGGGATGAAAAGGATAATACAATTCTAAAATACACAGATGAATCCAAAGAGGAACAGACTAAAAACTCTTCAGAGGACAGGATCTGATTCCAAAATAATCTCAGTAAGTTCGAGAAATAGTCTAAAATCAAGGCGAGAAAATTAGATAAAGACAAGGGTAAAGTCTGTAAGAAGGACAAACAAAATGCATAATTAAAAAGCAGGGAACTCAGGGCTCATTGGCAGTATTGCATAAAAAGTACAGTGAATTATCATGAATTGCAAACTAAATATGAATAAGCAGCATGAAACAGTTATGAAAACTCCCAAGTCTCATTCTAGGATGTCTTACAGAGAGCACAATTTACAAGGTGGAGAAGATAACTTTTTCATTAAATTCAGGCGAGGCATTGCCTAGAATAATGCCTGGTGTGGAAACACAGTTTTGGGGATCATTTGGAAAAATCAAAAAGTCAAAAAGAAGAATCAGAGGATTAAAAACAAAGGTTGAAGGAGTGATATTTTAAAGAGCTGATTTAAATCCAGAGAAAGGAAGATGAAGAGCAGTCTCTGTGTGTAACCCATTTCCCAATAGGGCAACTGAGCAAAGGGAAGAACAAACTGGCTCAATTTTGAGAAACATTTTAAATCAGAAAGTGGAAACTATATCTGTCTGTCAGCACAGTTAAGTTCTGGAAAAAGAAGGAGTTTGGGAGGGAGGCTCTGGAATCTCCTTCTTAATAATGCTGCTAATAATAATAATTAATAATAATAATAATATCACCATCACGACAAACATGTTGCTTTGAGCCTGCCATATATATTGGAACTGAGAGAAGATGGTCTGGATGGTTCTCCCCAGGTAGTGAATCTCTGACTCCAGGTTAGTCAAGACCCTGCTCTGTTTCACAGTAGTTTATAGGAATAACCCAATTCTCAGTTGCATAACCAGGGGCCTCCCACCAAAAGGCAGGGAATAATAGTTCTCCATGCCATTGTGATGGCAATGGGCACAGAATGTCCCTTTCTTATTAGTGCAGATATTTCCATAATGGAGACTGCTGAAAAAGGCACAGTAAAAATTAGTCAGGGATTCAGATTTACTGATTTATTGGAATGGATTAAAGCTCTGATTCATGAAGATACTTAAGCAGTGTGTGACTTGTACATTTGAGTCATGTCTCAAATTGAGTATGTTTTATTATAACTGCATGTGTAGAATGCAATTACTTCCATTAGTGTTTGGTACATCCTAAAATTCATAGTAGAACTCTCTTGGTTTTTTTATGCAAAATCAGAAGAAGCAGAACTTGAGAAAACACATTTCAAGAGATTATTATTGTCAGGGAGCTGGACTAGACTGCCAGGAGTGTCTCTATCCACCGCTCAGACTTTGTCTATGCCCATGTTCTGTGTTAATTTTAATCCTATAGCCTATGCAATTCTCTGTAATAACACCATTATGGTTAAACTGGATGATCTTAAGAGTCTTTTTCAAACTAAATGATTCTATGATTCTATGCTGCATCTTTCCCCATTCTTGTTTGGGTACGTACATGTCTGTACCTATGAACTCCACTTTCCTGCACCCCAGTTCTATAAGTACATCTTTTCCTTCCTGCTCAAATTCAAAAAACTTGTGACTCTACAGTAACAAAACCCTCAATTATTTGTTCGTACAGTATGACAAATATTTTTTAAACTCTGTTTAAACTCTGTTAAAAAAAACAGATTGTTCTTACACATTCCAAGTTAAGAAAACACTTTTGCTTCTCCCAGCTAATAGGCTTAATTTCTCACTGCCTTAGTTCTTGCTTAATCACTTGCCCCTTTTGATTTGGTAGGGTTTGATGTCTACTTTGAATCTGTGTCAGGATAACACCCATGAAGAATATATTCTACAGACACATAAAAATAATGTAAGTTTATGGTCCTGAATGTGGTACATGGAAGCAAAGCACAAATACGCTTAAAGAATCAGAAAGGTTTGTTTATATATTGAATATAAAATGAAATTCTAACTTCAAGTTATATCCTGTGAGATCAATGATAATTATGTTTGCTTTGCAAGGATAAACATCTGATCTCATTTAATTTGCCTTCCCTTTCATCTTTACTACATGGAGCAGATTGAGTATCCCTGTGTATTACTTTTGGAGGTACCTGCTAGCAAATAAAAGAGTCAATGCAAACACACACCGAGGTATTCTGTAACACATAAGTCTTACTGATGATTATGTGTCATAAAATTCAACCCACTTTCTAAATACAGGTTTTTAAAATAAATTACAATTTTAAAACAAAACAAAACAAAACAGCCAACATGATTTATTGACCATGAGGAGGAAGAACAAGAAAGGATAGCAGTTCTCTGATTCACTGTGAATGCACATACCTATTAAATAATTTTGATGAATGTAAAAAGCACCCACATAATTTTCGCTTAGTTAAGAAAATAGAATAAATGGGAGGTTTCTGAAGGATGAAATGAAAGGATAAAGTATTCAAATTTATGGCTCATACAGGACATTAGCACAAACAATCCTTAAAAATAGTTCTTTTTTAGCAGGACAAGTACACCAGCATTCAAAAATAAGAATCTGACACAGAGACATCATATGAATGGAGGAGTTGACTGTACTTTTCCCTGGTCTGATGTATTTTTGATAATTTGAGAGATCAGGAGAATTAGACAGTGGCTTGACAGCTCTCTCATTAGGTTTTAGGACATAAATAGTACGTCACACATATTTGAGTTGCATGATTATCAAAGTATAGATAAAGTAATGCAGTGCAGATCTGTGCCATGCAGCAAAATGAGTGCAGGAATCAACAGCTCCTACTTCTGGAGCCTGTTTTGGAACCAGTCAGGAGTTTCAGTGTGGCACAAACCCTGTGTGAGTGCAGCCACACTATTCTGAGAAGTGAGATTTGCTCATGTCCATAGTATTGCACTGTGAGAGTGGGTGCACTAGCTTGGTGGTGCTGGCTCAGGGTAGTTGGAGTTACTTCATAGCTTGGCTGTGCCTCTTGTACAGTCAAAAAAATTCTTGAGGGAAGGAAAATGGTAGTGTACCATTCCATGAACTCTCTTTGCTTGCTGCAGCTGGAAAAAAAAAATTCTAAAATGCAAAAATGTGAAAAAAAGTCTTTTCCCACAAAAATACAGATTAAATAATGTATTAAATGGTTGCTTTCTACACTGGATCAAATGCTAAATAATGTTCAAGGGTTTTGTCCTAATCTTCAAATTTCTCCAGAAGTTTTTCCCAAAGCAATCAGCAAACAGATCACACCGTCTGAGTACTACCTCCCGTACTAGCTCATGTCCACTCTTATGATGACACAGTTGAATTTACCAGAAAAAAAAAGCAGATCTAAGACAGAATGATACAAACACAAAAAATTTTTGAAAAAGGGAATTTTGCACTGGTTCCTCAGTTGCATGAGTGGGATAAGAAGAATTCTTCCAATACATATTGCATGACAGTGAATTCTTATTTCTTTCTTCCCCAGGGCCAGAAATCTATTGAAATCTTTGGAGTTAATGTCAGTTTATATTGGTTGTGATTCAGGGTTTTAATGTAGAGACTTCTGATTGTAAGAATGCAGAGTGATCCTGAACACGTTAGTATATGCTGAGTGCTTAAATTTAAGCCTTTTTAAGGTACTGTGGGTTAGACATCCGAAAGTTGAAGAAGAAAAAGCACTGAATTGTAGTATGCCCATCAAAAGTTTTGTGTGTAGTGTCATTCTGCTTGTTTTGTGATAAGAAAGGAGAAAGGGCCACAGGAGAAATTTAACAGAATTTAAGTATACTGCCTTTCCATGAAGTATTTTGGTGCCAGCTTCTTGTCCAAAAGAACAGAGTAGTGTGGAATAGGAAGCTCTGATTTTTCATGTAAGGAAATAAGCCAGTCTTCATTAGAGAGAAGCCCCATTGATATCTGTGCAAAATTATATAATAACTCCTTTGTAAGCCTTCTCTTAAATGTTAAAAGTAATTATCCTGCCCCTTCACAAAGCATTCTACCATTATTCAGAGGAGATCTCAAGAAGTCATGGCCTTATCATAGAAAGAACTGTTTTGTGAACAGCATACCTATTAGCTGTAAGAAAGAAGGTATAATTTGTTCTTTTGCCTAGAACTTGCTGGCTCATATTGCACAGCACAAACTCTGAGGGAATATCTTCATTTCTACTGCCCCACTTTGCCTTCAAAAAAGAGAAAGAGAAAGAAAGGGATGGAGTACAATCCATCTAACCTACAACTACTGTCTCATTCAGGTATAGAATGTATTCCAACCCCTTATAACAACATCATCTTCATTCAGGACAAAAGGTTTTCTTATTATTAATATTTATATTCTGCTTCAATACAATTTTCTCTGTTGGCTTGCTCTCAGTAGAGATCCTGCTTGGTCCACGGGCGTTCTTATTCTTTGTTTTCATTTATTTTAAACTTCTGTGATTCTGAAGCTTGGGGTGGAGCCCAAATCTCAGTTTTCAAAAGGAAAAAGAAGCTAAGGATTATAATTATTATTATTATTGTTAGCATTAAATATTTCCAAATTCTTGCAGTAATCCGAAGTATATTTAAATGTTTGAGAGTGTTCTTATGTATGTGCATGTGTGAAAACAGTGGTTTTGAGACAGAAGCCCTAGGGCACTGATGGAACTGTGCACTAGTACTCAGTTACATTGGGCAATGGAAACAAGAAAGAGCACTAATGGTAGGCTTAGTTTTGCTGTATAATGGAAAAGTCTGCACATTCAGTAGACTTCTTTTAGGCATCTACGTACCAGTACTAGAATAGACTTTTGTAAGCATCAAAATGATATCTGGATTTCTCTGTCTTTCTTAGAATTATGGCATGCTTTCTGAAAGCTGATTTCCACCATCGTTTTGCATGCCTAAAATACATTGTTCGTATTAAAACAATTGTAATTAAAACAATTCATAGAATTTATCAAACAATTTATAGAATATGGTCCCTAAAACAATGTCAGTCTGCTTTAGGAAAGCAGACTGTGGGCAGATGTGGTAACATCTACCTGAGCTTTTTTCCACTCCTGTGAGAGAGGATATCATAGGTGTAGGAGGTTGGTGGATTTGGTGGTCTCTCACATGGACCACACACCTGATAGAGATTTTTATTACTAGGACTGACAGTGCAGTCCCCAGAGGAAATGGACAGGCCACATTTGCATGTGCAAATTTGACAGAAGGGATCTTCCACTGTTGACATTGTACTGTGAAATGATCACACATCTGCATAAAGGGCAGGTTTATGAAGAATTCAGCCCAGATAAATGATTTGCCTGTCTAAACTGTCATTCAGAACTTACATAATCTAGTACATTGATCAAAACCATCTCAGAACACCATTCCTCAACCTTTCTTTACTGAAAGACCATGTAACCTTCCCAGCAAAATACCCCAAAACTAATTTTAGAGAATACTTTCCAGTGAAAGGGGAGTGACAGGGAAAGAAGAAGTTGGCTGGGAATTATGCAATAACGGCTTTACCACCATCTGTGTAATCAGTGAACACCTTGCATGGATATGTAATGGGGAAATAGGACCATGGAGGTATAGTCCATAACAAGATCCTCCCCTTTTGCGCGACCATCTAGTATGGGTATCTAAAACTGCATTTTTGAGGTCTCCTCTGCCTCCCTGTTCCTGATAAATCTAAGTGCTGCATGAAACTTCTGCAGAGAGCTGACTACTCCTCATCCAGCATTGTGGAGGAATGGAGATTTTTAGCTGCTGGTCAAGAAAATGCAGACACCATCTGCCATGATGGATAGTGGCTAGGTTCATGCTCCAGTGCTTAGTAGACTGCCTTCTGAGGTTTCCCAGACAAGTGGTTGAGAAGCATCGGTGTGGAATTACACACATTTGTAATATCCTTATTGCCTTTCATAGACAACTTCCTTTTCTCTCACCAAAATATTTACAGACAACTCTTTCTCTCGATGAAAACTTAAGGTAAAGATGCATGTGCCTCACTTCAGTTTTGAGACCAAGGAATTTAGACATCAAGAAAAAGTTAACAGTTAAGACAGTGATGCAGTGGATTAGACTGCACAGAAAGGTTGTGGAGTCTCCATTGCCAGAGGACTGTCAGACTAGGTAAGCATGCATGAACACTGATGGATGTTGTACAGTTCATGGCAGGAGAATGGATTATACATCTCTTTTAGTCTTATTTTGTGTGATTTTTTTTTGTTATGATTCACTCATGCAACGCCAGTATTTTCTAGAGAGCTACTCAACAAAGTGCTCTGAAAGAACCTGCATACCACAGAACTACACATCAGATACTGTCACAGCAATCACTTTCCACTATTTTACTTAAACTGATTTTCCCAAGAGAAACGATTCCCAAGAAGCACATTCTTTTGAACAGACTATCATGTAACAGGTGTAAATTGTAAAAAACTTGCCACAGTTGTTCCTAAACATGCCCACAGATGTTGTATACGATACCTTCTGTGATCACTGGCGAAATGTTCTGTTGCTAAAGAAAACCAGAGCAGTAAAATCTGTATATAGCAAACAATGTATATTTCCAGCAGAGTAGCCTGATATCAAGAGATTCTGCTTTCTAACCAGTAGAAAAATTTCTCAGGGACTATGAATATGCTCAGTCTATAGCTTTTTTATTTTTTTTTCCAGTCTACAGGCAGTGTACAAAATGGGACAGAGCTTGGGTTAGCATGACCTGCAGAAAACAAGGTGTGAAAAGACCATTAGTCCTCCTCTTACCAGTGAAAAAGCAAAAGCTAGTGCTGGCAATGGAAAAATCACATTCTGATAGGTTTTGAGGTTATCTGCTTTTAAGGAAACACAAGTAGGTAACTTGGGGTTCTGTAAAATGTTTTGCCAGAATTTTTGGTCCATGATCATATATGGGAAAGATGGTTTCCATACAGGAGCCTTCAAGAGTGGGACAGGAGAAGGGACAGTCTGGGATTTAAAGTATGTCAGAGCCTTCATTAGGTACAGGAGAGTCTTGGAGTAGGAAAGCAAACTCCTCTAGGCTCCTTCCTGTCCACTACTGCCTGGATGTCTCTTTGTCTGGCCAAGGGGAATATTTATTAGGAATGAAGTCTATCCTTTTCCATGGAGACATTGCCATGAGGAGTCTGAGGAGTCTAATAATCATCCATTGCTAGTAATGACAGTTAACGCTCACACTTCTTGTACCCTATTAATCCAGATTATATTCTTTCAACTATTGCAAAACCTTTTGTTTGTTTGTTTTTTGATGGAGTCCAACTCCAGCATAGTTGACTTTAGATCTGAAGTTTACTTAAAGGTTGTTTGTTTCTGTTTTCTTTATTCTTCTCTTTTTCTCAGTGATTGGGGTATTTGTTGTTTTGAGTATAATTTGATCACCAAGGTTCCTCAGGTTTTTTTCTGTTACAAGCTTCCTTCCTCCACATGCCAACAGAAATTCTAAATTTTAGGATTATAGTCTAATATTTATACTCCTGAAACTAATCATCATAAGAGCAGTTATCAAATGTCATTTCGCTTTTCTAGTAGTCTGGCAGCAGCTATGTGGACAAGGTTAACAACTCCTCCAAAATTGCCTTTATATCCATTGCCTCCACACCTCAATATTTGCCCTTTTAAAAATCTCAGTGACTAGTACATTTTCAAAACTTTCTGAGGCAGCTTAAATGGGCTGATGTTTCCCAAATTCAGTGGCTATATTCCCAATACAGTAACTACAGTTGGGCCAGTTAGTATATGCATGATGTCTAAGTGAGACTGTTGCTCATTTACCTTAAATTTTCATGCAAGTATATGTCCTCCTTGGAGGTTTCCCAAAGCACTCCTGGTTATGAACAAGCTATTTATTTTATCATGGAGAACATCACATGGCAGTTTAATACCGTTGGGAAATAAACAATAAATTACACATTTTAAAAGCTTTGTTTTTCAACAATTTGCATTTGAAAAGAATTTCTAAAGTACTTCATTATTAAACTAATTAATAAGCATACAAAAACTTCTGGTGTGCCTGGCAAAATAAAAATTGTAACATTGCTAGTTATGTCTGCCTACCAGGGAGTGGGCTTTAGTACATCCTAAACCATTTCAGAAGGATGGACAAGCAGACAGTCAAAAAAAGGAAGAAAGATTTCAGAGTAGACAGAAGCCTTAGTAATGAGTTCATTTAGTGACAGGCCAGAGACGCCTATATGGGACAAAAGAAGGAGAAAATTTTGTATATAAGGGCTATGCTGAGCAGACATAACAAGGCATAAAAAGTAATCTGATGTTCTCTTAATGTATTATGTTTAAGGATAAAGCCTTCATGTGGAAACAGCATGGCTTATTCTGTTTTCATGCAAACTAGTTTCATAACAGTACAAATCCTTCCACTGTAATAGAATTAATGAGGTTTTGTTAGTAAAAGCAGGGTGCTGAGAGAAGCAAGGAGCCCATTAACAAAAGTAGGAGTAGTCTGCTGCAGGATGTGGTAAAAGCACTGGGTATAAATTATAAACACTCTGAATCAACCACAGGTATATTAGTTAAGCATTAACAATACTGAATGTGTTTGATTAGCTTACTACTCACTGAAACAGAATCTCTATGGAATATAATCATGCAGAAAAGTTTTAGTTTTCCCAAAAGAAAATAAAATCAGAGCTTTGCTACCATCTGTAGCCATATTTTACCTCCTCTCTATATTTCCAAGGGTACAGATGCTGAATACAAACAGAGAGGGTAATACACTCTAGTTTGGAAACTGGCCAGTGGATAGGAAGGGAGTAGGGTCAGACACTTTTACAGTCAATGAGAGATCAGAGGAAAACTAGGAAGCCAATTAGACCGGAATCTGTGTCTGTAAAGGATGGATAAAGAATTTGGCTGGTGCAAAAGGGTAGAGCTGTCTGTTTGTCTCTCCTTAAGAAAGTCAGGATTATTTTCATCAATTAACCAGATTCTGAACTGTAAATTTTGCTGTCAATACCTCTATTTCTCCCTACTTGGTGGAGAGAGGGTTATTTCTTTTTATGATTTTACCCACATATCTGATGTTTTGTGAAAATGACAGCTACGAAAATGCTTTTTTACATGTTTTGATCCCTAAGGATTTGAGCCCAGAGCTGTCCCTGTGTTTTTCCACTCCCACCCAGATGAAGACAGAATCAAAATGACAAAAAGAAAAATAAGGCACTCTTGATGGAGCTGTGAAAGCTAAAAGATCTATTGAGACACAGGTAAAAACAGTCATCCACGCCATGACAAGAAGAGTACTTTTCTTTAATGTAAGGAAAATGTAGCCAAATCAATCTGCTCAGTGCTGCAGGAGGCTAAAGAAAAGGCTTTTTAGCAATTCAATATAATGTAGAAAATATCCAGAGCCTGTTTTAAATGGTTTATAATTTTGCTGTTGTAACAGAGTGTTCCAGAGCTGAAGGATCTTCTATTCACCTCTGGAGCACTCAATGGCTTAGCGTCAAATCCTTCCCTCGGTTGCACTCTTATAATCTTACCTCTGCTGTGATAGCATTGTCATTCAGAGAAATTTAGTTAAAGGCATACAGGGTGGTATCTTTCCATGTTGTGATAAACAACTTACGTTAATGTGTCACATGAGATACAGGCTCCAGTCAGAGGTACAACAAATTTATTAAGTTTAGAGACTCTTCTTTGCTATAGCAAATATGCAGCATCATATCTTTTAGATACATTCGGGGATGGTGACTCCACCACTTCCCTGGGCAGCCTGTTCCAACGTCTGACAACCTTTTAGGTGAAGAAATTTCTCCTAATATCCAACGTAAACCTCCCCTGGTGCAACTTGAGGCCATTCCCTCTTGTCATATAACTTGTTACCTGGGAGAAGAGACTGACATCCATCTCGCTACAACCTCCTTTCAGATAGTTGTAGAGAGCAATAAGGTCTCACCTGATCTTCCTTTTTTCCAGACTAAACAATCCCAGTTGTCTCAGCTGCGCCTCATTTTCAGATAGTTGAATTTTCCAGACCAGCTTCATTGCTCTTCTTTGGACACGGTCCAGCACATCAATGTCTTTCTTGTAGTGAGGAGCACAAAACTGAACACAGGATTCAAGGTGCAGCCTCACCAGTGCTGAGTACAAGGGGGCAATCTTTTCCCTGATCCTGCTTGGCCACACCATTTCTGATACAAGGCATTCTGATTCTGAGGCATTCCGATTCTGAGGCATTCCAGAGAGTAACTGGAATTAGGTGTCTAAAATAAGCAGACTGCATATGCCATCTTTGTGACTTGCTGGCGAGTAAATGGGAAGCAGCTGGTAGTACTGTAACTTTCCTTAAAGTGAGTGGAGAAAGGTCTGTGGAGCCGTCTGCCCTTGTTGCCCTCTCAGGGCAGCTGCTGCTGCTTCTGTTGCTACTGCTCAACGCAGTGCAGGGATTTGGAGCCTACTGTAGGTGACAGGGCACTGTAAGAGCTGCTCCCAGCTACACCAGGGTTGAAATTACTATAGATTATTTATGCTAGACCAATTTAAATGTCTGGCAGAAGCTAAAAAAAAAAAAATGAGAGAGAGGGAAAATTGCCAGTTCAGAAAAGAATCTAAAAATTTACTTAAATTAAAAAAAAACAATGAACAAAAGTAAGTAAAAAAAGTGCTTCAAGGGGATCCAGTCATAAAACAGTATTCTTTTGAAAGTCTAAAGTTTTTTATATTACATGAATTATAAATTATGAAATGTAACAGCCAAAAGATGTCCAGACACTTCACTGCTGATGATAATCTTCTATCTCTCATTTTCACCTTGTGTTTATATCATCCTCTGCACCACAGAATTGGCTTCAGCCCTTAACAGTTAATGGGTTAAGTACTTTTTTTACCTTAAGATTCAGCATTGTTGTAATCAAAAGGTAACAGAAAAATTGTGGTGTGAGACATATTTTAGCTGTAGTATTTCTCAACAAAGCTTTACCATTTTACCCATTTTATAACAAAAGGATGCAGTAAGCAATAGCAACAAAGTAAAAACTTTCATGGTGATCAACAAATCTACACCAAATGCAAAACAACTTGACTAAAGCGTTAAAAATTAGCATGTGCACACTTCTGAATTTTCTGTTTTAGATCACAGCTAATGTTAACTGGAATTAGTTCTTTAGCATTCTGACCATTCATATCATCGAGGGATCTCCTTATGCTTCTTTTAAGTCTTCTCCTTTTGTTTCTTTTACTCCACCAGAGTTTTCACTATAATTTTTTATCCTAACAAGGACAGTCTAACAGAATCACAGAATCACAGAATGGTGGGGTTGGAAGGGACCTCTGGAGATCATGTAGTCCAATGCCCCTGCCAAAGCAGGTTCCCCTAGAGCATGTTGCACAGGAACATGTCCAGGCAGGTATTGAAAGTCTCCAGAGAAGGAGACTCCACAACCTCTCTGGGCAGCCTGTTCCAGTGCTCCATCACACTCATGGTAAGGAAGTTTTTCCTGACATTGAGGTGGAACTTTCTGTGTTCCAATTTGTGCCCGTTGCCCCTTGTCCTATCACTAGGCACCACTGAAAAGAGACTGGCACCATCTTCTTGACAACTGCCCATCAGATATTTATAAGCATTGATAAAATCCCCTCTCAGTCTTTTCCAGGCTAAACAACCCCAGGTCTCTCACCCTTTCCTTGCAAGAGGTATGTTCCAGCCCCTTAATCATCCTTGTAGCCCTCCATTGGACTCTCTCCAGTAGCTCCTTGTCTCTCGTGAACTGGGGAGCCCAGAACTGGACACAATACCCAGATGTGGCCTTAACAAGGCAGAATAGAGGGGGAGGAGAACCTCCCTCGACCTGCTGGTCACACTCTTCCTAATGCACCCCAGGATACCATTGGCCTTATTTGCCACAAGTGCACATTGCTATCTCATCTTTAACTCATTGTCCACCAGGACTCCAAGGTCCTTCTCCGAGCAAACCTTTGTTTGCTTACCTAATGTAAATGCAATTGCTCTTTTGATTTGTCCTACTAGCCATTGTATAAATGATGGAAATGCACAGTGATCATTTTAAGTCTGAAATTTCCTGTCTCCCTTGGACAATAAATATGCCAAAATGTTGAAGCAATTTAGATCAAACAATATAAGCAATCTTTTAATAACGACATACTCACTTATAGACAAATGAGTTCCATTTCCTTCTCTTCCCCTTTCCATCTACTTCAAAGTAAAATAAAGTGGTAGTGCAGCCTATAATTTTCTAGGCTTGCCTTTCTTTATTGATCCTCCTGAAAGCTGTGTACTGCCAAGCCTAAGACTAGCCTATTTCATGGCCAACCCTAAGGTCTGATGTTTAGTGGGAGTTCATCAGAGGGGTACAGGCAATTAAAAAAATTGCAGCTTAATTACTCCAAACTTCAGTCCAACTTTTTATGTGACTACTCTTGTACTTCTTTAGTAACTATGATGCTGAAAGTGGGCAGAAAATCTCTGAATTCTGCTTCTGGTTTTCTCCTAGTGCCTCCAATTCTTCAGTCAGTTCTTTGCCCACCTAGCTCAAGAACAACATCCAGCAGATGCCATGTGCACATGTAGTATGGTTTGAACTTTAGGTAGAGCCTTGCTTGTGTTACACAGCTGCTTCTTTGCCTATAACTATTGTTGCTACTTTCTTCTTGTTAACAATTGCTTCATAAAAGAGCTCGTAGCCAAAAGAAGTTTGAGGAAAAAGTCTTCTAGATACATAAGTTCTTTTCAGTTGGGTTACCATGGGTGTTTTAGGCACCAAACCTTTCAGGATTTGCACTGTGAGGGAGAGGTCCAAGTACTTCAGTACTGCATCTGGGCATAAAATGATACATTTGAGAGGGAAACAACACTATACTACAACTATGACTAAACATTAAATCTGTACCTATGTTTAAAAACAGATGCTATCTACTTCAGCTTATTAGATCTACTTGTATCCCCTTCCAAATTTGCAAAGAGAAAATGTATTGTCTGAGGAGAGATAAAAGCCTTTTAAACAATACAAACACGTAATCAAACAAAATTGACTAAGTGACAAAGTAATGTTCTGCAGATTTTGTTTAACCAATGCTATTGTACTTCTTGTAGCGGCAACTTTGGTAATGAAAAAAGGACATTTTTAGTTCTTGTAGGCTTTTAGTCTTTATATGTCACTAGATAAGATGATGATGTATTATCTTAAGGTTGACTTCTTATCCATTCAATCACATATAGGATCTTGCTCTATTGTATCACTAAGATGAGGAACGGAAGAGGCAAATCTGGTATACGGGTACTGTCTGGTCTTAAACATTCGTGTTTCTTGAAATGTCATAGTAGCACACTGCAAGTGATCATGCCCAGATATCACAATAGCGCCAGGCTGCTAGAGTGAAGATTTTGGAAAGAAGGAGCTGTCTTCAGCTGCCTTTACACAGTGCCAAATGCACCCCACAGCCCAAATGGAGCAAGTCAAAAGTTCATTGTCTGTTACCTGCTTTTGGCATCCACACACCTCACAGCTAATTATTTAGCTCATAGGTTTGGAATGAGCGAAACTTGTCATTTACTTGGCTTAATGTGACCTATCCCGGTGGGATGTGTTGCTTGGGAGTGTTCCTAGAGCTCTTTGTGCTACATATCATTCATGTTCATTCCTCTAGTTTAGTACTCTGACAGAATTAATGAATTTTGTAATTGTTTAAGTGTCCACAGCTACCTGTTGATGCCCATAAGGATCATCATCCCATTGTGCAAATCTCCTTTAAGACAGCTGCTGTTACAGACATTGCCTGTAACTACATTCCAGCATCTGTTATGCTGCAATTTCTTCAGAAAGATCAGAAATCCTAGTGCTTGCTTTCTGCAGCTACAGTCAAGAATCTGCATGGTAAGGTTTAATGTCTAAACATTGCAGAGTATTTTCTGATGCTGTATGAGCACCCCAACTTCTTCAGGCAGCTCTACGTTTAATTTAGACTCTGTACTGGTTTTATTTCTTTCTGATTTGGATACAAATTTGAAAGATCAGTCACCCATAGCAACAACTAAGTAATTTTTAGTGTCTTTCAAATGGCATTTGAGTTTTGTTTAGCTTTCAGATGGTCATTTACTTATCTGCTTCTACATCTGGTTTGGTCAAACCACACAGAGACATTCAAAAGAAACCAGAAGTACTTTGTTGGATGTAGTCACGTAATTACTTCTACAAAAGAAAGGTAGGAGTCATTTCTGCATTGCACAGCTCCATTACATGTGAAACAAACACTCTTTGTCAAAGCAGGCCAAATAAAAAGGTCACTTCTAATTTCATATCCTATTTTGGGACAGTTCTATTGGTTAGTGGAAAGATGGAGGATAAAGGTTTTCTACACCAGAAAGTACTATTGTTTGACCCAATCTGATGAGTTTTCATCTTGTAATTGCAATGACTTTGAGTGAAACGCCTTGGAAGAGTGAGTTAAAATGCAACATTCAGAGAAATTACTAACATGTGTAAGTATATATAAAACATGCAAAGAAGGATAAAGTAGAGAATAAATATTGCTTCTTTCTCTTTTTTCCTTCCCTTTTCATTATTATTTTTTTAAACAGTCTTTGTTCAGAAAAAAAAGGGTAAGAAAAAAGAATCAACAATATATGATAAACTGGTCTGTCTGATTTGCACTATCATCTCTGGAGAGCACTCTACAGAGAGGAAATGGTCCAAAAGATGTCAAAACATCTGAACTTTTTCACAGCCTTCAGTGATCTTTAGGTATGGCCTCAGTGTTATGCAAACTGCCTCCTCTGATATCACAAGGATTTTAAGTACTAAGACTCCAGATAGAAATCCCTTTGAAATTACCATCAAAACTGTAGCTTACTTCTGGAAAAAAATCTGAAACCTGAAACAAGAAAAAAGAAAGTTACATGCATTCTTCAGGTGTATCTATAGCTGACTCTTCTTTCTAGGGTAACATACAGGTATAATATTTAATCAACTTTTTGAATTGTCTCTAAAAATAGGTTTCTATCATTTCTGCCTAACTAATTTTAGCTGTCACAAATGTCAAGAGAATACAACTGGTAAACAGCAGAGAGATAATAACAGGCTTTCTGGGCAGTCCTCAGGAGGTCTTATTTGACTGCTTTCAAACATCTGGGTGAGCAATTAAACAGAAAGCTAACTAAAATTGATCAAGGTTATGTCCTTGTCAAGTCTCTTGTTTTGCTTTACCTCTAAAAAATCAAGGAAAGTGGGGTAACAGGGAGTAGTGTGTGGGGATGTCTCAGGAGGGGTTGAATCAAGAGCGACCTCCCACTGGCTGGGCTCTCACTGAGGGGATTATCAACAGCAAGGAAGGACCCAGGACCAGAGGCTGCCCTGGTGATGGGGATGGAGACCATCACTCCATGGCAGGGGCTGAGATGGCCAAGGGTGGGGGCATAGGATGGGAAGGTGAGCCTGCAGTTATAGACAGTTGTATACAACATCAGTTGTATACAGAGACCATACAAAAAATCTGTGATGCTGAAGGACATCAAGACTTGTGGTGGTGGCATAAGGATCAAGGGCAGCAGCAGAGAAACGCAGCATGGATAATAGCCTGTACCAAGAAGGATAAAGGGGAACTATGAGAATAGGACAGGGTCACCTGGAGCATCAGTGGCCTACTGTGTGCAGATCCGGGATGCATGGTTTTCTTGTGTCTATCTCCCACAGCATGACAATTCCTTGGTGTAGCCATAGAGAGCATGTATCACTATCCTGTATGTCCTGCCTAAAGAAGAAAAAGCTACTGCAGCTTCCAGGCCATATGAGCTTTACGATCCTGTGTAGTAGCAGGATGGATGTAGCCATCCTAGGGCATTGGCTGCTCTGAGGGACAGACAGAAATGATGATGAAGTCATTACTGTTTTCCCTGTGTTAATGATTTGCACAGGACCAAGAGGAAAACACTTGTCCTCAGGCTGTACTGTTTTGCATGCTTGCTGGCCTGAAGTAGGATGTTTGGTTATGCCCAACAAATCAGATGTGACCTATATCATGACAGATGAAGAAACTCAATGTGGGTTATGTACTTCAGATGTAGGGATAATGATGCTGCTTTCCAGAGGTATTAAGAAAAACACCTTAAAAAAAACCAAACCAAAACAAACAAGAATGAGTCCACTGAATGGTGCACAGAACACATAAGGCAATGGCAGACATACACTCTAATTGTGACTTCATGTGGTGGACCCCAGGCATCTGTCTACATACTTGATAGTTGGGCATGAACATCCTAGCAGAACAGGCTGGCATTTTCTTTTGAATATAAAAGGAAACAGGATCAGGAGGGAGGGGTAGCTCTGTCACCCTCTGAAAGACCGGAGGTGAAAGTTGTGTTTTAAAATGCCTTCGTAGACCAGGTGTAGAAAGGCAAGACAGTAGTGAAATCACTATGGAAAATCAGGGGGTTTATTTAGTACATTTTTAGTAGTATAATATTTAGTAGAATTTCTTTAGATTCTTTTGGAAAAAAAAAACAAGTTTCATCCTTAGTAGAATCAGCTGACATTTCCACATTAAAAGTTTTAAGAGAAAACAAACATATATATATGTATGTGTATATGCATATGTACATGTACATTTACACACACATTCTGAAATGGTAAAGGTTGCCTAGAGATATTAAAAAGGACTGTCATTAATTTACTGGAGTGAAGACAGTCTTGTGAACCAAGGGGTCATCTCAATTTCAAAAATTTACTCTTTTTGGAAAACATAAATTAACCCTCAAATCATTTTGTTGTTTTAAAATTGTTCTCTACATAGAAATGACTAGGACTTGCAGTTTTCTTTCCTTTAGCTTTATTCTAAAGTATTCCATCTCTTTAAGAACACTAAAAACAAGAACAACACATTTTCCCTGTCCCCAAGTTATTTTTTCACCTTGCCCATCACCAAAATATTAAACTGTTTTTAATTCCCCTGCCTCAGGGAAATACTGCAGGATTGGCAGAACCAAACAAATTCAGCACTGTTAGAACGTAATTCTGGATGGAGTTTAATGACATTTTCATCCTACCTCCCTAACAGTTG
>VZZY01025619.1:0-10009 GCA_013400335.1 Eurystomus gularis | reverse complement strand
CCTTCCCTTCCCTTCCCTATATATTAAAGATCACAGAATAAAACAGTCTCAGCCTTACCATTTTCCTGAGCTGTAATTGTGTGTTTGGAGTCATTTTCATGGCCCTGAAAAGCTTTTGTTGAATTGGTCTCATTGCTATACACATCTGTGACATGTGTCCAATCTGAACACAGAGATTTGCTGTTGGATTTGCACTGAAGTTTTATTCTGAGTGGTCAGAATATGTGTGGCTGTGATAGACATGCTTTACATGCATTGCGTCTCTGCCATTCCTCACAATGAGACAAAGGGCTGTCCTTGCTAATGCTCTGGAAGTCTGTACATGAGACTTCATACAGCAAGACAACTCAGCCAAAAGATATCTTACATATTTAAGAACAGATATTGGTTTTTATATATTCATAACTTACTTTTGAAATTACAAAGGAAGATAGGACTAGAGGGCGCTTAAAATCCAAGCCAATGGGAGCTGAGACCAGTGAGGAAGGCTGATAGAAAAGTTACAAAGAAATGAGAAACAGCCAACTAGTGCTTATTATACATAGAAGGGAAAGGAGGAGGTTTCTGTGGAAAATTTGCTTAGGTAGCTGTTCCTTTCTGGGTAGATCTGCATGCTGTTTCAGCTTTACTTGTAAGATAAGCCCTCCACTAAACTAATTGACCTAAAATGGTGTACTTTATAGATCTCGAGGGAAAGCTTCTTGTGAATCTAGAATTGTGGTTTAGGATTAATGATGCTAAGAAGCATGCCATTTGTTATCTGATTTAAACTTGTAACTTGTAATCAGATTCGAAGTACTCAGCTAACTAGAGTTAGGGTTTACAGCATCCTTACAGGGACTAGGAACACATGGGGTGGTCCAAGACTTGTAGATTTTATGCACTGATTCCAAAAGCTGTATAAAGGTGAGGCTATAGATAGGCTAAAGATGTTTGTTTTCACTAGTAATTAATGAGCAATCAGCTGTTTGTCTGGGAATTGAAATCTTGGTTACATAGGTTGTTTGGTTCCTACTGAGCTTCTAAAGTGAGTGTTAGGATCAGTAAGTTTGGCTGTTAATGCTAAACTTCAGGATGAGTAGATATTGTTTGTATTTTATACACTTTTAACAATTGTATTTTATATATTGATTTTTGTTTTATCTGTTTGCAAAGCCTACATACTTCTTATATATTTAAATTGGTCAGTCCTTTTTCTTTGTTTTGTTTTAACTGGGAACGGAATAAGATATGGATATGCACCATAAAGGAATGTTGGAAATGCCCCATGTAGTAGTCAATTCCGAGTCAACAGTGTGTGATTAATCACATCCATAACTGTTTCTTCTAGAGTACAGATTTACTAGGAAAACAAATGAGTATGAGCTGAGATCATCTATACAAACTTGGGTCATTACATGTTCTTTCTTACAGGTAGATCAGAGCATTCCTTATATTCATTTTCCCCTCAGGCAAGGTAGGAATCTACTTACTTTGTGCATCAGCTCTGTTTTCCTGTTTACTCTTACAGGCTGAGATACTGCTTGTATTGGCTTTGTAAAATATGGGAACAGTTTAATTTCACACAACATTATATGCAAAACAGCTCCGAAATGTTACAACATTGCAATTCCATGATGCCTTTCAAAATTTTGTCACCTTATGATGTCATGAGGTTTTTTTTAACATAGCTTTAATTAGGTGAATGATTTAAAGTCCTATCTAATATATAAAAAGCTGTAATATGATACATAAACCTGTAATATTCGGAGCATGTTCCAAAGAAAAATCTGTTGCATTAGTAAAGAAATAGCTACTGGCATGTTTTTGTGAAAAGAACTGTATATTACAAAAAGTAAAGTAGTCCCTATTGGAGTATTAGAAAGTCTGGGTTTTTATGTTTGGTTCTTATCACTAAAGCATTTATGGCATCATAAGAACTGCTTAATGAATGTACTCCCTAGTAATACCCCACAGGGCATACTTCATTCTTTTCCTATTACTGATTTTGTCTCTGCAGATAATTCTACAAGCTCACTGTTAAGAAAGCAGATCTGTTACTGATCATGTATGTGTATTAGAAGTGGCTGGTCATGGAGTGGCTTGAATGATTCAAACTTGTCTAGATATTTTACAGGTAATTACACACAAATGGGAATTGATGACTTCTGGGATTTTCTGCAGTTTGCATATTATAATAAATTGGTATGCATTGAAACAACATTATACCTATTCCTGTAATATTCCTGGAGGTGATCTAATATATAAGCTCATGTCCTTAGATTTTCCACAAGTTAGTATTTTATGATGATTGCTTCATTTGATCTCCCAGGAATTGCTTTCTTTTTTGATGGTTCAGTTGCTAAATCTAGAAATGTAAAATAACTATTAGTTAAGAAACTTTTATTCTGTCTTTCTTAATTTCAGTTTTATGGATAGGACTTCAGTTTCTTTTTAGTTCTAATATATTACATGGCAATTAAATAGCTTTAAAGCATGCCTCATTCTGGACTAACTCACTACTTGTATATTACCATGTAGAACTGATCAATGGGAGCAATTCTACAGAGGGAAAACCTGTAGAAAACCACTGAGGACTTTGTATGTACACTATACGCAACGTGGAGTTGTTTTTTTATCAGTGTGAGGTTTGAGGTTTTTTTTTTTTATTTTTCTTTTAATTATAATTTTTTTTTCAGACAAGCTCCAATCTGGTTCAGTAGACTGAAGTAGCAGTGAGAGTAACCTAGATCCACCTCTGAAGTACATCTTCCCATTCACCTCTCATCAGAAATTTACGAAGTTCATGCACTCCAAGACTGATTCACATTGTGGAACCAGAGGAAGCACAGGAAGCAGTGATGATCAAGAAATTTGCTTCAAAAATGCATACTGGATCTGAACTCTAACAGTAAAGCAGCTGCACCTATGTGGGACCACTTCAGGCATAAGATTTTGAAATGCGTGTTCTGATATGATGTGAAAAAAATTACTAAATTGCACATCTCGGTCACAGTAGCTGGATGAAAAGAGATCCTTTTGCTCATCTGGGATCATATTGTAAACTACAGGGAAAGGTTCTGACCTTGGAAGCCAAGGCCCACCTTGCTTAGATGCAAAAGAGAACTCTGACAACATGCAGTGAGTGGAGATCCATTTATACTGAATAATTTTTCCTTTCTCTCTTCCCATTGGAGTATTTCCCAGATCCATCTCCTGGGAACTGACATGCAGGAGATTGCAGAGCTGTTTTTATAGAGATAAAATAAATTCATCTCCAATATTAAGGAACTTTAAATTTCCTTTGCGGTGTGTAGGTATGATGGAATGACCCTAGCTGGATGCCAGGAGCCCAACAAAGTCTCTCTATCATTCCTCCTCCTTGAGGGGACAGGGGAGAGCTTATCCTTCCCACAAGCTACAGTTCTTCCTGAACTGCTCCAGCACAAGTCCATTCCACAGGGTGTAGTCTTTCAGGAACAGACTACTTCAGCATGAGTCCTCCACCGTAACACAAATCCTGCCAGCAAACCTGCTCCAGCATGGGCTCCTCTCTCCACAGGTCAACAGGCCCTGCCAGGGGCCTGCTGCAGTGCAGGCTTCCCACAGGGTCATAGCCTTCTTTGTGCATCCACCTGCTAATGTATTGGGTCCTCCCAGGGCTGCAGGTGTATATCTGCCCCACTGTTAACCTCCATGTGTTGCAGGAGGAATGCCTTCACCACAGGCTGCAGGGGAATTTCTGCTCCCGTGCCTGGAGCACCTTCTCCCCCTCCATCTTCACTGACCTTGGTGTCTGCGGAGTTGTTTCTCTCATATATTTTCACTCCTCTCTCCTGGCTGCTGTTGCACTACATTATCACAGAGAATCTACCACTGCCACTGATGGACTCAGCCTTGGCCAGCAGCAGGTCTGTCTTGGAGCTGGCTGGCATTAGCTTTATTGGACACAGGGGAACCTTCTAGCAGCTTCTCACAGAAGTCACTCTTCTAGACCCCTGCTACTAAAACCTTGGAATGCAAACCCAATACAGTAGGGAAAATCTGGTCCAAAGCACTTCGTACTAAATAGTTTATGTCATTATTTTTTTTCTCTCCACATTTTTTTTTCTTTTATGTATTCCTTCTAATATTCATCATCCTCTCTATGTTGTTTGCTCATTAATTCTTGAGACTTTAGCTTCCTATAGAAACCAAAATTATTTGTTCCTCCTGGATGTTATGAATTATGACATTTTCTATTTATCAGACATACTGGATCGAACTGAAGGCTCTACTTCTTCTTTCAGTTTCTTGACCTAGTGACTGCTGGCACTAGGGATTATATACAAGGCTCATCGCAGTCATCCTCCTCCAAATAATAAAAAACCAATGTTTTTTTTAGTTTATTCCAGCAGTTAAATCATAGCTATGCTTTCGTGTATTACTTCTGCTATCCAGACTACTAGCTAATTTGTTAATGTAATTTTCACTTTGTTCTTTCCACTGCATGTTTTTCTTTCTCCTTTTTTTGCTTTTCTGAAAAAGTTGCTCAGGACCCCAAGGTACTGCTTCCATCCTCCTATCCTTAGCAGAAAAGTTTTTCCCAGTTCTCCTAATAGACAGTTCCCTTTCTCTCATCTTTTGTGCCTATTTCCATTGTTCTTATGCTACCTTCCTAATTTACTTTTACTCTAACTAGTAAATGTTTTCTAGCCATGGAAACATTTAAACAATGATTTGCAAGATATTTGGTTATTTGTAAAAGCACAAAAGATTAGATGTGTAGGAAAGGAGAAACAATTCTTTTTGAGCAAACCAGAAATTCAAATAACCATCATCTGGTTTGGAAGGGACATCTGGAAGTTCCCATTGCAACCTGCTGCCCACAGCAGGGTGAACAATGAATTAAGACACTTGGACTTTGGGTCTCAAAAACCTCCAAGGATGGGTATTTTATAGGCTGTATGGGCAACCTGTTGCAATGCTTGATTATTCTCCTGGTGAAAATTTATTTTTCTCTTTTTATGTATAAAATTTAAATATACTCTGTTTCTTTTTATGATCATTGCATGTTGTTCTTCTCTGTCAACCTCTATTAATTACCTGGCTCTGTCTTCTCTATTGCCTCCCGTAGGAATGGAAAGGCTGCTGTTAGGTCTCACTGTCCTGGTTTGGCCAGGACAGGGTTAATTTTGTGTGGAGCCAGGTTATTCTATACCCTGCTGACATCATGTCCCGGGGCCAGTTCCATTGGGGGCCAGTTCCGTTGGGAGTCAGTTCGCTTTGGACTTCGCTCGGGTCAGTCCCTTGCTGTTGTTCTGGTATTGTTTTTTTTTTTTCTGTATTGCTCTTTTCTTACTGCTTAATATTGTTTTTGTTAACTGCAAAGTGCTTATTATATGTTGTTTTCTCATATATATATATATATATTAAACCTTCCTTATCTCAATTCAAAAAGGCACTTTTAAAACTTTTTTTTTTCCTTCTGTCTCTGTCCGTGGCCCGCGGCAGAGGGGAGGGGGCAGGGAGCTGCGGCGCGGCCATGCGGCTACCCCGCAGCCGCAGCTGCAGCTCTTTCTAAACCAACACACCCACCAAAGCCATCTCTTCTTGAGGCTGAACCAACACAGTTGCCTCAGCCACCTGTCACAGGACATACACTCCATGCTCCTCCTATTGGGTGGTCTAGTATTTAAAGTGAAACCTTACCTCATATTGACAGTTAAGGCTATCTATGATTTGTAGTATATATACATGATTTCTGTATCAAAAAAAGCTCCTGCTAGCTACAGAGCTAGAAGCTGGGACTTATTGTGCTGGGGGACACTTCTCCTTCACCAATAGCTGATCTTGGGTTGCAAGACATGGAGATGCTGGTCATTGCAGATTCTTGCTGTTGGGAACGCGTTGAGAGCTATGAACTAGAAGTTTCCTCTGTCTATTCTGGGGTAAGGCATTCTGCAGGCAATTCTAGAATGTGGATTGTTAGAGAAGTATTCCTGGAAACCACTCCAGTTAAATGTCACATGGGACAATGTCTTGATGATGTCTTTCTTCTTCTTCTTCATGCGTGAAGAAACAACTATGTGAGTAGTTTAATAAACCTGTCACTTAAAATTTGTGAAAAGACACAAGATAACAGATGTTATATCTAGAATGTGCGGGAAGCTTTTCTGTATCTTCTTGTTTATCTAGATATTTTTTTTCTTGTGCCCTGAGGCAGCAGAAAATTCTATGCTTTTTCATTACTATCTACAGCATGATGCCTTTCAGACAGAACACGTGTAAATAGCTTGGAAATCAGGGCTCCCATCCTTTGTTAATTTTTCTTTTTGTATCTAAGAGTCCTCTACTCTGTTTCATCATTCTGTGTCTCCTACAGTTTATGTTACACATAATTTCTTATTTTTCATACCGTATTATGAAAAGTGGTACTAACTCCTGAGTGTAAAGCTTCTAACAGCAGTAACATGGAAAAGCCTTCTTTGCTTGTGTAAGAGAAGGGAATATGAAGCTTCAACACAGACTCGGTTGAGGTCATGTCCATAGCAGGCCACAGGGCATACAGTGTAATTGGGAAAACAGCAGCAGCTGTTTTTCTGTTTGTTTGTAGATAGGAATGATTTGTTTGTTTATTTTTTTTCCTCAGTAATAGCATGGATTTTATTCAGCTCATTTGCTGTAACACAATACATCATACTTTCATGCTCTAAAATTTGATCTTTCTAAAAAATATATTTTGGAATACTTAGCTACAAATGCATTCTTTAAAATTTACTGATTAGAAGATACTTACTACCAGTGAGCTTTTCTCATTGCCATGAAGGGCGAAAATTTCAGGCTCATATCCAGCTAAAGGGCAACATAACACAAAGAAGTTCAGTTGGATGCTAAAATAGTCAATGATATAATGAGAGATGTGTGGCACTCTGGCCAAATTTGGAAGAAAACCATTGACTTCTTGACACTCATGGTAAGACCTATTTAATGTCACTTGTGATCTCCTTATATTGATTTTGTTTTGTTTTCTTTTCCTTTTTTCGACTGCTGTTTGAAGAACATATCATCCATACAAAGCACACGCACACATGTATACATGTATGTACTGACACAGAAATACTTGATTGTGTACATCTTATTTGAAGGATTTTCAAAGCGTTATTGAAAGTTACTGCAGGAGGATCTCTGGAAAGTTACTCTGGGTATGATTCACTTGGAGTGCCAGTACAGCACATACATGTTAGAGCAGAAATATTAGAAACAGTTACTGTGTGAACAATTTGCCAGCAAGGGAAGGACTGAAATATATCCTATTAAACAGTTTCTTTAATGACCTGTATAAATAATAGCCTCTTTGCGTACAAGTTGGTAAGAACAACATCTAAATTTGCTGTACAGACTGTTAGTTGTCAATCGGTCTTGAGTTTTCTTGAGTCAATGTTTCACAGCAGACTTTTGAATTATTTTCTTCTGTGGTCCTCTTGGCCTGAGGTAGTGAACCATACCTGTTTGTCCTTCTCTACAATACTATAACTTGCTGGGAGACTGCATACCTCTTTGAGGTATGGAGGTATGGAAAAGAACCACTTTTCCACCTTTTCTTTATATCTTAGACAAATTATATCCACCTCCGAGGAGACTGCTGTTATGGAAAATATCCCCAAAAAGTTTTTAGGTGTTCTTTGGTGACCTTAAAGTAGAGTAACAAATAGACAGATTTCTCTCTGTTTCTTGTTATTATTTTTTGAGTGAACCTTTTTCATGCTTTCAGGAGGTTACTGTCATAAAGATGCTGATCTGTGGGTATTAGGATCTGTGAGTATTTCCAGCTCTCTATGCCTGTTGTTCTATCATCCTGGGAGGCTGGTGAACAACACTAGCACAGAATGAAAGGAGAATTTACGAAGTTTGTGGTGCCTAAGCAGTGTTAGCAAAGGGAAACTGTTTTACATGTAATGATACCCAAGGAGGGTGTGTATGAGGTAGGAAAAATTACAATAGACCTTATTAATGAGGACACAGTGGCAGAGTAAGAGCATCCTGCATGGGTAGGATCCTCATAACTAATGTTGCTCTCCAAGAATCTGCAGTGAGCCTGTCACACTGTTGGTCAATCACTCTTTGACTGTAAGGAACATAATTTGCAAGCCTCAACTTGGGTAACCTGTGCATCAGAGCATCATTGTTGATTTTGGCTGAACAAGATAGCTAAAAGCCATCTCCAGCATGGAGTAACTTTTCAACACTAAAAAAACCCCCAACGAACAAACAACAACTAAAGGGAAAAAAAAAAAAAGGACAAAAATAACTAAGTATCAGTATAAACTTGTAACAAAAGGTTAGAAGTCTTTAAATCTCGAAAGTTTTTTTTTGCTTTAAGGTTGGACTTGCATTTATATCCTAACATCTTGTATACATAAATCCAGCTTTAAACTGGTTATGATGTGTTGAGACATGAACACAGAAACACTTTAGGACAATTTTAGCCAGATATAAGGTGGAAATAATGATGAAAAAATAAATACAATGTGCAAAAAATACCAGAAACACTTTCAAAAAATTATTTCCGTTTAAATCAGCAGGGCAGCAGCTTTATTGATCAACATAAAGATCATATAAAAGTACAAATTTGCAATACCAAAGTCTGCGTTTGGTGTTTCTGCTTCCCTGTAGTTCTTGATCAAGGATTACATCTCTTCAGATGCCTGACAGGTAGAGCTTTGCCAACAGAAGTCACTAGCTTAGACCTGGACATAATTACCTGATGGTATCCCTATTAAGCAGAATTACCATCCCCATTAAACAGCAGTTATTGTTATTAGGTATCATTAGTCTTAGATTGCTTCCTTGGGAAGCATCTCAGTTAAGCAAATTTCTCTGTTAAGTGTATCCAGATTAACTGGAGTGCACCATACTGTGTTGTTTCTTCATGTACCCATTTCAGTAGCCTTCATCCCTCATTTACAACTCTCATAGAAATTAAGTCTGTCCTTTTTAAGACTCACTAAAAAAGTATAGCCAGTTGAAGTACTGACTGTAGAAGACCCTATTTTTTTGCTGTTTTGCCACATTTTGTTAGTTGTATTTGAAATTCAAGTTCCATCTTGCAAGGTGTTAGTCTCTTTTTTTTTGTTTTTGGAGTCATTTTAATTAGCATGTAATTCTCCCGCTACAGGGTAAGTGCACATTCTGACTTCTGAAAAAGGCTGTGAATTATGGCCTTGCAAAAGAATGAGTGGTACTTTCTAAAATATTTTTAGAGGAAGGTATAAAAATAATTCTATTGCTAAAATGATATCATTTTTCCTCCTCTGGAATGCTTGTGCCTCAAAGGTCAGAGGCAGTGGCTTTAAAAGCAACACAGCAATGAATCTCACCACTTTATTTGTTGAAAGAGTAGTTTTATTACAAACATGTTAGAGGTGAAAATAGAGCCAGATGTATTTAATGGGGTCATTAATACAGAGTTCAGTTTTTAACAGTTAGCTTAGTCCTGAATGATGCTGGCGGGGTGGGAAAAATCCAAACAAAACCTTAAATCAAATCAAGTCTTTCAGTCACATTCAAAGCTATGAATATTAATGGACCTTCCAGAAGAGTTAAAACCAGAACAGCATTATTTTAAAGTTTATTTTATGTTTTTAAAGTTAAAAAATTTGCTTATGTAGCAACTTTGTATAAATACAAATTATACTCAAACAATATGAATAGAAAAATTAAGGCATATTATCAAGTCACATTATTGAAAACTGACCTTTTTTCCTTCTACTTGTAAGAACAGACTTTCAAAGTACTTAAAATTCTTTCCTAACATGAAATAAAAAGTTCATTATAATTTCTTTTAATCTGTCTTGTCACTGAATTCAACTCAAAGCCACCATACCTGTACAAGTTCTCAGATGTAGTCATGCAGAAGAAAAGAAAATGTCAAATGTACTCATTCAATTCTCACAGTGATACTTTCAGATGCTGGATGTCAATCTAGAAATACTAAGTGAGAACACCAGAATACAGAATCTAGAAATACAACGGTGAGAACAGCAGAATA
>VZZY01025618.1:0-18177 GCA_013400335.1 Eurystomus gularis | reverse complement strand
TGGAGCAACCACTACGTGTATTGAAGGAAGAGGTCAGACATTGCTGGCTGATGGGAATTAGAAAATAAATTTTTTTTTTTCTTCGCTTCTGTGCACAAACTTGCTTGGCTTTGCTCTGTTTTCATTGAACTGCTTTTGTTTTTACCCGCAAGGGTTTTTTTCCCATCTTATTTTCCTTCCCCTATTACCCTACTGAGGAGGGAGAGAAAAAGGTGTGTGTGGGGGGGTGATAGAGCAGCTTGGTGGGCACCTGGTGCTCTGCCAAGGTTAACCCACCACAGTGGGGTAACAGCAGAGGTTACTGACTTTGACTATCTACAAGTGTGGCCTGTATTCCAATGGCTGATCTGTCCTCAGCCTCTGAAGGGTTGGGATCTGAACCACTGGTGTCAGTAAAAAACCCTTAAGCGTGGATATCAGCATCCTCCATAAGAGAGGACAGAGCCAGGACCTGCCTACCACAGAGGCAGTGATGCTGTCAGGGTTTACAAGCTAAGAGGCTTGCATGTACTCATGTGCAAAATAATTTCTTAGCAACATTGCAAGACTATCTACAAAAACCATAGCACATACTCGGTTTCTGTGAGCACAGTCATGTAGGTGGCTGTCACACAGCAATGGTTTGTGTTCCTCTGACTAAAGCCCTCAATGAGAACAATTAGTAGTTTGAGCCATGCAGAGACTGGAAATTACAAGGAAGGGTGAACAAGGTTTGTGCTGCTATCACAAAGGCACCACGAGGAATGTTAAAGCAGGCTTATTCTAGCAATTGCTGTGAGCATGTGAGATATTTGTACTGAAACTGAGCAACATGTGGTTTCTTGCAGTCACTGATGTAGTCCACTTTCAAGATGGCACTATGGGAGGAAGATATCTGTGTGGTTTTTTCTATGAATTTCTATCATAAGCAGAAATGCATAGCGTAGATCAGACCTTTAAGATCAGTGGAATCTTTTGTTCAGGTATTTTTACTTTTTTTTAGAGGACTGTGTTCTTTGGCTTTGCTATGGAAATAAGATTTTGTTAGATAATCTGATTCACTTTTCTACTTATCTATGAATGCTCTCTAGTCTCATGAAGAGAAGGTTTCTGTGACTTTATCTAACAATTTGCATATGAGCAAAGGGTCTTGCAATTGTGTCCTGTGTGAAGTATCAGTAAAATGTAAATAACCTATTTAACTACCAAGCCTAACTGGAGATGAAATGGCAGGGCAAACTAAGTTTAAGGTAGAGTCCTAATCAAAAGGAGGCATGACTATCTATTAAAGGCTGGCTTAATAAGATCACAGCAGGAAAAAGAGAACAGTATTTCACTGTATATGGCTAAGTGTATAGAGAGCAAACTCTATGGTCTGAAGACACAATTACATCAGAACTAGCTTCAGAACAAATAAAGGACACCAAAAGAAGTTAATTGTGCCTCAAGGGGGAGTAAAATATCAAGGGTATCAGCTTATGCAGAAGGAAGAAAAAAATCGGTGCCTGCCTACAATCAATCAGTTCACCTTTAAACCTGAAACTGTTAGAGCTTAAATAGGATTATATTAAAGATAAAGTCAACATACTGCCATGTTAGAAGTTCAGCCTTGTGTCTTTGTCCAGTGTTCTGCAGGACATCTTGCATGTGAAGATGCAGTGGAGTTTTCAAATGCTCTGAGCTGCCTTTTATCACCTTGGTGATCCATGCTGTTCTACTGAGATCTGTCCTGGTTCTTGTTGCTCACAGATCTTTTCAAACAGTCCAGGCATCGCTGAATATTTAACACCTGACCTGTGCCTGTTACAGTTCCACAGAGTTCAGCTTTCCAGGATTACATAAGCTCAAACCTAAAGATGCTGGCTGAGTGCTTAAGGCTCAGTTTTATGAGCTGGTTTGTGTACATACATATGCTTCAGTCATACTGAATCAGTGAGTGAAATAAAATGTGTTGCTGGGATTAAATGTGGATTTTATGGTGGATTTAAGCATATTTTTTCTGAAGCAAAACCCTAGTGTTGTGCGTTCTCCTGTAAAATCATAGAAAGGGCTAATTATAACTGCTTGGATTTTTTTCTGTACTAAATTGTTTTTAAAATTATTGACTCTGTTGGCCACCAACAAGTACAATCTGTGTCTGCTAGTAGTTCTGATTTCTTTAGGTCTATTTTCCTAAAGCTTTTTGGAGCAGATTTAGGTTCAGCATGTTTAGCTTGATTTAAATTACTGTCAGACCAACATTTTACATACACCTCATCTCTGTGAAAAAGGCTGTACAACATGCTGGCTGAGGGAGAATCACAGATTTATAGATTTTAGAGCAAAGGGAGAACACAATGTTCATCTATACTGACTGTGGCCCTGCCCAGTCCATAGGTTGTTTTATTTAACTCAGCAGTTTGAGGTTGACCGAGTGTATTTTTGGAATGACATCCAGGCTTGATTTAAAGACTCTGAGTACTGCAGAGTTTGTCACTGTCGTTGGAAGTTTGTTCCAATGGTCAATTACCCTTTCTCTGAAAAATATGTACCCTATTTTTTTTTAACTCTGTCTTCTGAAAACTGGATCTTGCTGCTTGACTTCCTCAGCAGGACTGAGAAGCCCTTTATTTTCCCATGGGTATTTCTTGTGATCATTAGTTTATATTTTCATGATGTCAGAAAAATTATTTTATACTTTTTTTATACAAACCCAGTTAGGCAGACAACTTTTACACCCCAGTATTTCCGTGCTAAGGGTCTAACATAATAAAAATATACCATCTTAGAAAAGAGTCGCTATGACTGTGCTGCTTTTTATTTCAGTTACTAACCACTGGTTTATGATTAAATATAATGGCTAGGATATTAATACTGGGAAAGAAAGGGTATTTGGTATATGGTGTACTTTTACTGTAGAAATCATAGTTGCTCCAGTATCCCCCAGAATATTATTTTCAGTATTTCCTTGAATGCATAAATATGCTTTGCAAACAGCTTGAGTTCTCTATTACTTCTTTTTCTATAAACAATTCCCATGGAGTCATACGGCTGGATGATATCGAAAAGGTATCTTGTTCATGCCCTTGCCCCAAGGCAAGATCAGTAATTACTGTAAGCCTGTATGACATTTGTTTCATTCTTTTCTACTGAGAAGTTGAAATGCAATCAATGTATTATTTCCATAGAGAATGAAACTTACAAAAAAAAAGGTATTCAAAAAGCCTGAGCAGTAACCTGTGTCCTTTCTCACATGGTTCCCTTAGAAACCAAGTAATGGGAGTCACTGTTGGCAAACCCTGTCTTGATGCATTTGTCTCACTGCTTTATGAGTAATTGCTGTTCCTGTTTTCTCCTTAGGGCTCTTCCTGCAATGATGCAGTGGGTCCGAACTCAGAAACCAGGAGAAAGTGGTGTGAATATTATCACTGCAGATTTTGTAGAACTTGGTGATTTTATCAGCACAGTCATAAAGCTCAACTATGCCCTGGATGAAGGTGAAGATGACACTACTTGATAGTACTGTAGTGTGTGTGTTGTTGCATTATTTAGAATTTACGAAAAAAAAAAAAAAGATTGCATTTTAAAAGAGTTACATTGTAAAACACTAATCTTCCTCTAACACAGTGAGGTGTTTAGGGCTTTAGTGGGTGGGTGTAGGGGAAATGTTTTAATCAATTAATCATTTTTTACATTTGTGTTCCATGTGAAGAGCAAAACAAAACATGTTTATAGTGTTTGATAGAAGAAGGCCATTTACATGTTTTCCATGAGTTCCCATATGTGATTCATGTGTCTTTTATGGTTATGAACCGTGCCAAGAAATTTGCTGCTTTTGGAGCAATGGGATGTATATTGTCCTCTGCCTGCCCACAGCAGGATTCCCAATGACGTGAGCATTACACCAGGAGACTGAGGACAGTATATCTTGCCCAAAAATTTCAAGCTGCTACTTCATCTATTAGGTGGTTTAACTGATCGTATTTATCAGTGAGCTACAGGTTTAAATGCCTTTGCGAAGTAAATCCAAAGTCATGCCTCTAACACATGCATAATTAGTGGACAGTAAACATGATGTGTTACATAGCTTGCACAGAGCACAGACTAAATCCTGCTTGCTTTTAATTCTCAGAATGGGGTTTTCAAATGTCTCTGCTCCAGGTCGAGTCAGCAGACACATGATGCTGGCCTAACTCTGTACTGGGAGCTGTGGGTGCGCATTTTCCTTGGTTCCAGCAGGAACAAAGTTAGGCCATCCTGGAGCACTGTTTCCTCCCAGGATTGATCTTGTATAAGACCTTGATCCAACATCCACTGAATTTAATAGGAAAATTTCTTACGTTTAGCATGGATTGGGGATAGGATCAGTAAATTGTGTGTACTGTAAGGTGGGCAGGATTTTGTCCCATAGGGGAGAACAGCTTTCTGCAGGACTGAAGCTGTACTTAAAAAAAATAGGTGCAGTCTGAGCTTCTCTTTAAGGCAGCTATGAACACAACACTTCTCTGCTGATTACAAAAAATCTGTGCCAGTGTCATCAGTGAAAAATTGCTGTACTAAAGAGTGTAGTAGTTCAATTTCTAGCTCATAACAATACTGTATAGTCCTTAAATTGTTTGTGGGATATAATACTGCATAACACAAGGTTGGAAGTCTACTGAATGGCACTGTTCTAGCAGCAGAATCGCTGATCATCCTACTTTTAATGAAACGTATATAAAACTCAGATATATGGAAAACTTGGTGATTTATAAAACGAGAGCATTGTCACTCCGTGACACCTAACTGGATACAATGCAATCGGTCATAACTCCTGAACACATGCTCACAGCTTTGGAAAGCAAAACATTTCATTTGTGGAAAACAATAGATGCTATAATGTCTTTAAAAGAAAATGTTCTTTGGAATATTACAAGACTTTAACGGTATAAGACTAAGGCCAAGTTTCCATTGATTTTACTAGAAAATTTGGCTGAGTGAGAAAAGAGAGAGGCGTCGTAGTCCTTTGCTATTTTCTGTCAGATGATAAAAAATACCATCTACGATCAGAGTTTAGAAATAAAAAAGGGGGTCTTATCAAACAGGTGAGTCACAGGGGATTATGGAGTTTTTGTTGTTTTTAGTTTAGGAAGCTGTGGAATAAAATGAACACTTGCTGCTATTTTGTACTGAGAGGGTGCCTTGGAAAAAGTGTGCATGTGTGTGTACTATAAAGAAACATTTAACTGTATTTGTAATATTATGACACATTTAAGTCTACGTGTATGACACAAAGACATCCATACACACTTGCATAATGTTCTCTGGGTTTCTCAACAGGTGTATAGTAAATTTGGTTGAAAAAAACTGTGCAGCTGTTACGAAGTTATGATGCCTCCTTCAGTAGCAGTTTTTTCTGCATAGTTAGGACTGTAAAATTCATCCCCAGTGTAATCTGTGATCTAAGCCAGTTAGGTTTTTTACAGCATTACAACATTACCCAAACTGCCTCAGAAATTTACCAAAAATCACAGCCCATCTTTGCATTGAACAAGGGGTAGGACTCTTGGTGTTTTCACCTACAGCTAAGCAAAATTCATGTAACAGACACATAAAATGAAACAGGACCATATGTGTTTTTTTAACCGACCCTGTGTGGGTGAACCATGTAGAAAAATGAAAATGTTTGCTTATTTATTGAGGTGGTGCGGCTCTTTTAATTTTTCTGTTTAGCTGGATTTGTTTGCTTCTACTCTTACTGTCATCCTTCAGCTGCTTAAGTATAGTCAAAAGAGTCAGTGTGCCCTTTTAATATCTGAATAATCTGAACCCTTGGGTGGACAAAAACTAGGTTTCTTTTTTGCATTCTGAATGAAATTCTGTTGAATCTGAGAGCATCAACAAGTTCCTCCTGAGACCCCCTGCTCAAACAAACACCAGACACACCAAGCTTTTTGCTTTATACAGAGATGTACTCGAAGCAAATATTCTGTGGTATTTGAGAAAAGTGTGTGTGTGTGTGGCTGTGTGTATGAATAAATATAGAGCTATCTTGAGCTTGTTCTTGTTATGAAATGTTTGCTTAACATCAGTTTTATTCTAATTGTCATTTGGGTGCTGTAAAATAAAAGCAAAGCAAAAAAATAATCCTCTGACAAGAAGGATAAGAGACAAATAATATAGTTTCTCCATTAATGGGGAAAAAAAGCCTTGGCTAAATGTTAGATTTTGGTCAGAAAAATCATGTTTTCATTTAGCTGTCCATCTCCTTTCTATTGGAGAAGCACAGCACTTTATGTTAGGGACAGGTAAACAAATTTGCCTTAATTAATAGAAGTGGGTGTGGGGGCATACTATCCATGCTTTTCTGGTGATTTCAGCTCTGAGGCCCCAAAACCATGTAAGTCCTGATAGGGATGCACTCCCTGTTGATGTTTGGGATATCTCACCAGAAAAGAACAAGCCAGAAGGGACTATGCAGCAGAACTGGACCACTCAAGAGCCCAGTTTTGTCACCCATATGCAGCTAAAACTCTTTGATTTAAACTAGAAATGTGCTTGCAGGGTTGGGTCAGGTGGGTTGTTCTGACCTTTTTCATTTGGGAGTATTACAAAGACTCTTGCATGGGAAATTAGATGACTGTAATCAGCCTATCAGAAGAAAATTACCTGTCTACACTATTGATCTTCATAAGCTTCTCTTTTCTCAAACTGTCATGTCATCTCTGACAAAACATTTTCTTTTCTTCCTGTGCTCATTTTCATTGCATACACATCAAGCAGCGTTGTTTTCTGCTGTTTTCACATGACTACTTGATCCTTTCTTTTCAGTCACACTTGAAAAATTGTTACTGCGCTGAACAACACAAGCAGTGTCTCAGCTGGTGTAAACCTACCTGGCTTCGTTATTGTTTACACAAGCTGAACCGTCTTTGTTCTGTACTGATCCAACCTGCAGCAATTTGGACCAAATAGCAGCTGGTCTTGGGGTCTGATTCCTGCCTTGTGTAGAGGGGGCTAAGACCAGAATCAGACTGTAGGAGTCTAGTTTTAAAATCAGTGGGTTATTTGCATTCCTTTGCTGCTGGTTACATTAATGGTTTTGTAGGTCCTGCCATTTCAAGCCATCCTTTTCAACATACACGTGTGTATATATACATATATATATATATACGCGCATATGTGTGTGAGAGGAAATGTATGATCCTGTATGCTGGACTGAGTCTGTCATCCTGATATAAATCTAGACCATTTCTACTAACTTAAGAGTAGTTACTAAACCTTTACCCTGGGATGAAAGGGAGCAGATAGTCAGTGTGTAGTAAGTATATGCTGTGTTGCAAAGGAAATTTAAAATTGTGGAGCTTAACTCCACAATATCAAAAAAGTGGAGTGCTGTAAAAACACAGCTCCAGTGCTGTTTATCCTTAGTATAGTATATAGTGCACTAGATACTAGCAACTGAGTAGGCTACTTGGGGATATTAAGCATTCAGGTAACATCATTTTAAACTTGTAAAGTCCTTTTCAGTGAAGTAAAAGCTAATAGTGTATATGATGTATTTGCCATATCTCAGTGGAAGCTTCTGTGTTACATTCAGTCAATGTTGTTCTGAATTGTATATGTTTACCCAATGATGAGGTTAAAATGTGCTGTATAGTATGTGCAATGTATTGATTACAAGTGTGTTGGAGTTCAGTGATCTATTTAGTTCTTACTATGCTGCTGTTTTGTAAGTATGTGTGTGTATGGCAGTGTGGATTGTCTACGTTGTCTGAGGAAATAATAATTAATCCTAAAGGAAAAGGGCAGTTATGTAACCTGCCTTAATGCATTCACATAATTTTGTTTAATTCCCATAATTACCAGTTCTGATTTCAAACATTACTGAGGGTTATTCATATGTGTTACTCCCTCACTTTTTGGCACTAAGAAGTTAAACTTGAAATTACTTGGAGCTCACTTACATATTGGTAAATAAAGAATAAGATGTTTGCCTGATCAACTACTTTGTGCAAGATGGCAAAGACATGGTTTCCAGTGTGATACAGATCAAATCACCTCTGTGCACACACAACTCCTGATGATGCCAGTGAGAATTGTGATCATGTAATTGAATTACCTAAAACTAATCTTCTGGGATGTGGTCATGATAGGGAGGGTCATGATACCCTGGCTTTGAGGAAGTGCCTGGATGCTATGCAATACTACATATGTCTCATGCCGGAGCATAGCTGTAAATTCGCAGGAAGAGCTTTCAACTCTGCTCCAGTCTAAGCTGGAATGCAAAAATCTTTATGTAAAAATGGTAAATGTCAGAGGCTGAGCAGCCTGGCCTGGCCTGCCCCTGTACAGCATTCTGCTTTCAGGAGCTGTGGCAGCTCTAATTAAAAAAGCTATAATGATTTCCCAATGGCCCACAGGACGTAGTGCTCTACTTGGGAATCTCTACATTCCCCACAGAGGAATCTGCCATTCCCACAGCCAGGTCTTGGTTTATCTTTATGATTTCTGTCAGATTCCTCTGCCTGATGCCAAGGGTAATTCTGAAAGACACACTGAACACAGAGAGGGTCCACCTCATGCCTGGCTGATTGGACAAGAGTAGGCAAAGCATACCTTCCCTACGGTACATTTTGTGGTGTCAGCTTCAGTCAGACCCACCTGAACAGTGACTGAGGGAAGGCAGAAGTCTAATTTCAGACCCTCTTCTGTTATCTTTATCTAGTTAAAATGCAGCATCTTCGTACTCTTCTTTGCCTCTCCTCAGTGTTTCTTACCTTACCTTCTGCATACACATCCCTTTAACTGCCAGCTGTGAGCAACACTGCTCAAAGTATTATAGGTTTGTCATCCTCAGTACACCATAGAAATCCACAAATTCTTATTAAATGTTAAGTACAGGGCTAAAAGATGTCAGTGCCCCACATCTAATGTCCCAGGATGGTTTATCTTCACACTCCCAAGTTATGTATACATGTCCACTTAGATGGGCCTCACCTTGGCTGATGAGAATTCAGTTATTTTTCTCCCTCCAAATAAAGAACAGATTAGATGATATGCCAGTGAGTATCTCCTAGGATGGAGATACACTTAGGCTTTTTTTTCTGCAGTGAGATGACATGTCCTAGTATAGTTTTAAAAAGAAAAAATATCTGGGCTTGCCAGGACAATTGTTAAGTTTCTGACTGCCTTGGTCATCAGTAGCTTCAGGATCATGTAAATGATGATTAGGATGTTATTGCCACACTGCCTCCTGACAGGGTTCAGGGTCTCTGTACAGAAGCCTTATTATTCCCAATGAGCATTTATGCATTTGAATGACTTTTGTCTGTTTTGGTGGGAAGGACAATTGTGTAACGCTGAGGACGTGGAGCTCCCTGTGCATTTTGCCCACAAAGGTTCACAGAGCTGCACCTTCTCTTTTTAGGATATATTCAATGGTATTTGTTGTGTAAAAAATGCCTACAGTTCTGTATAGCAAATGTGAATTTTTATGACAAGAATGTGTATTTAATGTTAAAAAAAAAAAGTAATATAAAATCCATTTTCTTTGTATCCAGTGAAACAGCTAATAAAGCTCTGGTACCTGTATTGTTGGCTTATGGCTTCATTGCTGCCTTCAAGACTTTATATGTAGGAGGCTTCTTATACGCAGTTTCATGATATGGGGTGGAGTTGGATGTCAGACCCAGGCTGTGCCATTATGTTAGAGGTGTATGTGGACTGCCCCATGAGGGCATTGCAGCAGGAGTACCATGTCAACCTGGTTAATGTGGGACCCTTGAATACCACAGGACGCTGTGAACTGTTTGTTCTGCCAGGGACACAGCAGGCTCTCAGCTACCTCTTTTGCCAGCAGCACTTTCAAGCCCCAATTTGCTGCAAGCACCAGAGCATATGACCCAGTGCTGTAGCCTGCATTAGTACATACTGCTGCTCTTGCCATTGCCTTCTTTTAAGAAGGAGGGAGGTGGGAAGTGGGGACTATACCTCTGAAATGTTAGTCTATCTCATTGCTCCCCTGGGCCCTCTCAGCATTGCTGCCTGCAGTACACGTAGGCACAGTAAGGAGTGCCCACCACTGATGCAAACTCTGCTTGCCTGCAGTTGCTAGTGGAATAGACTAGCAGGCTGCCTCAAGCCCAGCTCCAGGACATGCAAGCCAGCAGGTGAGTTTCCTTCATCATCTCCCTAGTGCCTCTTGTGGGGTTCAGGGACCTGTTGCTCAGAGAGGAACGCAGGTGGGCCCCCCCCAAGAGCTCTTCTGCTCCCAGGAGCACAGGTAGCATGGCTGGTCTTTGCAGCATCCTGTGAAGATGAAGTGTGGCAAGTTAGAAGCTAAAGCCTTTCTGCGTGGCAACAGCTTGGAGTTTAACATTCATATTACTTTTTCTTCCTAGCAAGACCAGAGGTGTTGTTTTACAGGACAAACCTTTTATGCTCACCTCTGCTACCGAGTCACAGGCAAACCCTGTCCAAGTGCTCTACTCCTGCACTCTTCATGCAGGAGTAGAGCAGTTTGAAGCCAAGGAGGCACGCACAGGCTGCCAGGATTGCAGAAGATGCCATTAGCAATGCCAAGGAGGCCCCTCTGTCAGTGCCTTCCTGCAGAAACCCATGGATTAAATTTGCCTGCTCCTTAAAATGTCTCCCCTCCTCCTCCTATCCCACAGGTACTGTCTTGGGGGTGTATAGGTTGCTCAGTACACAGAATGAATTTTTGTCTTTGCCAAAGTAGTTCTCTCTCCTTTTTTTTTCCTAATTGACTGCAATAAGAGAATCAGCAGGCCAACTTTATCCTGCTGGTACAATAGCTACTTTATTCCAAACACAGGTTGCCTCTCTTAACTGTTAGTATACTGGTCTGATGACATGTAGGAACACAGCCAGCTGAGATGCTGATGCCTTTAAGAAAGCGTGTAACACTAAGTGAGACTACTACTACACTTACTGTGTTTAGTAAATGGTTCTAATTCTAGAAAGTAACTGTGTATTAAATCACTGGATTTGAGCAGACGGAAAAGAAGAAAACCTTTTACATGTTTTTAGTTTGATAAGAGAATTCAATTAAAATGCAACTATTCTCTCAGAAGGTCAATTTTAAATAGATTTTATGGAAATAAGCAGTTTATGGGCATAGGCACAGTGTCAGTGATAAATAGGACTTTCACATTTTTGGACAAATTTCTTACTCCTTAGTGCCCTAGCTGCAGTTTCTGGCATTATTCGTTTATTTTTATTTTTTCCCCCAGCAACTGTGGAATTTCTGAGGAAAGAATAATTGCATTGCAAATGTATTGACTGAAATCAAAGTTACTTAAATAACTGGTCTTAATCAGGTTTAAATCTTCAGATACAAAACAGTGGAATGAATTTTAGTTTTGCTTTCCCTTTTTCATCATAGTTTTTTTGTGTAAGGACAGACTAATCCTTACAGATAATCATTAAGACCTGATTGAGCAACTAAGTGGAATAGCACGATAGACTTTGTACGTCTTTGCAAAACAGGAAGTTAACCTATACACATGGGTAAGCCAGCATCTGTTTTAATATACATTTCTGTAGTTCATTATTTCATCTTTTACTTTGTGAGGAAACAGCAAAAGGCATATCTTATTTATGAAATTAATGGGTTTTAGTTTTAGTTTTTGTCATGCTGTCTCCTGAAGATGATTAGAGCACATTAACACATATAAAGTCAGCACTATGGCTAATAAAAAAAGTGTTGTAAATAAAATGAAGCCAAACATGCTGGATCCTGAAGAAAATCAACATCATCACTGAAATATATGGAAGGTCATTTATGAAATAAAAATCATTTGACCTAGAGTTAAGGATTTGAGTAGCATCTTAAAATGAACCTTGTAAAATTTGCAAAGAAGAATTGGATGGCGTGAGCTGGGGTGTATTTTAGATATGTCAGGTACGACATGGCAAAACAACCAGAGCAGATCTTACCTTTGAGTCCCAAAGCCTATAATTAGCCAGTTGCCTAAGTCCTCTGGCTTTGCTTTTATAGTAACTCAGAAAAAATGTGAAACACATCTCTCAGCCTGCATTCAAATCCAGGAGGATGGGGCATTGTATTACTGGGTGATAGCTGAACAAATTGCTTATTCCCAAGCTTCCTCTGGTGCTGATCTGTGCTGTAGACAAGGCACTGATGGTTAGAGCACTGATGCCAGCCGGGGTCTAGCTATTTCATTTTTCTCTAGTGCTGCACTCATCACCTGGCAGTCATCTGACCAGGGTCACCAAAGATCTTGCAAAAGGTTTTTGAAGGTTGATTTCTTGATAGCAAATCACCATGTATTTCCCTGCAGCAATGGAAAGATTTGCCCATGTTCGTTAAAACACTTGACACAAAATTTGAGTGAACTTCTTTTCCACTGTGTCATGTATCTACTGCCCCATAAAATTCACCTCTGCTCTTCCTCTTAATTATAGCATTAAAAATGGAAAGCATGAGAATTTGTCAGAAATGAAGCATACTGGGTGTACTTTTACATGCTCAAGCCTTGTGGCTCATATAGAGTCACTGCAGGCTCCTAAAGTGGCCAGTGTATTTTAATAATCCCATTGGCATTGGATTGCTTCAAGAATAAGTGTCTGGTTTTATATTTAAACTGAAATTAAATATGCAATTAGCAGTGAATACAGACAGTGAACGGCTATAGCCTATTCTCTGGGCTATTGAGAAACTTGTATTTGTCATCTGTCTACCTTTCGATCCTCTAATGACTGTTAGCATCAGCACTGAAACAAACTGAATAATGGAGCAATAAAATTAATTTGCTTTAGTGGTCAAAAAAGCAATTCACAGTAGGAATCATGAGGAAAGAAACAGGAACAAACCAGTGCACATCATTATGTGTTCATCTAAGCAGCATCTGCATGCCATGTACTGAGTGCAGCTTGGTTAGCCTGTCTTAAAGAGCACGTGACAGATCTGAAAAAGACTCAGAGAAGAGCAACAAGGATGACCAAAGTTGTGGCTAACTCACACCTCAGGAAAGACTAGGAGGAGGTATGGTGGATGGCTATGAAACCATGAGTAGCATGGAAAGAGTGGACTGCAACTAGTGGCCCACAACCAGGAGGCATCAGATGAATCTTACTGGAGGCATGTTAAGAGCAAACAAAAGGAGGGAGTTTCACCTGCTGTGTAGTTACACTTTGCTGCAGATGCTAGGGTGGGTGTCGAATGTTTTCATCAGCCCAAAAGGAGGCTAGGCAAGTTCATGAAAAATTTATTGAAAGTTACTAAATACACAGACAGTGGATTCATCTCAGGGAGTTCCTAAGCTGCAAATATTTGGGGGCTGACAGGGCATTTAGGAGCTGTTATTTCATAACAGAAAGAAAAATTTTTACTGCTGGTATTAAATAAAGAGTAATCTTTCACACAAATCAAAATCACTTGTCTAGTGATGAACAGGAAAAAGGTTAATTCTTGTTATATGGATGTGAAGGTAAACTCTGCTTGGATAGCTCACCGTTGAGCACCCCACAGGTTTGTTATCATAGGGTCATGGACATTTCAGGTTCATCTGTTTCCATATATGCCCAGCCTGCATTTGTGTAATAGTATTTTTATGAGCTAAGGATTTGCACATGTAACTTACAGCAGAGTGGAGAGCCAAGAGTACTTTATTATCTGTAGTCACAGCTTTTCAGAGAGCCTAGCGTCAAACCAACCTGCCTGCCTGTCTCCATAATCCCATCTAACAAGCTATTGTAACTTGATGCACCATGTTCAATGACACAAGGACTGCAATAGACTTTTCCAGATGAAAAGCAAGCTTCCACATTGAATGCTTTGGGATGATTTCTGCATACTTATAAAAGTAGGTAATCATACCCACAATTCATGGACTTGCACAAAATAGCAGTGCTGCAATTAAGCAAACCTTTTACTCTGTACATCTGTTTGTGCAGACAACGTACACTGCAAGAAAATTGAGTAATCTGTATTCTCCTTACTAGAAGAGGTAAATGTGCGAGCTAAACTTTGCTGAACCTTTTTGTACATGTGCATAATTGGTCTGCATGTGAAGGGGAAAGGAAGGGGAACATCTTTCAAGAAGCTGCTTGCAGAATCCAACAGCACTGCCATAAGCACTGACTACATAGTCCGAATGCTGGGATTTTAGCTTATGTATAACAAAGTGTGTTGGTTTAGTAAAAGCTGCGGCTGCAGCATGGCCGGAGCCGTGTGGCTGCGCCGCTCCCTGCCCCCTCCCCTCTGCCGCGGGTCACGGACAGAGAAAGAAAAAAAAAGGTTTAAAAGTGCCTTTTTGAGTTGAGATAAGGAAGGTTTAATATATATTAAAAAACCAACATATAGTAAGCACTTGCAGTTGACAAGAACAATAGTAACAGTGAGAAAAGAGCAATACAAAAAAGAATAAATACTGAACAAAAAGGGACAGACCAAGGACCAGCGAAGCCCAATGTGAACTGCCCCCCCACCGGAACTGGCCTCGGGGCATGATGTCAGTATGGTATAGAATAAACACACAAAATTAACCCTGTCCTGGCCAAACCGGGACACAAAGTCAAAGTTGAAACTAAGCAAATGGTTGAGGCAATTAGATGCCTTCTCTTTGGAACACAGCAAGGCAAAGCTGGTGTATCTCAAGGCTAGAAAACAATTAATGGAAGCTGTTATGTCACACATTGCCGACTAATGCTGGAAGTACACTTGTTTTGTTAGTGAGGACTAAGGCTCCTTGCATTTACTGCGGAGAAGCAGCATGGACCATGCAAACATTATGGAGTACTTAAGATAAAGAAATTTAGGCTTTGGGTTTTATTGACAACAATTTATTAAGAGCCAGTGCCCTGGGCTACCCCACCATTCTGTCCAGAGGAAAGGAAACCAGGTAGGATCTCAGCTTTCTAAGAGTTCAACTAAATGATTCTAGTATTATGAAATTTGGCTACAATTTAGCCTGATTATGACAAATTGGAGATTTAAAACCAGAATAGGAGCAGATGAAAGCAAATGCAACCCCACCCTTCCTGGAGCCTCATTAGAAGGAGGCTGTTTGCCAGTGAGGGAAGTAAACATGGCAGCTGCTCTCATATGTTTGTCATCTTCCCTCTGCTTTCTTTTTAATAAAGCCTGAGTCCTAAAGTAGACCTTGCTAAAAGGCCTTAACACAGAGAAATGTAAATCAACAGTTTGTCTTGAAGATGCTTTTCAACTTTCAGGGCTGCTCTTCCTGTACAGTGAAAGTGTCAGTTGTGCAAAGGCTGCAGTTAACAAGTAAGTGTAAAGTGTGTTAAATTTGCCTGTAGTCAGAATGTTTAACACAGTAGAGCTTTGAGAAGCTTTTTAATTTATATTCTCATTGTGCAGCTATGGTTCAATTTCAGATCAAATACACCTTTTAGAGTAAAAAAGGAGCTTAAATTAAAAGACCAAATTACTAATGTGAGAACTTGTATATATGTTACCAAATTAATTATTTGGTGAACCTCCTGCTGCTTTTTTTTTCTTTTTTTATTTGCCCTTTTCCCAGACATTCAGAAAAAGTTCGTGACCTTCTAGAAGAATTAAGTAAATAGCCTAGAGAATTATGCTGACAATTTTGTAGTAACCTTTAGTCCTATAGCATTGTGCAGAAGAATAATCGGACTGGAATGTCTTACTTTTTATATCAAACCAAATGTTTGACCTACTGCTACAAGGAGCTCACATTTCCTCTTTCTTGGGCATCATGGATAAAATCCTGATACCGTTAACCAGTGGTGTTTAATGCCAATGTCCTGCAGCTCCTATTACAGCCTTTGCTGCATTGATCGGATCAGGCGAGTGGAATGAAGTGGTTTAGTGGAACCTTCATGGGAGCAAAAGATCAGTGGTAACTTCTGGTCTTATGTGTCTTGTGGCACCTAGTGTGTGCTCTGAAGTAGGTTGTTAATAAATATAAATGGGATATATTTACAGTTCTGCAGAAGTTCCCTCTTACTTCAAAGCAAGTGGTAAATATTGTAGCATTAATGATCTGAGTGCTATTTTGATACATTGAGAATTCATGATTCTGAGTTGCAAGACCGTTATCAATTCTTTTTGAAAGGCTGTGTAAAGGAGCTGAGCCAAAGTATGTTTGCAGAGACCTCTCAGTAAATCTAATTTTATCTTCTAAGATAAAAAACAGTGATTCTGCCCTGTAAACATGATATGTGTGAGCATTTACCTATGGGCAAGAACTTAAAGGGGAAAGAGATGACCTCCTCCAAAGAGGAACTGTTCTCTGTTTTTATATTTTACAGCTTGCCTACAGGTTTGGAGTTGTTTGGGTTCTTTTTACTTTTTGAAGTTTGTTTGCTGAAACATACAGTTTTTCAAAACAAAATTGCTGATCTCCATCATGTTAGCTGAATATTTCAGTAGTGCAGGAGCCTTGGGCTCCCCAGGAACAGGTCCATGTGCTGGCTGGTCTGCAGCTCTTCAATTCTTTTCCCCTGGGACTCTTTTATGTTGCAGAGGAAACTTGAAAACCCACAGACATGTGGAAAATAGAGTATTCATGTCCATAGTGCCCAAGTAGTTGGACAAGATGGAAGGGAACAAAATGGTAAAATGGTCTGGGGACCTTTCTGTCACTGTTTTTTGTGACTGTAAAGGGGAAGGGCAACTTTGGAAGAGTAAAGGAGAAGAGAAAATGTGTTTTGTCTCCTCTTGTTTCTCATGCATCTTTTCTCAAACTGCTATACAAAATCTGTGTGAGAGATGGTTCAGAGTACATTGACCTTTCAAACAGAAGACCCTTTGCTCTCCTGAGTAAAAACAAATGTTGATTCTTCCTGTCTTTGTTACAAGATTTGTATATGTGCAGTTACTTGGGGGCCAGGTGCATGCTTTTAACATGGGATTGCCTTGTGCTTACCTGTTAGAATCATTCTGGTTGGAAGAGACCTTTAAGATCATCAGTCCAACCATTAGCCCAGCACTGCCAGGTCACCAATAAACCAAGTTTGGTTTGGAGCTTGCCTGACACTATCTCTACAACATGGGAGTAAGATATTCTAATTTGCTAGTACTTCATATTCACCTGGTAAAAGCATAAAGCCCTGAGAACGGGAGCTTCTCCATGAGTTTTTCAGGCAGCCAGGGACAGTGGTAGTGGGAGGCTTGGAGTCTGACATGTGCCCAGCTGGGTGAGCAGAAACAGCTATCTCTCTTTTGAGTTCTTTTGGAAGAGTGTATAGCACAAGCTTCCTGTGGTACAGCACTGTTCTCTTGCTTCACCTATAGCTGAACGTGTCCTGCAAATCCACTGTGTATAATTTTGGTACTATTTTGCTTTATTTAATTTAGTTACATGAAAAACTGCCTCTGGATTATATCATCTTTCACTTTAGTCAGACTATGGTGATTCTAGAAAAGGAAAGTCTGTGCACACAGCTGCTAGTATATATCAGCTGGATCATGTCTAATTAGATAGTGCACGCTTTGGGTAATTAATTTTTTTTTAGGCAACAGATCCTTCTTTTCCTCAGCTGTTCTAATTCTTCCACAAGACCTTTAATGATCATCAAAACAATAAAACCAAATTCCTTGCTCATTCATAAAAAAAAAGAAACTGAGTTAATATGGTGACACCAAACCCCTAATTTTTTAACTTAAATATCTTTTCAAAATCAATTAAAATTCCTTCATGGGCTTGGTCATACAGAACTTAGTCCTCTTTTCTAGCATCTTGTTCTCCAGACTTGTAGATCTAGTCACTGTATTAATCCCGCCTCTGCATACTCACTTTCTGTTACACTGATTGAGTCTCTCTGATATTTCATCTAAGAGAAGCTTCTCTCCTGACTTGCTCTTATTCTTTTTTAATTAAAAAACCTCCAGCCACTATGATCACAAAATATCAAAAGAGTTTAAAAATGAAGAGTCCTTTACTGTTCTTCCCAATGCTCTGCTTATGACCTTGCTTTTAAATTTGACCTTTTCTAACTTTTGTCTGAAGGAATGGCCTGTTTATGCCTAGAGTTGGAGCTAACCATAGCTGTAGCATTGTAATGATATCATGTTGGTTTTATGCAGCTTAAAAACTTCAGGTTGCTGGGCATTTTCTTACTTCTGCAGAGCAGAATTAACATTGCAGTGTCAGCTGGACATTAATGACTTAAATTGCCTTTCATGAAATGAAAGGTATTTTGCATTACCTTCTTGGCTGGGGTGAATAGTAGAAAAAAGAAGGCAAATCATAGAATCACAGAATC
>VZZY01025616.1:0-10105 GCA_013400335.1 Eurystomus gularis | reverse complement strand
TAGGACAAAAAGAAATGGCCTCAAGTTGCACCAAGGGAAGTTTAGACTGGATCTTAGGAAGAATTTCTTTATTGAAAGGGTTATCGGGTATTGGAACAGGTTGCCCAGGGCAGTAGTGGAGTCCCAATCCCTGAAGGTATTCAAGAGTCACGTAGACACTGTGGTTAGGGATATGGTTTAGTCGAGGACTTGCCAGTGTTAGGTTAATGATTGGACTCAATGATCTTAAAGGTCTTTTTCAGTCTCGGCAATTCTGTGAATCCTGTAAATTCTGTGAATAATGTCATATATGATACACATGTATATTCTTATCAATGCATTATGTGCTGTATAGAAATTTTACATTTGTATGAAAAAACAGATGCTTCAACAAAACAGAAGATTAAAATAAGTTTTGGGCTGAAGTTCTTTTGACACTGGGAGTACCTTATGGTTTTGGATGTTGAAAGTCAACCTTAATGTAGTAGTAGAAGAGGTGTAAGGGGAAATCAGGAGAATTCTAAAGCAACCTCCAAGGCACAAATAAACAAGAATTCAGCAGAGGTATGAAATGGAAGACAAGGCCCTAAATTTTAAGTTCAAAACACCAAAAGACACGTGAACACGAAACAACAGCCCAAGGGCTTGCAAGCTAGCTCCAAATAAGCTAGTTCTGGAATTGGACTAGGATGTTAATTTCTAGGAAAAGAGGTCAATTAGCCTGGACATACGACCAAGCCAATGCTTTGGGAATTCAAAATGCATGCATGATATCATACCACAACTTATGAACATAACATTTTCTTTAGCATACTGATAACTTCAGACCTGCCCTGTTTAGTTTGAAAACGTCACTTCAGTAATTTTAGTAAATAATTTGGCTTGGTGGTCAGAGACTGTTGAGTAATCTCCTCTACACATGCATAAATCTACTAAATGTCACTGAAATTCACAACATTACTGTTATCCAGTTGTCTAAGCATTTAAAACTCTATCATTTCCCTGCTGTGATGCAAGAAACTCCCTAAAGTAGAAGTGGTTTAAATGCATTTCACAGGAAAGGCTCTGATGCATGGGAGGCAGCTTGCCTTGCTTGCTACCTAGAGCAAGTTGCCTACCTTTGGCCAACCTACTTAAATGGTAAAACCACAATGTGCATTTAATTCCCTAGTACTTCTGTTCCATTCCTAAGCATTCCTTTCTTATTGGTACACTTCCCCAGATAATGCATGGCCATATTGTGGCCATATCTTGAGAGGGAGGATTCCAACAGGCATCAAGGCACATAGATTAAGACTTACAAAGCCAAGCTGAGCAACTTTATGAACCTATGATAAGTTGAACTTTAAGCATTTTTAAAGACTTTTTCTTCTAACTATAGAGGATTGCCTAGTGGAAGTAAAACTGAGAACAGAGACAATTTCACAAGTAGATGACCATTACTTGAGTTCTGGTGCTCATAACACATTTTTTTCCTCACTGAAAAAACTACTTGGGTTCAGGGTTCTGTAGATAAATAAGGTCAATTCAGTACAAGGTAAAATAAATGAAGAAATTGCAAGACAGAATTCTACATCATAGTATCAGGGAGAAATGAAGAAGCAGTCTAGAAATGTCTGTTATGAATCATCAGCCATTTTTGAACAGTTTGAACAGATCTCTTTGAAAACTTAAACCAGAGAATAAACAGATAATAGGGTTTTCCACTATTTAGACAGTCTGAAAGTTCTTGATAAATTCCATTACAAGAGAATACTTAGGTCCCTAGCTGACCACGATCTAATATTTTTGCAATATTAGAAAAGTGGGTATGAGATGTAAAATTATAAAACTAATAATTGTTCAATATATGAAAAGTTGAAAGGTGTTTTGCCATTTAGCCTTGTCCCGTCCAACATACTCGTTCTGTCCCACCGTTGTTGGGAAATCCTGGTTGCAGCGAGCAGTTGGGGGGGCCTCAGGGGAAAAGCAGGTCGGCTTTTCCCAAGTTCGCTACAAGCAGCACCAGCTTTTATACTGTTGGATAAACAATTCAGGTTACATAGGCAATCCTCAAAAATAACTTCAAAAGTGGGACACCTGCTATTTTTCCTCCTTATTGGGTTCCATCCAAGGTATGCCAAGCCTGGGAAGAAACTCAAAGAGGAGGAGGCACCTCTATCCGCTTTGGTTTGTCTCTCAGGATAGCTGTGTGTCTGCTCCCACAGCTAATTTCCCAGCAGAGAAAAATCCTCTGCTGGGTTCAGCCATACTGTCCGGTTGTGAGATTCATCCATATGTCAACTTTAAATCAGGGCCTATTGCTCAGGCCCTAGCACTTCAAAAGGGGTGATTCAAAGATGTACATGTGCTTTGATGAATCAGTATAAATATATGTCACAAAATCATGCGCTACAGTCATGACTACACAGTATTAGAATTTCCAAAATTTCTGAACAGACAGGGGCACGAACTTCTTATTCATCATTTCATAAGAAAAAAAAATCAGCATTCTGAGTTTTCACTTTCATACCTAAAACATTTAATGGCACAAATCAAGGGGAAAAATAATGCAAACAATATTTATTGACTTACTATAATGACATAGAAAATTCACTGTATATAAAGGACAACCTGAAGCTAGCTAATGTCAATGCAGGTATTTCTTCAGTTACTAAGGGACAAAACTCAAACAATATGTACATGCAAAATTTATGCTCTGAAGGTGGGTGGGTATCTGCTTTTCCCTTTTTCTTTGCTATATTTTCCACATGGCCCTTCTATTTCTCATTAGTGGTGACTTCAGGCCTCCTAACAGTTACCTGTCACAAATTACCACCTGCTTTTGTCTAAGTACACACCCTAGTGTTTTTCTCATATAATGATAAAAGTGACCATGGACTTTAATTAGACTACCTGGGCTGGGTGTTTTAAAATTAAATGAGCTCCACTGTCTTGAGTGGTCCATCACTCCTCTAACTGGAGTACAAGTGCCCATACACCCTCTTCCTATTAAAAAGCTCATCCAAGGGATCTACTGGATTTAGATTTGCCATTTGAGCCACAGAGTCCAAGTATCTTCATTTACAACTGCAAGGTGAGTAACAGTGCAGAAAGTGAGACATAGCAATGTTGGCTCCAGTCCTTCTGGACTGAACAGACATGGGCAAGTCAACATCCCATTGCAGCAGAGGTAGTCACAGGCTACATCCAAATGTTACTGTAAAGAACCGTTTTGCCAGGGCTTGTCCACAGTGCCTCTCCACGTACTACAATATCAAGGGCTTTTTAGAACAGGACACAAAAGTGGTGTTAATCCCCAGGACTTCCACAAATTATTTTTAGCATCCACATTGGCTTCCTTACTCTGTGGACAGAGAAAAACAGGCAAAAATACCTTTGTCAACAAGATGTATCTTCACTTCTCGGCCTTTCATCTCTAGTACCTAAGGATACTAACAATACAGGAAGATCACATAGTCTTGCTCTACCTACTTCAATACAGAACTCATCCATGCGCTACTACATGACTGCTGCACTGCCGAGTGTGCTTTCCAAAGGCCAGTTCCACCTGAAAAGCACCTATCCTTGTGTTGTGAGAACTTACATTTGCCCTGTGCACTTAATTTAAAAAGGGACATAAAAGAACTTAAAATTATTTGTTAACTGTAATTATTTGTTGAATATAAACTACCAGAAAACGCATGAGCCCATCAGTCTAATACTATGCTGAGAAATCTGTCTATACCCACCAGATGGTGCTGTCTCTGTCACTTAACAAAGACGGCTCTCCAGCTGTAACTCCAAGTGTTCTTAACATCACTAGCTAAATTGCTCATTCACTCTGATGCCTGCAGTCTTGTGAGGAAAACCACCAAGTGCCAAGTTCAGTATCCAGAGGTTCCATTACAGTTAGGGCTTCTCACCTGCATTTCAGCTTTACCACTATTTTTTTTTCCTATGTAGTCCTGCCTTTTAAAGTCTTTTTTTGATTTTAATACATTCCTATCAGCTGACCCATGACACAGGAGAATTTAAAAACACAGATACTGCAAAACAGTCGCAGCAATGCACACTTCGTGAGAAGCAGTCATACTTTTGGTTTGGCCAGCTGAAACAGATGAAAAAATACCCACGCACTGAATTTCAGATTCGGTACCACACACTTGCTTTCTCTCGTCTCCCTTCCTACTTTTCCCCACACCAATAAAAACATCTAGAGACATGCATTTAGCAGAACAAACTGTCTTGCAGGCTAATTCTAGTGTACAAATAACTGTGAGCCAATGTGCAATCGCAGCCCAGAAGGCCAATCACATCCTGGGCTGCATTAAAAGAAGTGTGGCCAGCAGATCAAGAGAGGTGATTCTGCCCCTCTACTCTGCCCTGCTGAGACCTCACCTGGAGTATTGCGTTCAGTTCTGGAGCCCCCAGCACAAGAAGAATGTGGACATATTAGAGTGTGTCCAGAGGAGGGCCACCAAAATGATCAGGGGAATGGAGCACCTTTCATGTGAAGACAGGCTGAGGGAGTTGGGGCTGTTCAGCCTGGAGAAGAGAAGGCTCCGGGGAGACCTTATACTGACATTGCAGTACCTGAAGGGGGCCTACAGGAAGGCAGGGGAAGGTCTGTTTAAAAGGGTTTGTAGTGATAGGACAAGGAGTAACGGTTTTAAGCTAGGAAAGGATAGATTTAGGCTGGATATTAGGAAAAAGTTCTTTAACATGAGGGTGATTACTGGAATGGGCTGCCCAGAGAGGTGGTGGAAGTCCCATCCCTGGAGTCATTCAAGGTCAGGCTTGATGGGGCTCTGAGCAACCTGACCTAGGTACAGATGTCTCTACTTGTGTATGGAGGTTGGACCAGAGGTCCCTTCCAGCCTAAAACATTCAGTGATTCTATGATTTGACTACTACTAATACCAACCTTCAGCACCGTATCAGTATAGCTGCAATAGCTCAACTGTATTTATTACCTGACTGAGGTTCAGCAGCACAACAGAAGTGTGAATGCAGCATAGGAAGCACAGACTTCATTGAAAAGTAGTGCTTAGTGTCTAATTAAAAGACAAATAGTAAGTTCAAAAATTACATAGCACATATAAGTAGAAGCAAATTGCCACACGTTGTGCAGGATATGCAGCATACTGTGGGTATTTGTCTCTGCAGCACAGTAGGAATGAACACTGCAGCTATGGAGCTGTGCTTTACCTACAGAGGCCAGAAGTAAAGAAAAAAATAAGGATAGCCTGTGAGTTCTGTGAAGTGACTTTCTAAGATTAAGAAAGTCATATCTAGCTGCCATTTGTGTCAAAAAGAGGTCTTGGTTATACAAAATAACAGGTAGTGTACTCTGAGCAGTTCTGTCAATAGCATCTGTATACTATAAATTAATTTTATTAACATGGGTTTCTCTTGTGTAAACTTGTCATGTCCCATGCAGTTTATCCATATTTCCAGCATTCAGAATTGCCCTACTGGGGCCCTGATGCCATTTCTACTGGAATCAGTGGTAACACTTCTGTTTACTTTGCTGATAGGAGGATCAATTAAAATGACACTAACACTGCTCTTTCAAAAACACACAATAAAGCAAAATGCTACTGCAAACCTTGGCTGTTTGGGAACCCAACTCAGGGCATTTGGGATGGTACAGGAAGTGTCACTTTCAACATAAGTTGGTGCCTTTTTTTTCATGTTTCCTTTTTTTTTTTTTTTTTTTCCCCTGCAATTGGAACTTTTTGAAGTAATCCTTTCCCCATATTCTATCTACACTGGAAAAGTAAGGATCAGTATAAAGCTCCAAAATCCTCTGAGTGATAGTAGAATTATAGTTGGAATAGGTTTGAAATACGTCTAACAACTTAAAATGTTTCAATGTTTCAAATGCTATAACAGTAGAGCAACTGTCATACTAAATGCGTGCATGCCGAGTAGTCCATTCAATCTTTCCCTTTCCTCTGTCAGCTTAAAATTTTGGTGATAATACTTTGTCAGATAAAACTTGCCACTAACAGAACATCTGTCTTCAGTGAAATTCTATACTTCAAAGGGGCAAAAAATGTTTTGATTGGCTCCAGTAGTCAAAGACCTAGGAAAGTAGTACAGCAAGAACTAAAGGTGGAGAAATTATCTACCAAACAGTGCAAAACAAGGAAAGGATCATTTATCTGGGAACATTTTGGATGGATTAATGGTCTTTCATGACACATTTATAAAATGTAAATCGTTTAAGCCTGTTTGTTGGAAATAATTTTTGTTATTATTAAAAAGGTGTAAAAGGTTTTTGTCTGTCCAAGATTGTAATCCATAAATTTGGAAGTATACATCAGCATGGCTATTTTTTTTTTTTTTTTAATAGCTATACACCTACAGGACCTCTCTCTATTGTCTCAGTCTCCTTTCAGATATTTTCCTCTGGGCTTGCTTTCAGTCCAGCCACTTCTGCAGATCCTTAACTTACAATGGATTCTATACAATTCTCTCAGACAAAAACGTCTCTCCTTCCATCACTTTTTAAACGTGGCTCTGAAAGGCACAGATAAACTACAAAAGTCATGAATACTGCTGGAACCAGTTAGTAGCGTAGCTACAACATCTAAATGAAAATTATTAGAGATTAAATTCAAGCCATTTCAATAAAATAATATAACTTGTCTCAAGTGTAGAACGGTATTAAAACTTTTCAACATGGTAGGCATTAAGAATCACAGCAATAGATGACATTTTAATTTCAACAAATTATATTGATTTTAAAAACAACATAAGAACCCATAATGCAGGATATAATAAAATATTAATGATCTAGCTAAGCACATAAAATATCTTCAGCTGTGTGTTTATCTACCTTTCATGCCACTACCAATACAAATGACATACTACATGTGTATATCTTAGAAAACCCTCTGTAATTGCAATACATGCGAGTTTAATCCTAATACCCTTGTCAAAAATAAATCAATACTTGGCCTACCAGAAACATGAGTAATTTACTTTATATTCTGCTCAAAGGGAAGAGGGTGCCCTTTTACTAAGATTAATTTTTTCCATCCGTTGTTTAATTGTTAATTAAACAATTTATTGGACCATTCTATTGGTTTTATTTGTGATGCATTGTGTCGCCCAACAAACACTTTCATGAGTCAAGAAAAAAATAAGGACATATAACAAAATATGTTCAGTGTCAGATTTAAATTTATCCTGCCAACAGTGCCACATCAGTATTTCCAGATGGTAAGACAAATGTGTATTACTTTGTACACGTAAACATAGTATTTCCAATTCTATTTTTCTTTCTGTGTCATGCTGTTTTTCATTGCTTATAAGCGATTTACAAATTTAAAATGAAATGCAAATTCTGAAATCTGGCATACATTATATTTATTTATATGAAGTATAAAGAAAGTGCATATAATAAGTACAGTGCTTCATCAGTTCTTTTAATCAACTAGAAGATCTGCCAATATGCCAAATATATTGGAAAAACCTCTTTTGTCTATTGCTGTTAGGATTTGTAACATTTAGCATATGTTCTGCTGACTATGTATATTATGTGCTGGGGTTATTTTATTCATGTAATCTGCTTCAAGTACCCCAATGAAATAAAAAAAACAGAGCTTTTAAATAGTCATTGTTATCCTGATTTTTCATAACTCTTTTCTTGTTTTCCTTAGATAATTTCAAAACAGGTTCCTATCAACTCAGATAATCTTTCCAATATTTATACTGATTAAAATAAATCATTAAAACACTGCAATAAGCCCATCTGGTGAAAATCAAAGAATTTCAACTAACCAGAATGGCAGTTCACAAGAAAAGAACTCCAAATTGGTAAGAAATATCTTGACTCCAGAAAAGATTCCCAGATCTTTGTTCCTCTAAAACTATCAATAACAATGAATGCAGTAAGCACCTAGCCAATATATCTAACCTCTACAGAAATATCCTGTGTTCACTGATAAAAAAAAAAAAAATTCCAAAGTTTCACTTATTGATTCAAAAAAAAAAACCATAATAAATAACAAAAAAAAGAAAAATAAATAATAAAGCCACAAAAATAAAACTAGAAATATGGAAAATATCAGCCTAAATGGCAAAGCTCATACTGATAAAAGCTCATACAGATAAAGTGCACAGCAATTGTCAAAGGAGTGTTTCTGAATTCCTGGGACATCTGCATACAGAAAAGATATCTTTATTTCACATTGATTTTACAACTACTGTAAACAGACAAAAAGTAGAAACTTCAAAGCACATGAAAGCACAGAAAAAGGTTACACTGTTACCCAGTTAAGAGCTTCAAGATCCTCAGTGCTTCAGTTTATCAGTCACAACACCTTTCTGAGAAGTACTTCCAAAATGACATCCACCAAGACTTTGCAATGCAAATTTGTGTCTTCTACAGAAGAATGGTTGTCTCCTGACAGCAGTCATGAGTATCTGATAAAAATCTATGCTGCTTTCCCCTCCTGCATTTTCTGCCAACTTCATCCAGTTCAATAAAGGACTCCAAAAAGAGAATACAGTGTGGCTTGTCAAAAGAGGCCTGTTGAGCCTAGCAACTGAATATAGTTCAGGTAACGCAAATCTTAGGATGCATGCCATTGTAGTTGACAACATTTATGATAAATCATTTAAAGAAAAAAAATGTTAAATATAGGGTAGTCGCGTCCCTGTTCCAAGGGAAATTCCAAAAGCAGCAAAGTGCAGTCATTAAAAGCAGCAAAATTCTTGGTTCTAATGAGGAATTCTTTTCGTGGGATGATGAAAAGTGATCTGAAGTTTTGTCATTTAAAATTAAAGTTATTAATAAAGGAACTACCATGAGAACTGGCACAGTTTTAGGCAAAAGTAGTTGTGACCCTCTTGGAATTAATTGATTGTTTTAACTCATGCACCTACTACAGCTTTTTTGTGACTGCAAAATTACCAAACGAGGATTGCAAGTTAGCTGTAACAGGGTAATATGGTCAGTTAGAATGGGTTATGAACTTAAGGACTTCAGATGCTACATACAAAAATAACACTTGAAATAGAAATAATTACATCCATGAATTACTACTTCAAATTTGTAGTCATAAATACTATTTAGAAACATGTTTTCATGTTGCATGCAACATAAAAGTACAGATCCAGGTTACATTGTCAAATTTCTGTAAGATTTGTTACTGATCTTACAGAAAATGGCTGTAGGTGAAGCTGAAAGTATGAGGCTCTTGCTTTCTAAAACAAGTATAAGAGATCTGCCAGCACAAACAATTAAATATTTTTCTTAGTCATCCAGTTGGGATGACTGCCCATCTAAAATCCTCTGCACAAGTCCTCTCTTATTTCTATGTGCTCACAGTAAAAGTGTAGATGTAATATGCTTGGGCTTAAATAGCATCCTTGGCATCACAGCCAAAGTTATTAATTTCCCAGCTTCTGCCATATGGCATCCCTTCAATTAAGGCAGGAACCTTCTAGTTCGTGTTCTGTTTCTATTAACCATTCATAGGACCAGACTTTTGTCTTTTTATGCACCAAGAAACACATACTTGAAGGTACTGACTTAAGAAACTCGTAATTCTTGCCGGCAGACATCAGCAAGAGAGATCATTACACAACTATCACATGAAAAGCCATAGTTTACACTGCTAAGGGTTCTGATGAAGAAAACTTGAAGACCAGGGTCTTCTTAGTGAATGCATTCAGAAGCCTACTGGACTTTTAAAGTTTCTGTTTTGCTGAATTGCTGAATGCATTTCTTTGATGGTGGCAGGAAGAATACAATTACTCTCTAGTTTATTCCTGTAATTGTAAGAACTGGCTTGAAAACAAAGCTAAAATGTTTTATTGATAAACAGACCTTGGAGTTTGTATTGCATTCCATGATCAGATGGAAAATTCAGGAGTGGCTTCGTCTCTAAGTTTCAAAAAGTTTAAGCATCTTGGGCTCAGTACTATGAACTTACTGAGTAAGATTACTACACTTTTCAGTAGTTACGACATTGCTACATGTGTAATAGGCAACCTATTCCAGAGGTCTTACCACAAACAGATAGGCCTTCCAGCAATATGACAACCTCTTCCACAAAGAGGAAGAGAAGGATCCTAGTTGTTGGTGACTCGCTCCTGAAAGTAATAGAGGGCCCAATATGCAGAGCTG
>VZZY01025601.1:0-16909 GCA_013400335.1 Eurystomus gularis | reverse complement strand
TCCTCAAAAATCTCCTCTACACTAGAGTGTTTAATAACTGATGGCATATAATCACTGTACTAGTGAAAGCTACTTTTGAGGAATTTTGAGGGCAAAAGATGGAGTGATACCGAGAGAGAGAGAGGGAGTAAGGGAGAGAGAGAAAGAGGAAAGGAAAACTTTTCTCATCAGCCAGCTGGGAATAGAAGTGATGGGGTTCCCAGATAAGCATAATCTATTCCCTGAGCATAATCTCCGTTGAAGCAAGTCATCCTCCCTAACATTTTTTCACATGGCAACTATATCATTTTAATCAGAATCTATGCAAACTCTCTATGGTTGCTTCTGCATATGATGTACTAGTTCTAGATAGAGCATGTGTTGAATAGGGGCATAGGCCACTTGCTGCTGGTTGTTAAGCTTTCTTCATATGTATACATTGGTCCCTTATTGTTAACTAAAAGCTATTATCAAAGGCTAGGAAAAGGGCAGAAATGCTGGCAAACTAGATTGAGGAGAATGTATTAATGCACTATGCATGCAAAGCAATTTTCCTCAAGGAAATTCTTTGACAGTATAGTATTTACTAAGATTATTTCCCTTTTTTTTTTTTTTTTTTTTAACTAGAAAGCCATATTACCTGTAACATATGCTGAATGCAAATACTTGGTGAAAAATGCAAGTGTTCTTGAGAGAATTCTAATTTTAAATTTAAACTGCAAGATATAAGTTTGAAGAATGGGCCTTCCTTTCTTGGAAGTGCTTTTTAATGCTCTTCTCAGCACCAAATGGGTAGGAGAGAAGATATGATTTTATGGCTGCAAAAATGGTGTGAAAGAGAATATACAGCTGTAGTTGGGTGAAGCAACTACTCTTAGTAACAGTATACCCCAAATCTTTTACTTCAAGAAAAAAAAACAACCCCTAGAGACTAACCTGTATGACATAAACATGTGCATATATAGGTGAAATTTGAGATTATTTTGTTTTTTGCGAAGAAAATTGATGGACAAAAAAAGGTATTTTTTGTTAGTTTGGTTTTGTTTCCTTGTTATATGAAAAGTATTTTTGCTAGAAATGTCAGGTCAACAAAATTTGACCTTATTTATGGGCTACTATCTGGCAAAATAAATAAATAATTTCAGATACCAGTATTTCCCCAAAAATTACTGACTCCCTGACACTCAGCTAAAATAATTGATATGTCTTCACTGTGCAAACTATCTAGAAGAGCTCTCGGACAAAAAAATGCCTTGTATTTTCCTAATTTCTGTTTATACAGTCATCAGGCCTGGTTACAAATATTATTTTTTTACCTATTACAATAGTGAATGTTTCATACTAAATATAGAAGTCCTTTCTTTAGCAATATGAACTAGAAGTCCTAAATCTCCAGAGATGAATTATAACCAGGTGCTAAATCTGTGGAACCATTCATCAGCTCTATCAAATCATTCACTGCAAGTGATTGCTTATGTAAAGTCATCCCATAAAGCATGCAAAAACAATTTTATGAATTCCAGGGCCAGTGTGTGTGTGTACCTGGAAATCTTAATATGTAAAAAGACAAGTTATTTGGACTCCATATAAAGCCTGTTCTAAGAATAGGCTATTCTTATTCTGGGAATCTTGTAATCATCAATGGGTGTTACAAGAAAAAAAATGTTCCTTTATGCCTCTTCAGATTGGTTCTTTGACGACGTCTTTTAAAAGTTCTTCTAAAGTAGTATTTATCAATTTATGTAGCCTAAACAACAAAACTGTTTGGTATCTTTTGACTCCCTTTTTCCCTGATGGGAGAAAATTTAAATAATATTCAAACTGATTCAGTAACAAATAATTAATTATTTTCAGATAAAATCTATTGTAACAAATGTTCAACTGTTTCTCCATGGAAAAATGATTTTGCTAATAGTTTCCCCATCAGAGATTTTCAGAGGCTGTCCAGACTAAGTCGAGTTTGAAAAAAAGTGGATATACCAAAGAAACTACTAAGTTTCTTCAAGTTCCTTGAAACTGGCAGCTAGGTAGCTGTAATAGATTGAAGTGAACAGTCCCATTGAGGGAAAGCTTTAATTTAAATTCAATAGTCTTTCTCTTGGCCACTCAGTACACATGGATACAGCCTTACTATCTGTGACCTTCTGACCAGCCATTAGTAGACCTATATGTGTGGTAGCAGGTGGAGAAAGGCTATGAGGAGGAATGCAGTATAGTAAGAAAGATATTAAAAATAAAGAGAATGGCAAGGAAATAAGGTGACTGTGTAGAAATTATTTAAGATAGAAAACATTACTCTGTTGAGAAAAATATTTCAGTATCTCATGTTATAACTAACATTTTTATTTGGGGTCACAAAATAAGTGAGTAAATTTGAATATAAAACCAGTCCTAATCCTAAGACCTAAAATGTCTGACACAGTAAGTATTCCCGCACATTGACTGGGCTTCAGAAAATATGGTACTCATACATTTAGTCTGCAAAACTTGTAAGGTACCTTCATCTCACTTACTCCATAAAGACTAGATAGAATTGTTCACTATTTGATCCATTTATCATACCTATGATGAAACATATGCCTACATTACCTTTCAGTGTATTTTGTGCTGTTGTCATTATAATTATAAGGAAAAGTTGTTTATATGTAATCAGGGGAATGAAAATATTTAAGCTCACCTCATGACAGAAGAATATATTTTGGCCTCCTGCAATACTATCCAACAGAGAAATTCTTTATAGATTAAAATTACTGGTACTCTAGCATTTTGTTCTGTCCTGGAGGTTTTGAGCCTGTGCCATGTAATATGGATCAGAGACTCAAAACTATATAATTTAAAGAAAAATGGACTAAATACTTAGAAAATAAAACTATTTCCAGTTAGGCTTTTAGGGCTTTCTGCTATTGAAATGGCAAAAAAAGAGTGAAATATTAGGTGATATGAACTATAATGTACTTCAGAAATGTTCCAAAAGGTACCTGTTGTGATTGGAGCGCAGACATCCGAACCACCTCCTAAAGGGAGAGGGATTGAGGGCAAAGTGGAATATCTCCCCACCAGGCTTGTAGGCAATTACAGAGACCGAATGAATATTTAACAAGTTTATTACTAAACATATTCAAATAAAACCGCATTTACTTTACGGAAATATTATGGTGTCAAAGAATGCCATGCCCACCCACTTATTCCACCTCTCACCCACCGAGAGATAAGGGTAAATAAGAATATAATTATGTCAAAATATGACCTGTATTTGTGGATGGTGCGTGTGTGTGCGTGCATATGTCATCATCTGCCCTTTCGGTGTTTGGTGATGGTCCCCGTAGAACAGTGACGACACCCGGCCGGCAGACTTGTGCGATTTCAGTGACGTCAGCAGTCTGTAGCTTGGCAGGAGCGATGTGCTCCCTTTGTGCAGCGAGCCGGAAAAGAGAGAGTTTGTTTTCTTTTTTCGATATTTATGTCCTGTGTTATCACACTTCTGGCTTCTGGAGGATCTTGAAGTGATTTATGGGGGTTATAGTCCTTTGTTCACTGTTTAAATAAGGCAGAAATTCTTAATATGTGGGTCGGTTCACCACAGTACCCTATATTAATAGGTTTTCTACAACATAAGGAATGTGTGAGAAAATGGTTGGTAAAGCACATTTGTTTGAGTAGGCTCTTGGTCATTTCTGCTGCAAATCTAAATAACTGGTGGATATATCTTCCGAATTTAAAGTGTGAAGAACTGTATTCTGTCATTGTTTTCAATCAATTAATGAAATAGAATCCAATCTTGTAAATATGTAGAAAATAGTATGAACTTATCCAAATTTTCAGATAATTTTGCCAAAATAAAACACACATTTTTTTTTTTTAAAGAAAGTTGTCTTATGTGTGGCGGAGAGACATAAAAATATAGCTATACAGCTATTTATCTTAAGAACAGGGGAATAGTTACATATAGTAAGTATACACAGGCTTGATTTATAAGAGAATGCTTAACAAGCAACTTTAAAAACTTTTCTTGTCATGCCTTGCTTATTGAAGAAAGAATACCTGCTAGTTTATCAGTAGCAATGTGGTAATTTTGAAGCTCTAGCATACCATCTTTCTCCTGTTTCTTGCCCATAAAAATGATAACACATGCACTTGAAGTATTTGTATAAAAATATATGCAAGTCTTTTCCAGATACTCTATTTTCTATGAATCTTTACAATAAAGGTTTGAAACATAAATTCAAAAAAGAGAAATTACATAGTAGATCATTTATTCTATATTGAATTCAGTAGCAATGATCTGTTAATCATCATAAACCAACCAGCAAGAAGTAGAATGTCTTACTACTTTAAATGCACTAGTGCAGAGACTAGCTTTTCATCTGTTGAAATTAAAAATAATATATATACCTATATGTTTTCATTTATTATTGTTATTGTAGTAGTAAACTATGAACAACAGTATGTTTCAATAATAAGGACAAAAAAATACAGTAATGCACACAACTGCAGTTCTGCTGACAAATAATCAATGTGGAGCCATGTAACAGGGTCAAAGAAGTTACTTGAAGGTGATAATACACACACCTAATAAATCATGTTATAAACAACAGAAACAATTTCAGGTTAAAGTGCATTCAGAAAATTGCACTAAAAGATTTGTCCCTCTTGATTTTAAACAGCTGAAAAATTTAAGACTCTGCAAAAAAAGCAAGAATACAAGCCAACATTTAGCACACCATTCAGGTGGCACACTTGAGAAAATTTCAGAGACAAAATGTTGGTGGAACACTGAGTTACCTTGCTGCCAGTATGGACAATATTAGTAGCAGGCTTAGACCATCAGTCTTCAAGAAAATAAACTATACTGTAAGTAAAATTATACATTATTCAAACAACTAACTGCCTTTGAATATTCCTTTAGAAGGTATAGTTCGTCCTTTATTAAATTGTTGCTGTTTATCTCACAACATCCAAATAGAATCCATTCCTTCATATAGGAATCTTCTGATATTCCAAGTGAACCAGGGCAGCTTATGGACAACACTTATGCACTGATACTTGAACCAAGACCTACTCCCTTACTAGATGACAGTAAATTGAGGTTTTCTTATCCAATAGAAGTTTCCATCTTTCAAACTTTAGGAAAAGCATTCCAAACTGATCACTTCAAATACATGTTGTTCTTGGGATAAGGGAAAAAGGACAAGGATATTTATATGCTTTTTTAAGTAGCAGTCAGGAGAATTTAGTCTTCATGAACATATTATTCATATATGATACTTCAAATAGCAAATAAGGATATAAAATCAACAGAATAAGGGCCAATAGGGAAGACATAAACAGGGGCATACTGTTTCTTTGGGAAGAGGTGTGGAGTTGTTAAGTTGAAGAACCTGAGAGGTTGAAAAGGAGAAAAATGATAACATAAAGCGAAGAAAATCCTATGTTCAAGACTACTTAGTGCCTCTCTCAAACAGTCTTGTACATGAGCAGAACATTAAATCTGCAGTGCCTCAAGTCCCCTTCTCCACTGTGTTTCCCATAGCGAATATTGAGTGGGAGTTAGTATCAGCTGCGCCAGGGACTTTAAATCATGAGAGGTCATAATCTAGGTATCAAACACTGAAGACAACAGACTCACAAAATAAGGAGATGAGAGTCCGTGCTCAGTTACAGTTCGGCGTAGCTCCTTAATGACTGAGAAAGACAGGGCTTCCCATTGAGCTTTCCAGCCCTGATAAAGCACAGGAGCTACGATCATTTTTGCAATTTCCACGTCTCCTTCCTTCAGGGCTTGTCATTTTATGTCAGCCCACACATCATGTGGATTAGGGGAGTCCGAATCGACCAAGCCCATATCGGAAAGATTTTCTTGTTCAGAGGGAGGAACCGTGTCGTAAACGGGGTTTTCCTCCTTAAAGGGAAGGCCCGTGGNGCCGAATCCCACAGTCTTACACCCACTTCATCCCAAAGTTGAGAAGTAAAAATATTAGACGTAGTTACGGTGCGTATTTTCATCTGTACCCATTTAAGCATCGTTTTAAACTCGTGTCCAAAAATGTCTTTCCCATGTTTTTTTAAGAGACCTTTCATAAGTACATATACGTCTCTTTCCGGGGAAGACGCTTGGTTTCCCATATTTTCCCCACAGCTCACCTCTCTACTCCGGAGGGATTTCAGGTCGGCGGGCTCCTGCTTCCTTTCAGCAGCTCATTCAATGTTCTGTGGGGCTTGCGACATGCGCCAGATAGGCGTTATAGACCCATCACGTCGGGGTCACCAATTTGCCGCGACTGAAGAGACGGGACAAAGCTTGATGCAAGCAAAGTCATTTTATTGTACACAATCATTCCCTTATATATGCTTATATCGACTGCGTGTTTTAAACAGATCGGTTATTTAAACATATTTTACTTATACGGCTACATCTAATTGGTTACAGTACATTACCTCATTAGTTCATAAAAACATTACCTCATTAGTACATAAATAGCAAACTGAAAAACACCTTCCAAGAAGTCTGTCGCCATAACAATACATTGTTTAACTTTTTACGTCAGGGAGCCTGACCTTGTTTATCTTTGCACCCTTTTATCTTCCCAAGGTTTCTGGGTCATAGACGCCAGTGAACTTTTACTAATCAGTTGCATAATGTCTGAATTTCTGTTTTGCAGACTTCTTTCTACAACAATATGTATGCCTTACTATTTCTTTACAGTCAATGGGACATGGAATGCTAAAATTAGTGAGGAAACACCTAGAGAGAACAGACTGGACATTCTAACATTCCAACTGTTTATAGAACCAGAGTGGCTCTAGAGGACAATATTTAAGTCAACCTTCTAATGTATGCACTGACTTTACAGTAGTTAATATAAAATAACTGCAATCATTTTAAGTCAAGAATGAAGGCATAATTCAGAACCTCAAAATTAATCCAGCTATTTCACTACTTTGAAGAGCATTTGTCATCGACAGAGACAAAGCCCCTGTCCAATTATCTAGTCTGTACTCACCCAAATAGCAACTATCACCAAATTCCATGCCTGACTTGAGTGTGTGAAATGATAAACAACAGAAATAGAACAGAGCTCCTGTAAATACTGGCCACATTTTTCATGGATGCCTCTGAGTATATGAGCTAGTAGTTTTAATATATGCTTCTCCAACTGAATTAAAGGAGTGATAATATGTCTGACAACCCTAATAAGTTCATGTCTTACAGACAGGTCAATCAGTATAGAAAAACATGATTCCACATCTCTTAGAACACAATCAGGTCCTTATTTAAATAAAGTAAAACAAAAGCTGTTCTGCATAAACACAGGGCAGAATAGAAAACAAAATGAAAATATAGCTGGAGGGATGCTGCTTAATCAGGTGAGGAAGATTGGCTGTTAGAACAAGGGGAGATGAACATAGAAGAAAATTATGACAGCTGACAAATTAATCCAATTCAAAAGCTGCTCTCTAATAGTTTTTTTCTTCTCCCTTGGTTTTTAATGCAGCAGAATAAAACCCCAAACAAACCATGAATTAAGCCACATTAAATGAATGTGAGGATGCCAGAGCTGCTCAGACTGTTTACATCATATTCAACTCTAACCATTACCATTATAACAAAAGTAGTAAGTCTCCATTAACAAAACAGTTTTCTATTTTCAGAAAACTCTTCTCTCTTTCTCTTTCTTTGGTAAATATATATAATTATTTTCATAGCAACTGAAGATTAAATACTCATATCACCTATACTGGAAACAAAGTTTCCTCATTCCAGTAAATGTTATTCTCTACCTTGACAGAGCAAAATTTCATATAAACCAGAATGGTTACAGCTCTTAAGCATTATTTGTCTCATCCAACTATGGTTCTGCTGTGGATTGGAAAACTGCAATTTGCTTGCTTTGCTTTTTCTTTTTAGATTAATCTCCCCTCCATCACCGCACTTGAGCACAAATGACAACAGTGCTGCCAGAGAAGACATTCTGGCTAGGACTGCATGATTAATTTTTTAACTGAAACAACTGAGAACAAGGACAAAATCAAAACAGTTTAAATGAAATGTCTCAAATAAACATTTAATTTAGAACATGACAGAAAGAAGTATCTACAGAGTCTTAAAACTAGCACTGCAAAATTCACATGAAAGGGACTTGAGAAAGCCATTTGTAAAATAAACAATACAAATTCTAAAATCTTGCAAATAGCTAAGAGATAAAGTTAAGTTGTCATGCAATTAGGTCATAATTACAAAAATTAGTATTTTTTTTTCCAAACTCAAGATACCTTGAACTGTCATTCCTGGATATTGGAGTCAGCTATTAAAAAAAGAATATGAGATAATATGAAATTTTAAAAAGGTATTTAAAGATATTTGAACAGCTTATTTCTGCAGTGCCACGCAGTTTATATTTTACAGTGTATTTACCTGTTTTATATTAGCATCATAGGCCTCCAGTCTTTGATCAGGACTCCATTGGTTTAGGCAGTACATTAATTTACACAGAAACAAAGTTATCTGCCAAAGATTAAACAACATGGCACTTATAAGAAACAATAATTACTATTATTAGACAAGCTTATGTAGATGTTTCCTAAGACATCCATGAACATCAAAGGATAAATGTTGAAGAGTATACACCCTTCATGATCTGAAGCCCTCATCTCATGAGATGATAAATCTGGCTTTAAAAATGCTGGTACTGAGCTTGTCAAATTGCTGTCTAATGCAACAGAACACTGATATGGTGTAGCACTACATACAATGTAATGTACAAACTTCATCAGCTCCTGAAAAAGGTAGTTATATACAAAAAGTTTTCATTAGATATCTGCTACCTCTAACTAATATAAAGCAACTTCTCATTCATGACCGGCCATGAAGTCAGGCTCTTTTCTTCTCCCGTATTTTATTACTATTGCTTTTCAGTTTTTATGTATCACGTCTTCATTATTTGCTATGCTGTCATTACCTTTATAATCTTCAACATTTTTCTCACCTCTGATGTCTTCATAATTCTGAATTTATTCTTCTAATTCATACAAATCGTTTTCAGTTCAATCTATAGGATTTGAAAAATAGTATGTCTTAAACTTCTTTGCTACAACTTCAGGCTTTGTCTAATCTCTTAATTTTTAATCCAATTGCAAAATCATGTGGCACAAGGCTCTTTCATTTTCCTTGTAAGGGTTAAAGCAGGATCTTATGCAGGATCCATTTTGATTATAAAGACTATAAGATCTTCTGTATGAGGATTTGTATTTGTAACATCTTTCCTCCTAATGTGACAAGATCAGTATTCTGTTTTTCTAATAGTATTTTTCACTTTTGATGACAGATACTCTTTGAATGCTTCTAGGATGAGCATTCCACTTTTTCTTAGCAGCAAACATCTCGAAATGACATTCAGGAAGTCCTTCACTATATTTGTAGATGCTCACCTTAGTTTTGACACTTGACAACTATTCCAGTAGGCAGATGTTCCTCTGGCATTGTTTGATGTATCAAGAGCACATACGGTAGCAATTTTATACCATTTATTGACGCTGCCAACATTCTTGTAATGTGCATTTTTTTCTTTTCTAAATTTTTATTATGATGGATTTTATGTCTCTTTCTTCAACAGTGTAATTTGACATTTCAACTGCATTACCCATTTGACTAAGCAGATAGTCATTATCTTTACACAATCCAGTCACATACTGCTGGAATGCAAGGAGCTTTTGGAATAGCTTTTTGAAGAAGAAAATTTCTCTCACAAAGGCAAAAAAAAATGAAAACACATCATTCCTATTCAGCTCTACTGTCACTTACCTTCTTGTTCTGGAATATTTTCTGCTTACGGTATTTCTTGATTTTTCAACTTAATTACTAAAGTAACTAAGTTTCATCTCGTCCTTAAATATGTACAGTTTTCACAATTTAGAGTCATAAAACTGCAGAATCATTCCGATTGGAAAGTGTCATATAGTACATCCTCCTACTCACAATATGACCACCACTAAATTCAGATCAGATTTTTCTTCTGTCTCCGACAAGCATGTTTTTTTGGTTCCACGGAATGATTTTTAAATCAATACTACATGAAAGCTCCTGTTTTGACTGTTTCCATCTTCACATTTGTTTCCATCTTCTTACATTTCCTCTCATCCTCATCATTATAAGATTTTTTCTTTTTTTTTTTTGGATGTAGTACCACCATGAGTATAACATTTACAACATAACTTCTCCTTATGCCTTTTAACAGTTGGATGTCTCACCTCCAAACCATCTGACACTTTGTAATTATTAATAAAATTCAAGAAGACTCATAAAACTATGAAAATCACAATGGAATTCTCTGAGCTACTGTACAACATAGTGTTGTAAGTGAGAGAGCGAAACAATAGAAATCAATTGCTCTCACTGTGTCGTTAGGGAGTAGGGATGTAATTCTCCCCCTGTACTTGGCACTGGTGAGGCCTCACCTCGAGTACTATGTGCAGTTCTGGGCCACTCACTTCAAGAAAGATATTGAAGTGCTGGAGCGGGTCCAGAGGAGAACGACGAGACTGGCGAAGGGGCTGGAGGGAAAGTCTTATGAGGAGGGGCTGTTCAGCCTGGAGAAGAGGAGTCTCAGGGGAAACCTTATCACTCTCCACAACTAGCTGAAAGGAAGTTGTAGTCAGGTGAGCGTCAGGCTCTTCTTCCAGGCAACTAGTGATAGGATGAGAGGGCATGGCCTGAAGCTGCACCAGGGGAGGTTTAGGTTGGATATTAGGAAGCACTTCCTCACAGAAAGGGTGATTAGACACTGAAATGGACTGCCCAGGGAGATGGTGGAGTTTCCATCCCTGGAAGTGTTTAAGGAAAGATTGGATGTGGCACTCAGTGGCAGGGTCTAGCTGATGTTGTGGTGTTGGGTCATAGGCTGGACTTGATGATCTTGGAGGTCTATTCCAGCCTCAATAATTCTGTGATTCTGTGATTATTCAATTTCAGGTTGCTTTGATGTATTTCTTCTCCTTTATCAATAGGAGAGTTTCTACACTTCAGAGCCATATTACCATGCTGACAATAAAAATATAACCCCCAAATTCAAGTCTGCCTCCAGATTTTTAAGTTAAATTGTTTGCAAAAGTACCTTCCTTGTAAGAGAAAAAAGGATGTTTTTGTATGTTTATGTTGGCATGTTTTTATGGTGTCCACTCTTTGGTGCCTAAACCTCCTCAGAACTAGAGTTTTCCACACACACTTCCTTTTCACACTCTACTCACTCGTCAAATTCACTACTGTAGAATGTTTCTGGAGGTGGTTGCTACCCTTTCTTAGATGGAGATTTGGGTGCTTTATTGCAACAAATTATGGTATTGGACCTTTTAGCGTTGTCTCAGCAGCCAGTACCTAGAATGAAAACACATTAATTAGTGCTGTCTAGACTCCAATCCTGAATCAGAGCCAGACCTGCTGTAGAACACATATATGCCATCCTGAGTCAGATTTATGGAGGTATCTGTTAGGAACTGAACTAGAACAAGGCAAATAGATGGAAACTGCCTTGTCATGGAAAGTCAGTATTCCTTACAGCCACACATATTACTATTACAACCTACCATAGTATCTCTGAATGCATGTTTCACCATGGGCAACAAAGGGATCTGCAAGTTATCCAGATTCTGATGAAAAGCAGAGCCAGGAGGACTTCCTATCCATACAGCAAAGAAGTTTACCAGCTCTTTAGTCTGTCATGGATATAGTTCCAGAGTACTACAGGGTTTCCATGGCAGAGGAGATAAGACTTTCAGATTTGTCCATCTATGTTCTATGACATGGACTTCAGGAACAATGGCTAGTTTATTGTGAGAGAAGGAAACTGGAACCTCTTCTAGTTCCCCACTTTGAAAGAACCCAAAGATTACTGGAGCAAATAGTGTGCTATAAACAAACTAGGAGGCTGCTTTGAGATCCCATTGCTGCCTTATGGCTTTTTTCTCTTTCTCTGAGAATGTAGCTAGATCCCGTACTTTGAAAAACGGTCCATGCAACATGACAGTTACATTACCCTGACCTGATGGATACCATCTGTAGAGATGTAAGCCTCTCTTAGGCCTCTATCAGGAAGTTTGAGATCATGGCTTTGGATACACTGCACCCAAGCAATCCACATCTTAGTGAAATCTTCTCACTTGGGTTCATTTCTGGGCTGTACCATCAAATGACTGACTTGGATTTTGTCAGGAGTCAAGTATACAGTTCATTCCAATATCCCCACCCTGAGGCCATGGCTCAATCCCATACCATGCAAAAGTCCCTCTAAGGTTAGGAATACTTCTGTCCAAAATATCTCATCATAGGGACTTTGGATAATTCTATACTATATGCAAAATCTTATTTGGTCTCTCTCTAGCAACATAAAAACCCCACACAAACTGCAAACAGACATGGACTTAGAAAAATTCTTGAATGAGAATCAAAAATGTATTTGGTGAATTTCAGCTAAATGGAACATGCTTTCAAAATAGGTCATTAGCATTCCTGGTAGACTAGGAAATGACTGTGCAAAGGTCATTTTTTCTTATAAAAATTCAGTTACTCCTCAAGGACTTTAAGAATCAAGCTGGATTCATTGGTCTCTCTTGGATTTAAATGAAGAAATAATTTAACTGATTTGGAGTGACACTTAGTATATTGACATCCAACAGTAAGGCTGCTTGCATTGGATCTAAAGTATAACAGATTTTCCTTGATCCATCTCTTTCTGCCCAAGGTTGGAACTGCATTGCTTAAATGCAGCCACAGTCAGAAACCACACTTCATCACAGAATTGAAAAAAATATTTTGTCACAATTGACTGCCACTTCATTATGCCTAGGGCAGTAGATCTGACCCTTAACCCTGTTTCTTTTCTTCACTTAAAGAACAACCCATGTCACCCAACTCAGTATGTGATAGAACCACTGATAACCAATATCATCCCACGCAGTGAAGAACTAGAGGTGGGGTCTTCAGCTTTGTGAAAAAAAGGTTACTTATTTGTATAGTAGCAAAAAATGAGAGAGGAAAATAATCACGTTTTCTTTCTTACGAAATCTCAACTCCTGTAGTCAAAGTTAGGCAGCCAAGGGCAAGTACAGCTCAGAGATGTCAAGAGAAAAACATAATGAACAAATAGTCTGCTGTAGTAAAGGAGAATAAAGCAAAGTGATTTTGTACTTTTCTACAGTGAAGAGAGCATTTCTTAGCAACCATGGATTGTCAGCTAGCAACAGCATGAGTGGATAGAAAGATTCAGTGGAAAACTGTAAACCAGGTGGCAAACTCACAGCAGTCCTTGGGCTCAAAGTGTAGTGGTTAATGGTTTGAAGTGTAGCTGGTGGTCAGTCACTTGCAGTACCCCCAGGGTTAATGGAATAAACTTATGCAGTAGTACAGCCTGGGTGTCATCACCAGATGTGTCACACAGAAAGCCATTCTGCAGAAAATAACATCGGGGTCATGTAGGACAGCCAGTTGAACAGAAGTATGGATGTGCCCATGCAGCAAAGGCCAGCTGCATACTGGGATATATTAGCAAGAACATAGACAGCAGATTGAGGGAAGTGGCTATTCCACTCTATGCAGCACTTGTGAGACCACATCTTGAGTACTCTGTCCAGTTTGGGGCTAGCCTGTACAAGAAAGTTACCAGCGAACTGGAGCAAGTACGGTGGAAAGTGGCTAAGATCATTAAGGAGCTACAGTTCATCACCTGTAACAAGAATTTGAGATAAATGGATTTGTTCAATCTTCAGAGAAGGTTACAGGGGACTCTTACTGCTACCTACGAATGCCTAACGGGAGATAAACAGCAAAAGTACAAAAGCCAACTGCCACAAGTTCCAACAAGGGAAATTGCAGTCAGATATTAAGATTAGTATTTATTTATTAATTATGAGGCTAGGTAGCCAAATACTGGAAAAAGTTGCTCAAAGAGTTTGTAGAATCTTCACCCTCAATTGCACCCATTCAAAACTCAAGTGGACAGGATAGCGAGCAACTTGATCTAATTCCAAAGATGGAACTAACTTCAAAGTTGGCCCTGGGGAGTTAATGGCCTCTAAATATCCCTTTCAATGTACATTACTTTGCTGCTTCTATTCTAACAATTGAAGCATCAATCAAGGCCATACACACCTTCAAGTAGGAAAGGCAATCACTTTTATAAAAGTCACTCTTGTTAACTAGAACTTCAAATCTGTGATCCCCTCAGTATCTCTGGTATACTCAGCATTCCTTGATTCCCTTGAAATGTTTGCCCTCTGCAACCCGTCTTCTTCATATCTTGCAGCCTATGGAGAGCTGGTGTAATGGCAGTTTGTGGGTGGCTCTGTACTGACAAAGCAGTACATCTAATAAAAACTAATCCAGGTAGAAGGCTCTTACACATAAATTGCCCACATGACCAGCTAGCATCTTTTTCAAAGTTTCACAGAACTTTAAATAGAGGGGTTGTTTTTCTTGCCTGTTTTGTTTTTAGGATTCACTTTGTAGTAAAACGTTGTACTTTTGATTTTTGCAGTAGGAAAGTTGCAGCCACTATTCTTGAAGTTCTCAAGCTATGAATAGTCAAAATCTATGCAACTGGGGCCTGCTCAGTAGAAACACAGGTCTACCTTGCCTTACTGGTAGAGGTTGGGCTACAGGATTGAACTTCTAGAAACATAAGGGATTTCCATAGATTTAGAAAAGCTAACAGGGGAAAATATCACTCTCCAGGAAGAGATGCAGAATTATTGCTTGCACCTGACATAAGCATAGTTCCACATTACTGTTTGAAGATACAGAAAATTTTGCCTAAAACAGTCATTCAGAGCATTTGTCAAGATTAGGCCCTTCTTGTTCTTGTTAGTAAGAGCGGCTGTCTTTGTGCTTCATCGTTCCATCTTTCTGCTGATTTCCCTCTATCCTTACAGTTAAGTACATTATGCAGCAGGAAAAAAAGAATTAAAATAAAATTAAAAAAATTAGAGATCTGAAGTTCTGGGTCCTGAGTTGTGGGCCCCAAGTTGGAGCTGACTTGTGGATGAGTCACAACCTAGCAGAATGTTTTGGTTTTCTTAGTGGCTTCATGTTCCAGAGGCTGAACTTGCCCCACCTGTGTCTCTGTGTCTCTACCCTCACCCTGTCTCTGTCTACCTACCACCTCACACTGTCATGGTTGGGGTGGTGGACGAGGCCAGGATTATATTAACCAGGAGATGATGAGTTGGAAGTGTTTCTTATAGAAGGTGGCTTCTGTTGGGGATGGTTGCACCTTACTGAGCTCACTTAGTGGTGTCCTTCCATGTGAAGGGCCACTGAGGGAGCCATCTCTGTCTGTTGTGTCCAGAAGGTGATACTAGCAGCACAGTGGGAGGTGGAGGAGCATCTGTTGGGGATGGTTGCACCTTACTGAGCTCACTTAGTGGTGTCCTTCCATGTGAAGGGCCACTGAGGGAGCCATCTCTGTCTGTTGTGTCCAGAAGGTGATACTAGCAGCACAGTGGGAGGTGGAGGAGCAGGGCCCCCAGGAACCTATGGCAGGATTGTCTGAAAGAAGACTTCCGAGGTGCTGTTGCTGAGTTCAGCTTTGGCCTGTGATCCAGCCACAAATGGCAGCACAAAATGATGATGGCTGAACCAGCACAACAAAATCAGGCTCAAGTTTGACATTAAAAGTCTTCAAACAGCCAGATGCACATTACATGCCAAAGGAGCCAGTAGACAAAATTTAAGAGAGGTCCTGTTAGTTGTAGGCAAAAGATCTCATGATTCAGGACTGCAGCAGGTAGGCAATGTGGCTAGTTATCAGAAATGGTTAAAGAGATGTTCCTATTAATTTTCCCCAATTATGAGATGCGAGGACTATAGAATATCAAGGTTGTACAGTAAGTGACCTGTGACATGAAAGATTTTGCTGGTAATGATAGGGGAGGTGAAGGGCAACAACTAAGCATACATATACCTTCAATAGTGTCTACAAACTTTGAAGAATATGTGTTAAGAATACCAACTGATTTTATTCATTTCCCAAAACGTGTGTGGTGAGAATTGAAAGTGATCTTAAGTATCGCAGGTTGATGATGATGGTGGGAACCAAGGATTCACAGATCTTGATGTAATCCATAAGATGTTCTTTCCCAGCCTTTCACCATAGATTTTAACTTTCTGATTAAAACTTGTAATAGGTTGTAACAGCTGCAAACACGTGCAAGAAAGGTTTTGCTTTGAGTTCCTTAACTGAGTATTATTTTATTTTTTTGTAGAAGCTCAAAGAAGACTTCGGGAAGAATAAAAGAAATAAGAAGAAAGGAAGAAGGAAGGGATGAAGAAGAAAGAGCTAGAGAAGAAATTAAGAAGAAATACTTACCACTCCACTTGAGCTACTGAAAGTAGATTATAAAGATGGATTATTTCTCTCAAATGGTTTGTTTTTTGTTGATTTTTTTTTTTTTCCCCTGATAACTTTCCTTCCATGGAAGAGACATTGAACCTCTATCAGATGATCAGGCAAGCTTCTTTCAGGTGATTTGCCCCCAATTAAGAGTAATTATAAAATATTTTTTTCCTCCAAAGTATAGCCTAGCAGATACAAATTTTCTATTATAAAATCTGTGATAATTGTCTCATGGTAAAATGAGTACTGGCTGCCTTTTTGTAGTTGAAGCTCTATGACTGGTGCCTGTAGCAAGAGCCAGACAAAAAATAGCCAGAATGGGAACAACCGTCAGGAGAGAGAAATCCACGAATAGCCACAAGATTTGAGAGGATGGAAAACCCAGCTCTAACATCAAACTTGTCCTAGCAGCAAATTGAGTAACCTTGACAATTCACTGTAACCCCTGCCTATTCTTCTTCAGCACTAGATTGCTTAATTTTTTTAAGTAAAGAAATGGTGAAGTGACTATGAAAGACTATATTATATTATTATAATATAATATATTATAA
>VZZY01025597.1:0-16794 GCA_013400335.1 Eurystomus gularis | reverse complement strand
TCAGAGCCTCTCGCGGCGTGACCCGGCAAGTCGTGCGGGCGGGTGCGTGGGTGCGGAGCTGAAGCAGGGGCAGCCCTGGTAGCCGGGCGGTGCGCGGGGCTCTGGCCTTCGGGAAGCGGTGCCGGCTGCGGGGCGTGGGTGGCCCTTCCGCCGCCGCTCCCTGCAACAGCCCCGCAGCTCTGGGCGGGTGGCCGGTGCCTCCAGGTTGGTGATCCGCGCCCCGGGTCTGAGCGTACCTTTCACACAGGAAAGAAGGGCAGCTGCTGTGGCGCATAAGCCTCTCGCCTTAAAAAGTGTTTAATTGCCGCGAACTGCTCGACTCCAGGTGTACGCAGAGAATTCCAGCGGTTCTGCTGAAGTTCTTACGTGCTTGGAACTGTGCTTGCCTGCTGATCTGGTGAGGTCGCACACTAGCTCTGCTAAGCTTATTCCGAGCTCCTGGGCTGAAAGAAAGTCTTTGACATAGCAGAACTAGGCTATGTACAGAGAACAGCCAGGAGATGCCTTAAGAATGAGGATTTGTTTTAATAGCTATTGCCTTGGCAATGGTATTGGACAGATAATGTGTTGCTGCATCTGTGTTAACGTGCTGCTGAGTGGACAGTAACTTGATTTTAGATTGGTGGTGCTTTCACGTGAAGTACCACGAGGCTGTGTCCTAGAAGCATGTGCAACTTCTAAGTTCTAGAACCCTTTAACTGAAGATTGAAATAACTACTTTTAGATAACATCACTCGTGCTTCTAGTACTACAGCTCGCTCTTTCAACTCCTGTCAGTACAGTGTGTTGCATGGGCTTGTAGACAGGTTCTGTCTGTTTGTGCAGGTTGGTGCATTCTGTCCTCCTCCTTTACAAACATTGTATCGTGATGGGTGCATGCTGGGACATGTAAGAAGCCTTCCTGAGGAAGTATCATCCTTTCCTACAGGAATATAGTTTTCATTGCTAGAGGGAGATCTCTTGAAATAGCGGCCAGTGCTGTGCTTTTTACCAACCTTATTGTTTGCCATGGTTAGAAAGCTTCCTATGCAACCAGTGGCTGCAGACTCAGAGCAGCAGAGAGAATCATGTTAGATTGGGCAGTGCCAGTACTTTTTCAGCTGCTTGTCAAGCTGCAGCAAAGTGAAAACCAGCCATTTTCTGGTTAGTGTATATTGTTGCTGTTTTGGGCTGCATGCATGGGAGGAGGCCTCAGCAGGAGAGGAAATCAAAGCAAAAGCAAGTGGGTCTTGTCACTAGTGCTACCCTGTGGTTGGGGATAGCGCTTTAGGTCTTCATAGACCTTTTTGTGAGAAAAGCAGGTTTTTTTGCTTGGATTGTCTCCTAGCAGTTGTGTAAAGTTGGTAGTTAGGTGGATTTTCATGGTTAAGTGTTCTGCGAAGCTCCCCTAAGCAGGTGTGCAGACAAAATGGTAACCTGGGCTCTACTCCGTGTTGGAAACAACCCCTGTGTGAAGGCAGATGCCGTCACTCTGACACAGGTCTCATAGAAGCAGCAGAGCATCTCAGTGCTATTCTTTATACCTTCTTAAAGGATAAGATTCAATTAGCAGTCCAGTACTGTTCTGGTAGTCCTAATGAGTTCAGTGGAAGTGCCTTGCAGTCACATCTCGGCTGTACAAGAGACACTAAATACTGTTCCGTGGTGCTCTCTCATGGTATACCAGTGACTGTAGGGACTACCATATAAGCCTTTCAAAAGAACAAGGCATGAAGATGAGCTGTGAAAAACAGTTTAACCTATATCAGCTGATTAAAGTGATAAGGTAGTGGTGGCAACACCACTGACTGAACAAATGTCCACTCTCAGGTGGCTAGTAGCTTTGCGTGTATGCAGCACAATTCGTATGGATTAACTTGATGTTATGGCTAATAAATCGAAACCAACCTATTAAGTTTCTCCTTCAGTGCTGATGGTCTGGCTCAGTACCTCAAAACTGGTGGATAGGGACATTTGGGCTCTTTTGGTGGTGGGTTGTGTTAATAAATAAACTATCTGCAGGGGAGTGCAGATGTACAGATTACAGTTGTAAGTGCATAGTGTTTCAGTGGCTGTGTATTGATTCCTTTCCATACTCTAAACCTGCCACTCAAACTTCTGTTGGTGGTTGCTCATCTCCATTATAGAGCAAATACTGTTGCTTGAAACAGTATTTTCAAGATTATGCAAAGTTCTATTAAGAGTCCCTTTGCTGCCAGCTTCATTTAGGCACTTATTTTACCTTTTTAGCTAAAACTTTAGGTTCTACATCACTTGTCTGATGAGTAACTGCACACAGATTCACCTCTCAGCCCCAATTGTAGGAACATTTTCACGCAAATGATTGTTCTAACCATGATGAATAGCCAGACAGTCATTCTTCTGCATCATTACATGCTTCAGGCTTACAAAGTGATTTGAAATCAGAGGCTTGGCCTAGTCAGCAAAGTCTTTGGGCACTAAACCAGTGAAGCAGACAGACCTTTCTTAGCCATGTGACTATGCAGAGGATCATAGAAGCATTTGGGTTGGGAAAGACCTAGAGGGGGTAATCAACTCCAGCCTTCATCACAACATCTCCCTGACCCCTAGACCATATCCCGAAGTGCCACATCTACTCATTTTTTTTAACACCTCCAGGAAAAGTGACTCCATCACTTCCCTGGGCAGCCTGTTCCAGTGCCTAACCACTCTTTCAGTAAAGAACTTCTTCCTAGTATCCAATCTGAACCTCCCCTGGTGCAACTTGAGGCCATTACCTCTTGTCCTGTCATTAGTTACTTTGGAGAAGAGCCCAGCACCAGCCTCACTACAACCTCCTTTTAGGCAGTTGTAGAGAGCAGTGAGGTCTCCCCTCAGCCTCCTCTTCTCCAAGCTAAACATTCCCAGTTCCCTCGGGCACTCCTCATCAGACGTATTCTCCAGACCCCTCACCAGCTTTGTTGCCCTTCTCTGCACCCACTCCAGCACCTTGATGTCCTTATACTGTGGCACCCAGAAATGGATACAGTACTCAAGGTGCGGTCTCAGGAGTGTGCATGCCACTCTACTGCTAATCTTTTCTGTAACAGTGCAAAACAAGTTAGTGATTTTAACCTAATGACTATTTGGAAGGAGAAAAATCCTGCAAGTAATTCTACGCAATAATTCAGCCTTACATGTGTCTTAAGGTGTTTAAGACTGCTAATGTACGTAACTGGCCTTGCTGCACAACAAGAGTTGTGCATTTAGATCAGCTTCTTGGTTCCCTTCTCAAGCAGTCTTTCCTTCCTCTTACCAATGTCAAATGGAAACTGCAGATTCTTAATGTGTTGAAAGTGCATTGCTGTTCATACCTGCTGTGTATGTGGAACGTTCACGAGTGATACAGGGTAATGATAGGAGAGTGTTTCTCTCATCTGAGACGTTTGAGAGATTGCTAGAAAAATATTGTGTGGGAGGGGTTGAAAAACGAAGGATGAGCTTTGCTTCCCCAACCCAATGTCCCTGGTGGGTAGTCCAGCAAAATGAGCTCTAACTACCCTCTTAGCCTTTGTCTCAGTGATTCTCAGTGCAGCATTCTGTGTCCACCTGAAACAGTATCACTTGGCCTCAGAGAAAGTATTACAGACTGAGAATACATTAACATATTTGATTTTGATCTTTCTCTAGGCCCAGATAGAACTGCTTCCCTGAGGAGAATTGTACTCCTGCCCCAGTGACAACAATGTGCTGTGTTGCCCGAGACAAGTAGACAGACTCCTGTTTAAAAGGAGAGGGTAGCTTCAGGGCTCAAAGTATTACTAGAAGGACTAGTCCTGGTTTGTTTTGTGTTCTTGTAGTAGAACTGAAAAGCAGGCACAAACAAGTATTGTCTAGCCAGTGCTAGAGAAGGCATCTGTATCCTGTGTCTGTGTTAGGTTGCAGGTGACTGATCCAGTATGTTCTTCTGAAAGATGCTAAAAGGGCTTGCTTAGTCTCTCTGTCAAATAATTTGACAACAGAGTCTATCTCCTTTTGCTGATTGAGCAAAAGCTAAGGAAAAACTCTCTTCTCTGTCTTGTTGGCTCTTTGGCAGCCTGTCCTGTTCTAGGCTTCTGTTTCAATCTTGAATATTACAAGGTCTGTCACTGTTACAGGCTTTTTCTTGTTTACCTGCTGTTCTCACTGTCTCTTTTCTTGCTAAGTGGCTTCTCATTTACAGTAGTTGAAGAGCTCCCTGCATCTACTTTAGCTATGAGTGTGTGTGGTGCAATCAAGTTACCTGTCCAGTGCAGCAGAGCAGAAACAGTTTGTGGTACCAAAGCCTCTTCTAGTATAGGAAAGCTAACTGTGGAAGGCCAGTAATGTCTTTGTAATCATTAACTGACTTTAGAAATCTAAATACTGCAGGATCTGCTAAACCTACTGTGTCAGGTGAAGATACTAAGCTGGAGACACTAAATTTGGACAATCTCCTCTATTACAGTTGTTTTTAGCAGCAATACATTGTGTATTGCAGCACAGTCTTTTGACTGTGCTTTTAAAATTGCTCCTTGACACCTCTTAAAAGCAGTGTATTTAAATAGGACATTAAAATTGTTTTTTGCCTGTGCTGAGTTGTGCTGCATCTAGGTTTAGTTGTTGTAATAACATAAAAAAAAAAAGCAAAGCCGCTTCAAACTGTGGTTCTGTCAGTGTGGAAAAATATTTTTTTGTGTGAAAAAATATCAGTGTGGATAGTTAAGACATTGCTTAATAACTGTGTTCTTCAAGAGACTTGGTAGGTAGCAGTGTCACTTGCCCAAAGGTGTAAGGCTCCCCGTCTAGTGGAGAGCTGTAAAAATAGCTATGCTAACAGATTTTTTTTCTCTTTTGAAAGATCTAAGTACTCTTTTTGTGTGTGTGTTTTAAGAGCAATGGTAAGATGAGAATTAACTAGTAGTGTTTTACAGTTGTATGTTTAACTTCTTTATATTGTGCTATTGTGTTTCTGAAAGATAAGGCCAAATCTACGAAGAGTATCTGACTGTCCTTCAAGTCAAGGTTGGAGGGGGTCAGGTATCTCAGTTCAAGAGCTCATAGTACTAGAATGTGCTGATGAGTATTGGGGACCTTCATGCGAACACAGATTCTGTTTCTCAGGGTTGGCAGTCAAAATAAATCACAATTCTGAAGAAATACTTGGGCTAATAGGCATACTTTTGTTTTTTTCTTCTTTCATTGCTTTGGAAACTCTGGTGGGTTAACATTGGCTGAGCGCCAGGTGCCCAGCAAGCCGCTCTGTCACCCTCCCCTTTTTTCCCCCCCTCTCCCTCCTCAGCAGAGCAAAAAGAAAGGGGAGGAATATAAGATGAGAAACAAAAAGCAGTTTAATAATAACAGAAGCAAAAGCCAAGCAAATCCACATGCGGAAGCAAAGCAAACAAAGTTTTATTCTCTACTTCCCATCAGCAGGCGATGTTTGGCCCCTCCCTGGGAAGCAGGGCTCCAAGACGCGTAGCGGTTGCTCTGGAGGACAGTGGAACGGCCCCTCCCCTCCACCTTTTCCCTGGCTTTATAGCTGAGCTGACATCACATGGTCTGGAATATCCCTTTGGTCAGTTGGGGTCAGCTGTCCTGGTTGTGTCCCCTCCCAAGATGGTGCCCACCCCATCCCACTGGGGGGAATGTTGGGCAGAGCCTTGGTGCTGTGCGAGCCCTGCTCAGCAGCAGTCACAACACGGGGGTGTTCTCAGCACCCTTCCAGCTCCCAGCACAGAACACTGCTGCTATCTGGAAAACCAGCTCTGCCAGACACACTACAGAAACCTTAAGGGCTGCAGGTGAAAACTTGACAAGGAAATAGTAAATGCTTACTGATTATGCCTGTAGCAAAGCTTGCCTTTTTGTACAGTTCTAATTCCCAAGCCACACGTAGAACCTAGAAAACTGAGAAGCAAGAATACATGGGTATTTTGTTGTTTAACTGCTTTGTATGAGGAATGTTAATGCCTCTTAGTGGCATGACTGAGTGCTGGACTGTTGAAAAGAGCTTGCACATTAAATGTGTTCCACAAAGGAAATAATTATCGCTTCCATATCAATGTTAGTATCAAATAAGACAGAAAAGTGACATAATATTAAAGTTATAGTAGTGTAGGAGATTGTGAAGTTTGTTCTTCCATATCTTTACTAGAAATGAGTACTGAAGCAGAACAGCAGCTTCTCCATGATGCTAGAAATGGAAATGCTGAAGAAGTTAAACAGCTGTTGGATACCATGGACAAAGGAGAAATAAGCTTTAATATCAACTGTAAAGGTTAGTAGCCTGCCTTAAATGTTTGTAATCTCACTGTTGAAGCCACATGTAGCAAAACTGTTTCTGACAGTACAATCTTGCTTTCTTTGAAGTGGCCGGTAGAGTAATAAAGACTTAAACAGTTGCTTTTATCCTGTGAATCCAGGCCATACTTGCATAGGGGAGAGATCATAAAAACAGAGTAGAGATGATTACTCTGAGGTTTTCTGTACGGTTAGCAGAAGCTAGGCAAAAAGAGGTACTGATTCTTTGTTTTATGTTCATGTTTATGCCTACTTTGGAGCTTTATAATACTAAACCAAACAGACTCTTGTGCCAAGTGGTGGTTCAGGGAGGTAACCATAGGAGTCCATCAGGACTGCAGAGAAGATTAGGTCATTTACTTGTGCTCTGCTAGGTGTGATTTAATATTTTTTTCAGGCCCATGTTTCGTTATGTAGTAGGAGCAGCTACATCTCTTGCCACTTGCAGTAATGGTTGGAACAAATGCATGGTTTTTTCCATTGGCAGTATACTAGGTTACTTGGGAAAAGAAGGTAGAACTGACAGTCATCTGTGTCTGGATCCAAAACATTAAAGTTTTGCACGTGCATAGCTAGCATAGTTATGGCTAAGCACCGTGCTTGCTAAGCGTTAAAACATCAAACTAGGGCTGGATTTGCAAGCTTGCTAGCAGTTGCAGACTACCCTATTTCTTTATTCATTTAGTAGCTTTATATTTCTCTTTATTTACATGAATGTGTTTCTGGTTGCTTTGAAAAAGCAGACATGTATCCCACTCTTTCTACACAGCAGCACTGAGAAGATAGTGCTGCAAGGGGAGTGAGCAACTCTGCTTCCCCTCAGCCATGACAGAGGAAACACCTTGCCCTAAAGAGCAGGGAACCCTGTTATTTGAACTAGGTCTATTCCATTTCCAAGTCTTGTTCTTAATAATCAGTTTACTTATCCTTTTGTTTGACTACTCAGCCATGTTTGTTTTCACATTAACTAATGTGCTCGCCTCAGAAAAACAAGTTGTAAATCCCAAACCCTTGCTACTTCATCTTCAGGGAGGGAGTTCATAATTTGAATGGGAACTAAACAGAGCTTGATGGAGCTCAAGTCCTCCACAGTCCAAGTATGTCGTCAGTAAATATTCATGACATTGTGCATAGCACCTGAACGGTTGGAATAAAAGTACCTTAAGATTCGTGCAACGGTACCCATGAATAAGTTGCTGAAGTCTCTTGTGCTTAAAAGATTTCAGAGCTTCTCAGATGTGTTTTTAAACATAATCTGAAGTCAAGAAAACATAATGAAATGGCATAATCTGCAGTCCTGTATTAAAAGATCAAACTGGTCTATGGTCAGTGTTCCTGCTAAAAGTCAAGTGTTAGTATTGTGAAAGTCTGCAGTGTAGAAGAGAAGGGAAGGGTGGTGCTTAGCTGTTACTCTTCCAGATAAGCAATATATGGCTAGCCAGCTAATATGTGCTTGCTGATGGGAAGTGTAGGAAGCTAGAGGGAACATGCTGGTGATTGTTTATGTTAAACAAAGCAGTCCTTAATATGGAATATATATGTAGTGAAATCTCTGCTTTCAAAGTTCTTATTCTTCTAAATCCTAGCAGAGAGAAGTGTAACTGAAATGTTCTCTGGGGAAACTGTTCTGGTTGTGTGAAACTTCAGTTACATCTTTATTCTTCCACAGTGACTCTTTAGAGACTGACTGTGTCAATCACTCTGCTCCTGTAGGGTACTCCATTGGAAACAGACAAATTCAGGTGAAAAGGTCTCTTGTTGTGCTGGTTCAGCCACCATCATTTTATGCTGCCATCAGTTGCCTGATCACACAGGCCAACACTGAACTCAGCAACATCCCCTCACAAGTCTTCTTTCAGACAGTCCTGCCAGAGGTTCCTGTGGGCCCAGCTCTTCTCCTGCCCACTGCAGTGCTAGTATTGTCTGCTGGACACTACAGACAGAGATGGCTCCTCAGTGGCCCTTCACATGGAAGGACTCCACTGAGAGAGCTCAGCAAGATGCAGCCAGCCCCAACAGAAGCCACACCCAACAGGAAGCTCTTCTGACTGATGGACTCCCGGTTAAAGTAGCCCTGGCCTTGCCCACCACCCCAACTGTGACCACCTGGGTGAGGGTGGAGCCTCAGACACAGGTGGGCCACGTTCTGCCACTGGAACACGAAGCCAACAGAAACAACAAAACATTCTGCTGGGTTGTGACTCATCCACAGGTCAGCTTCAACCTGGGGCCCAGAACCTGGGCCCCAGCACTTCATCTCTGCAGTATAACTGCCTCTGCCATTCTGCCTCTGCACTAGCAAAACTACTGTCTTGCTGCAGATGCTGATGTTAGGTACTACCAGATAGTAATTGCATAACCACACAATGAATAACATGAATATCTAAAGTACAGGCTGTAGACTGTAACTGACCTTTTGCAACCCTCATTCTTCCTTCTCTTCCCTACAGCCTCTTGTTCTTCTGTCATTACTTTCTGTATAATCAGATGTGCCTAGAAAGTCAGGGGATGGGTTGCAGCAGTTCCTTCAGGACTTTCATCTGGTGTCAGTGACACTTGGCATGGAATAGAGTACTTTTGGGGCAGGTGGGAGGCTGTGCTGGAGGTGAGCTTCTCCAGCACAAACTTTGGGAGACAGAATTCCAGCACATTAATGTGGCTGGGTGTCCAAGCCTACCTTCATCATAAAACCTGTCTTGTCTTTCTAAGGGTAAGCTTCTATCTGAGGCTGTGCTCTAGATTTGCAAGTGTGAAGTCTGACACTAATGATCCCAACTAATCCCCATTTCGGCCAAAGTGAAGGAAGAGAAAAAACCTCAGGCTTCTTGTACTTGCTCTGTTGTGATTGGATTCTAGCCAGTCAACACTGCAGATAAGCAAGACTTGCTTGATGAGAATCCAGCCAAATAGTGTGAACTTCCATTTCCAGTTTTCTCTCTTCGCTGATTTCAGAAGAAGGTAGCCACATTAAAACAGCACTAAACCTGGGTTTTATCCAGAATGATCATGTTTTCTAGGGCTCTCTGTTGGCTCATTCTCGTTAAATATAACCAAATAGAATACCTGGGACTTTGCAAAGTAAGGAAACTGCAAGAAGTCAATGGTCAAGAGTGTTATGGCAAAATGCACGTTAGAATGACTGCACAGTAGTCTAGCAGATCATAACCAGGAAATGACTGCCTAGCTTGTCTCCATTCTCTAAGTAAATGATAACACTTGAGACTTGCATAAAAGCAAAGAACTGGATGGGAGGGGTAGGGGGGTTATTTTTTTGTTGTGTTTATTCTGCTTTCCTTGCACTCTGCTCAGTGTAATGATTTCCTGGTTTAAAATAATTTTCAGAAGTGCAAACCCTTGTGGTCACTTGAAGGGAGGTAACAAACACCTTGAGCTTGAAGTAACTGGTCAGCTAACATCAGAAATACATTCAGAGTGGATTCAGAACAAGGGCCCGTGACACTTTATTCATTAAGAAGTATAAATCTGGACAGGTTCCCGATTTCTTTTTCATGACTGAATTCCTTGGCAGTGCTGTAATGACTGTCTTGGGCTAATTGTATAAATTCAGTGTGAGTCAGAACCCTTATGTTCTGTGAAACAACTTTCCTCCCTACTAGACTGATGGATTAATGGTGTCCAGTTGTGCAGCACACATAGCCCCAGAACTGGTGATCCACAAAGGATTTATCTGCTGTTGTACTTGAGCCCGTCAGTCACATGGGCAGGAACTCTGTTGTAAGCCAGGCTAGGATGAGGGCAAGATATTAAATCTGGGGTTGGGACTACAGAAGAAGTTGAGAAGAAAGAAAATCAATAACAAATAGCCAATAAAGGGCAGAAACGTTAGCTGGAAATGGTTATAAGAAATGGGAAAATATTTCAGCTGTGAACAACATTCTAATGTTAATTTGTAGTATGAGAGCAGAAAGAATGAACTTGTAAGACTGGCAGTTTTGTTTTGTTTTTTCTCCTCCCCTTATGCCAGTGGCTTGTCCCCTCAGGGCAGACTTATGCTGTCCACGTTCCAAGACTCAATGCTTGAGGATACGTGAAAGCAGAAAACTTAATGGTAGCAATAATTTCAAAACAATTTCTAGTGCCTCATTTTCATTTTGCTTCCAAATACAAGCTGATAGCTGAAAGCTGTCACAGCACTCAGAATGCTGGGGGTCTGTTGCTTACTAAAAGCACAGATCAGCTTTTCTTAATACAATTGAGTGTTACAATTGGGAAGTAACATGAGTTAACTTACTAATCTCAAGTATTTTAGTATCTTGCTTTTGAAGAAGTGATTGTAGGATAGTTCTGGGATTTCAGTCATACAGCCAGTCCTCCAGGGCATACTTTAAATGCTCTTTAAAGCATATATCTGTTTCCTTTGCATGGTCGCTTCTATGCACGGAGATTTCAAATCATGATATTTAGTAAGGTTATCTTTATTTAAAATTAGTACAAGCACAAGACAACAAAACCTCCTAACATTAGGTCATCCCACTTCTTTTGTGTTGTATCCTCTGTTTAGAAGGTGGCTTGTCCTACCTGTCATTTGTATGCAGGAACTAAAATCAGGTAAACCAAACAGTTTCTAGATAAATGTGTACTTCCATGTGCTATTTTCATAGTGAATGAGAGTAACTGAAGCTTCTTGGTACTGTTGAAGAACAGGGTATTACATGAAAAAAGAAGTTTTATTCTCAATCAGACCACATAACTTTCTCCTTTCAGAAAGATTCTGTAGATTTGAATCTAACATTCTCAAACTTCATCCCGATTTAGTAATTCAGATGATGTGAATAGTACTGATGCTTCCAGCCTCCTTGCCCATCTGTTAGGTGGAGGCTGGTCATCCATGCCGTCCATGCACATGACAAGATCTTTTTTGTGTTGTGTGACCAAAACTTAATTTACTTGTTTTGTGTTTTAGGCAGAAGTAAATCTAATATGGGTTGGACACCTCTTCATCTTGCCTGCTACTTTGGACATGCTATTGTAGTAGAGGATTTGCTGAAGGTATTATTTCTACTTGCCTCTGTGCGTAAGGCAGAAAATTCTTTGCTGTGCTAGGAATGGTATTTATTCAGGTTTTTGTGATAGAAGAAAGGTGACTTTGTAGAGAGGCAGAGCCACTTCTACAGTTTATCTTCATATAACATAGAGAATAACTGGTTGTTAAAATGAAGTAATGAAATAGTTGTGGTGTTAAGATCAGCCCAGTTTACAGGGGCCCAAGATAGTGACACTGAATGTGTATGCAGTTCTATACAGCTGTTACTTTGAACAGTGTTTGCAGTTATCAGTACTTAGCTAACTTTTTCGTGGAGTATATGTGTTAGTGTAACCATCGGAAAGTAGGAATTAAAGGTGCATGGTGTATAGGTATGCACTTGTGAAGACTTCAGCCTTTTTCAAGCTCAGTGGATATCTGCACATGGTAAGCCAGCATCTGATACTAGAAATGCAAATGTTTCAAGGGCCTGATCTAGCTTACTGTAGTACGTAAAGTATATAATTTAGGCAATTTCACTTACTGAGTTGTAGAAAAGGCTAAAGTTTCAAATGCAAAAAAATCTGTGTTATCTAGTTGTACGTTGTGCGTAGAATTATGCTCAGAATTCTGTGCAAAGTAATCTGTATGTGTTTCTTTCCAGGCACAGACTAACATAGTTTGACTCATTATTTCTTTCTAACATCTTTGAAATAGTGAACTGTGTGGTGAACCTTGAAATGATGAACCTCTGTCATCAGGGCTGACCTGTTTGTACCTTCATAGCCTCATCTGCACTGCTTTTGCACTTGTTTAACTGAGTTTATTTACTCTCAGCTCTCAGGGGACCTTTAACTACCCCGAACTGTACTATACACCGTTCATGTTTTAAAGATGTTGCTGTAGGTGGCAGGAACGTGCTAAAGAGCCTCAAGTACAAAGTTAACTAATCTAAACTTGAATTTAATTCAGAATAAAGGCTGCTGGCCATAATAATGACTCTAAAGCATGGAACAAAGTTGAGATTTCTTTGAGAAGTTCTTTGGCCTACACACTTGATCAGCAGATGATCAGTAGCTGCTCTCAGTCCAAGAGGGCTACTTAAAGCAAAGGGTCACTTAATGCAGTTATCAGCACTTCCAGGGTTGGGAGAGTCTGTGTTACTTTGTGCTTTCTTCTTTGCCAAGAAGGCTCTTGGAAGGGTATTACTTAAAGAATGAGTTGAATAGTAAAGGAGGCTGTGCACCTCAATGCTAGGCATATATAGGTTGTGTCTCTGCACTTGTGCCTAGATTTTGTACTTAAAAAGCAAGTGAATGAGAAATATCAGAAGCAGAACTCTGCAGCTAGAGCCAGGTTCATCAGTTAACTTTAGGCAACCAGCAGTGACCTGGCTAAATTACGTGATAAAGTTTAGCCCTCTTTCTGATCTTTTGAGAAGTTAGGTAAAGTGATGTAGAAGAAATGCCTAAAGAAGGGTAGGATTTCTTGGTTTCCTAGAGCAGTCCCTGTGCAGTCTTACAAGCAGTCTTCATTTCAGGTGAAAGCTGGGGGTAGAGAAAGCGTGTGACAAGAGGAAGGGGGATTCAAGACAAAAGTTGTAGAAGAGAAAAAATCGATAAGTAAGGTTAAGTTTCGGATGGTACTATCTTAATGTTGACATGAACATTTTCACTTCAACTAAAAGAACAGCGATAGGTGCATAGACAGAGTGCTGCTTGTTAAATTAGGAGCACCAGGAGGCCGGTGCTATGTGTGTACATCTGTACTAATACGCATGCGTGTTCTACGATCCCAACGCTGCTCTTTTGTTAAGTTGTTTGGCTTTTTTTCCAGCATCTGCTTCCCTCCCACTAACCACAAAAGCAAACCAGCAACTCTCACCCGTGTTTTTCCATGTGCCCTCTTCTGAAAAGTGAGAGCGATGCCTGGAAAAAAACGCAGGAGGCTTTTCCTTTTTGAAGCAGTTCATAGAATGCTGGTTATGAGTCTTACATGTGTACTTTGTTTTCAGGATGGCTGTATTACAGCTCTGATCTGATTTGCCACAAGGCCTACTTTAGTGTCCTGTCTGCCCCTTCCCAGTTAGAGGTAATAGCTGTGTAGTTCTTGTTGGAAGGACATTCAGATGTCTTGTGGTCTTGCTGTTTAGGCTGGTGCAGATGTGAATGTGCTGAATGACATGGGGGACACTCCGCTCCATCGTGCAGCTTTCACAGGACGTAAGGTAAAGTATGTTGCCTTTTTTTAAGCCTCAGTCAGAATTAAGGAAATACTAGCAATAAGATCACTTCAAAAAGATGTTTTTACAATGTCTAAAAATTTACTTATGGTCTGTTTTAGTACAGTGCATTCAAAAGGACTAGGCACATTGCCTAGCTGGTATAACTGTCCAAAACAAAAACACGGTACAATTATCTTTTCTTGAAGACAGGAGAAGACTGGTCTGTGTTTTCCTTGGTGTACTTTGTCATATCCTTTTTAGCTTTTTGTTGGTGAAGATTTTGCTGGCAGACAGAGAAAGAAATAGTAGTTGTCTTCCACTGTAGCACTGTGCAGCTGCGTAATTAACTGATGTTGCTTCTGTTCTGCTGCTGTGTGAAAATGCAGAAGCACAGCACTGCCTGTAGCTGCAGGTGCTAATTACTGTGTGGAAACTAGGGCAAAGATCTCTTGCTTACTAAAGTACGGTAGATGCATTTGTGTTCGTGCCTGGTATGTTTGACGTGGTAAAAGGAGTAGGGATTGTTCCTCCTAACTGACTGCATATTTACATGGAGAGAATCCACATCGTTTTAATCTTAGTGGCTTCTGGAGGGGAAAAAGTATAAATAAGGACATAATGGTCCGTTGGGTGTGTGGAAGTGCTGTGCTGTTTCGTCATAGACTAGAAATGAAGAGTTGTTTTATAGGCCTGTAATGGGAGACTATTTGATTTGTTCCCCAGGTACTACCATCGTTCCAAACTAGTGCTACCTCTTGGCCCTTCTGAAGGAGTGACTACTTAGTCTCTTATCAGAAGAGCCAATCTTGTCTTTATCTGTCAAATTCAGCGTTTGCAGCAGGTACACCAGCTTGGGGTACAACAGCATGGGGCTGTTCAGCTATAGCTAATTTCCTGTTGGCTCCTTCAGCCTGACTGACATGAGAGAGCCAGTTGCAGATAGTCCCACTCTTCCGTCTCTCTAAAACATCACTTCCTGTTTTCATAAGTCAGCAGTGGCAAGAGGCTGTTATACAGCTCATCTTACAGGATGTCAGTAGCTTGAAGGCTCAGTTGTGGCCTTGCCATAGCAGAGATACCTAACTAGTGTTTTTCAAATTGTTTTCCAGGAGGTGGTGATGTTACTTTTGCAGCACAATGCTGATACTTCTATAGTTAATGGGAGTGGAGAGACTGCAAAAGAAGTTACTCATGATAAAGACATAAGGAATATGTTGGAAGGTAACTTTAGTAGGTCATAGCCTGTTTTTTTTCCAACACTTGTACATTCTAAAAGTTGATTTTCTCCTACAAGTTACAGAAGCTCAATTGATTTTTTTTTCTTTAAATTTTCTCATTAGAAAGAAAAAAGTTACAATTTTTCATTCTTGTCTGCAGTACTGACAGGTTTGGCTTTTCCCCGATACTTCTATAAGTACTTGGAGAGTTAAGTGTCATGATTGCAAGTAGCATTTATCTAACTATTTGTGTTACTTATTCAAGTAACTATTTCAGTCCTGCTGGAGTAGTCCTTGCTGCCATTCTGAACAGTTGCAAACACAACTCAGTTTTGGATCAAGTTTAGTTCTTGCTATTGCAGTCTTACAGATTATGTCAAAAAAATGTATATACACAGAGCTTGTAAAATATTACATGTTTTGAACTTTCCTGGATAAATATTCCATTTATACCAATTTCAAATAAATAATATTGGAAATTGTTTCACTAGGCTTGTTTTGATACAGTTTCTTGAATGCTATCCTTTATATGTACTTGGTACTTCATTGAGACTGACCTTAAATTTAGGGGTGTGTGTTTTGTTTTTTTGTTTTTAAGCGGTGGAAAGGACACAAGAAAGGAAACTGGAAGAAGAACTCTTAGGAGCAGCAAGAGAGGGGGAAACAGGGAAACTCACTGCCTTGGTAAAAAGTCAAGTGTTTGTGTCAAGTGATTCAAGCCATAATGCGAATGTAACAACGTGTGGCATTAGGCCTTGCATTTCAAAGTGCTGTGACTTCCCAATATTACTGCTTGTGCACTGTGTTATGTTGGTAAAGTGCTGACCCCTCAAGGGTTTTGCAGCTTCCTTGTTGGAGACTGCAAAACAACGGTATTCAGGTTCTTTCATTTTGCTAAATACTCTTCAGTTAGTAGTAATGGTTCTAGATCTGCTGACTTAAGCTTGTTATGTTTTTGTGGATACCTTAATATCATGGATGCCTAGGTTTTCACTACAGTATGGCTTTAAATCTTAGAAGTAAGCTTTTTCATGTTACCACCTGTTGCAGCTGAAGTCTGCGTAGTTTTTAATGGACAGTCACGTGCACAACACAATTTCATGCTGAGCAGAGATTGAAAACTGTATGTGCACACGGGCATGCTCATAGTAATTCAAGATAAACAATACCGCGATGTGGTAAGGCTATCGGAGAAGCAACTCACAGAAGATTTGAGACTCCAGGTTGCTTCTGGAGATGATCTCGTTTAACTCCTATTTGCAGAGCAGAACCAACTAGAGCAGGTTGCCCAGGACTGTATCCGGTTGGGTTTTGAAGCAGGATCTCAGTGCTTGAACTCAGGCTTTTGAGAGTTATGTAGAGTTTCCTTGTAAGCAAGACATGCAGTAGGGAACATTTTCTACCTAGTTAACACCTTTAGTGATACCTTGTAAGGTACCAATCTGAATGCTTCTACTTCTAATGGAAAATTCACAAATGTGAGATTTAAGTATTGAAAAAAAATGACTGGACACCCATTCAAAACTTATTTCCATCCTCTAAATTTGTCTCTTCTAGACTGAAGAGCCCTTGTCTTTCTAACTCCTTGCACAGAAACTGTTTAAAAATCTTTGGTCATCCTTGTAATTCTTATTTAGAGTTTTTGTACTATCCTCTGAAAATGGAGAGAGAACTACAGCTGTACACAGTACTTTAATATGTGGAAGAATAGTGCATTAATACACTAACAGGTTCACCTAGGACAGGCCACACAGGACTGTGTCCAGGCGGGTGTTGAAAGTCTCCAGAGAAGGAGACTCCACAACCTCTCTGGACATCATGTTCCATTGCTCTGTTACCCTCACAGTAAAGAAGATTTTCCTCATGTTGAGGTGGAATTTCCTTTGTTCCAGTTTGTGCCTGTGGCCCATAGTCCTGTCACTGGGCACCACTGAAAAGAGACTGGCCCCATCTTCCTGACACCCAACCTTCAGGTATTCATAAACATTGACCAGATTCCCTCTCAGACTTCTCTTCTCCAGGCTAAACAGCCCCAGGGCTCTCAGTCTTTTAGTAAGGGAGGTGTTCTAGTCCCTTAATCCTTGTTAGCCCTCTGTTGGACTCTCCAG
>VZZY01025595.1:0-36430 GCA_013400335.1 Eurystomus gularis | reverse complement strand
AACATACTGTGTGTTTCACCAATGGTGCCAAAGCTGAAAGATCTACACAGACTGGAAAGAAAAAAAAATAACTCTGATGGAGCCAATTTCTTCACTAGGTCAGCACAGATAGACAAAGGGCACAGGAAATCCACACAGAATTCTTCGATGCAAAGCTATGTCACGATATTGGTATTTTTTGGCTTTTCATCTTTATTCTTTCTACCTTCCCCAGAAGACATTATTTCCATTGTTTGCTACATATTTCAATCTTGTATAAAAGCATTGTTAATACTACATCCCAATTTACTTCTATAAAAATGAAGTATGAATCAATAAAATGAACCAGAATGCTAAAGGAAATTGTGCTTTCTTATTGTTTGGATCAATTACTCAATACTAGTGAAAGGTACACCTAACAAAAACTTGTACACTCATATTTTAGAATCCTTATAACTTAGACTTACCAATAATTAATTAATTCAATGTTATGCTATTTACCTCTTGAAATAATGGTTTCTAAGCCAGTCCCATTAATGAAGGCACGCTTGATGGTCTGTGTTTTCACATCAGTCCAGTATAAGCGCTCCTCAACAGCATCAAAATCTATGACCGTCACATCATCAATGTCAGGAACAGTGAAGGCTGTGATGAAGTTGAAGTATGGGTTTTCTATGTCCACCCCTCTTATTTCTGAATGCCTTGCATAAAGAAGAAATTTCTTCCTTTCTGTTAGAAAAATAAGGAAAACATTACTCTTCATGCTCTTCACAACACCACTAACAGAAGTCCAAGTCATTCACTTGAGATCACTTTACAGATGTGTTAATAAAGTTTATATGAGTGATTTAACATCTCCAGAAAGCCTGCAGCCTAGCAACACTTGAGAAATAAAGTATATTACAGAGCATAAAAATTGCAGGAAAAATATATTAATTCTGGATGGTGGACATGATGCTACTACACCAGTAAATCAATATGATCTTGTGAACGTCTAAGGAAAAATGTTAAAGATGATATTTTAAAAATTTTACTCCACTATCCCAATCAAATAAATACTGTTTTATTTGCACATTGTAACAGATACTAACATCTGGTATACCAGGGGAACAGAGTATCACTGTAACAGGTAAGTTTTACAAACAACAAAACCCAGGAGGAATTCCACAATGTAGGTGCAAGCAGTGAAAGGGAAACAGATGGAAGAAAAAGAAGACATTGATTGTTCTAATTTAGACATCCATTAATGAAAAAGGGTGACACATTAAAGGCAAATTTTTTTTTGCATTTCTTAAACATTATTAATTGACCCTGAAAAGAGTAATGTAGTGAAAGGTTTTGCAGATAATAGACAATTATTTGACATTTCGAGGGCTTTTATAGCTTAAAAGTGTTTATTGGAATTTTTTATAAAACTCCCCCACAAGGCTGCATGTCTAATATTTACTCTTAATTTCAGTTTCTTACTCCTTGAAAATGAAGCTAAGGCAACTTTAGAAGAACAGGTAGAGATTTCAGCTGTTAAGTACCTTTTTGTTATTCAGCTTACCTGATGCATCATTTTCTGATGACGTGCTTTGGAGTGTAAAACCTTCTGTTTTGCAGAGATAAGTTTTACTAACATATCATACACAGAAGCAACAGAAAAAATGGCTGTGGTAATAAATATCAACGCTCTGCACAGCTCATATATTAGAGTAAGTTATCAATTCTTAAAAAGTAGATGTTCCTTGAAAACATATCATTAAAATGCACTGTAGAGATTGATTTTAAGATTACGTATTTTAATTTCTTTGGTTCAAAATTATGAAATTAATATTAATGTCAGGCTTTGGAAGAAAACTTACCATAACACGTTTTCTTGTCTAAAGACAGTTTCATCAGATGTGGACAGGCACATGCAGCACTTCTGTTGTGATTGATCAGACACATGTGAGAACATGGACCTCTCCCCTCATTAGCAGCACATGGATTGGAAGCTAAAATGGAATAATGCAATACAGAAAATATAAAAACATCTTCTGGAACTAAGGCTTGTCAAATTAGCATAAACTATACTGGTGACAAAGGGAGAGATACTAATTTTGCAGTCTATCGCATTTAAATGTAAAGAATTGCACAGTCCTAACCAGGACACGCAGGATAAAAATAATGTTAATGTGATGAGGACAACACGTGTGAATAACACGCTTTGTTTTATGAGAGTCAAAGCTTAGATTACACAATGAATTTTGGCAAATTCAGTGTTTTCTTTTTTTGAGTTGGAATTCTAATGTGCAAAGATAATTTGAAAAAAACATGCCGTAGTATTTCTACTGTCCTCAAAGAAAAACCTCTCCTAAGTGTAGCTTTTATCAAGTAGCTTCCTGTAGTTCACTCATTGAATAAGATGTGCTAAAATTGCTTTCGGGAGCAGAAAGAAAGCTGACCAGAGAAGACTTCTTAGTCTTACAAAATCTAGCAACTATTCTTATTATCTTCATCCATTATTACACACACACAATTCCAGAGCACTCCTGAGGAGAGGTTCCAAGCATAAACAAAAAATAACTTTGATTTTTCCATGTACTAAACCCCTAAAAGATTAGCAGTGATGAAAAGGGAAGTAGGAATGACTGACTCAAAGACAAACATAATTAATGAAATAAATTAATTTATAATATATTCCTCCAACAATGTGCTAGCCTGCAATATAAGTAATTAGATAACTAGAGAAATCTGATGTATTAATTTATTTACAAAATAAATTTTACTCAAATTCAAGCACCAAAGTTTAAACTCAAGGTTTGCTTCATTGAACCATTTATTTTTCACCAATGAATGATTCCTTAAATTTATCCACCAACTCCTGAATCCTTTAATGACTTATCTGACCAGGACAAGTACTAAAGAATGAAACTTACAAAACCTTAGATAAAAGGGTTAATGAAATTCTATCCAGATTCTTCATTCCAGTATTCTATTTAAAAAGTTCACACGTTTTTACAGTTTTATGTAAAGTCCTCTCATTTGTCCCTTTCAAACACTGGCAGCACTGAGTGCCACTCACCGCTCTCACAGCATTGGCGGTTTCTCCTGCTATTCCAAGATTTATTAAAAAGAAGTATCCTATAACTGCTCTGTCTGGTCTTCTAAACTACTGATAAAAAGTCATCTGGGCAGTATTTATTCTTGGTTAATGACTTAATATCTTCTTTGACTGCTAATGGACTGGAAATACCTTATTAGCCTTACAGGATGACTATATTTGATTCTGCCTTTCCCAAAAATTGCAAAAGAAAAATGTTTATTTCACATCATCGCTTTTCTTGCATCTGTAGTAACAATGTAAAAAAAAAACAATCTGAGGTCATCTCTTTTAATAAGTTCACAACTTTGTGTAGAAGATAAAAGATGTGAAGCTGAGGAAAAAAGACTGAAGTTAAGGAGGTTCCAGAGGCCCTTCATGGTAAGAATCAATTATTAATGGACTATTAATATCAGTAAATTTAAGTCATCTATCCCTATGAACTACACATCAAAATGAAACATAATTTAAGGTTTTGACAATATAGTGAAAGATATCATAGTATCATTTAGGTTTTAAGGGATCTTAGGATATAAACTAGTAACTCAACCTCCTGTATTTTTGGTGTTCTTAACACTGCTGCTGTAAGACTTAGAATTTAGTCATACATTTTGTTAAACAGCATTTAATTTGTATGCCAATACAAAGCAGTAATTTCAGTGGAATCTCAACCTCTTTATATGCATATGACTGCCAGTGGAAAGGATCTACTTAGAGCCTAAAAATAATAATCCCCAATCTTGTCTTTCTGTGCAAGTAGTGCATTATGTTCTTCTCTACCAAAACTGCTTTTTGAGTATGGAATTCAAATAGAAGAACATACAGAAAAAAAAAAGGCATGCTGGTGAATAACCATGATAAAGAAAGAGTTGTGGCTAAAGTGTGCTACAAGCAACAAGAGAAGACAATACAATTTGTGTACAGTCCACATCACAATTCCCTTCCTATATCACAGAATATAAAATTGGTGGGAAAAGAAGCGTTATACAGCAGACAGATTTGTTTCCACATGCATACACAGTTAGAGGAGTAAACTGCCATGATCTAAAAATTACTTATAGCAGCACTTATGTATATATTCCTTTTCTATTCATACTTCTGTCACTGAATAACTGCTAAGTCCATTCTTTAGTTTCTAAGAAAAACTAATTATCTTGAAGGCACATCAGTATGCTATTGCTTTGGCTCTCAAAAATTTGGCTTTTATTTCCTTTTGCAAGTTCTAATACTTCCTTCCACTTCTATTGTGAATAACCACATAACCATTCCTTTTTCACCTTCTCCATGTCATTTACGATTTCACAGACTGCCATCATACAGAAACCTGTCTAAAAGCTGTATTTCAAGAAGCATCAGATTACCTGTCCTCATACAAAAACATTTCCCATACTCCTGATCAGCCTGTCAAGCTTTCTTGCTGTCTTTTATATGATCTTTATACAGTGTTCAGGGTGTGGGAGTGGTGTGGATTTATACAGCATCACAGTTCACTCTCTGTGGTTCTTTATTTCTTTCCTCATCATTTCCACTGATCTATCTTCCTTTTGATTGCAGCAACCCACAGAACTGGCATTTTCACCAGCTGGCCAGCCTTTTGCATTATTTAATTGATTTCTGCTGCTGATTGCTTGTCAATCTATTTATCTTACAGTACTGCAGACAGATACACATATGTCACTCCGTCATATTTCTTCTTGACTGTTCTCTAAAACATTATTTAAACAAAATGTTTATTCTTCTCTACCAATAACCCTTAAATCCCTCCGACAGTCTACCACTGGTTGACAAATGAACAGTTACTTTGACAACGTCTGAATGTATATTCACTATGGACCAACTTATCCCCCCATCTTAACTTCATATTGAACATGACCCATCTTGGCATCAGATTTTAGCTAGGCAAATTTTCAAACTTACACTTTAATGGAGCACGACATAACAAAATTCTGCCTACACCTTCAAATATATGCACTACAGTTACATCAAAAGGATACTTTTTAATTGCTGACAATCTGTTCCCACTCATATTTAAACCCAGTTATAGATCTAATCCTCTGCTCACTGTCAATATTTTTTGTTGTATTGTTTTTCATAGGGTCAAATATTCTTCTGATTGATGTATTCAGTCAAGTTAAAATCTTTATACTACCTGGCTATATCTGACTATTTCAGCATTAATCTATATATCATCTAACAAAAAATTACATATTCACCATAAAACAAAACAAACAAGAACATTATTAGTTCAGAGTTAGCACAATTCTTCACAATACTCTAATTCTGAAGCCCTTGTTAATAAATCTGTTTCCCAAACCCCCAGTGTACAGTTTGAGACAAAAGGATACTGCAAAAAAAAACAAACAGAGGAAAATGTAATTAATGATGTAGGTCCAAAACTAGGAAGAGGCTTCCCGGAGTGACTGACTTTAGAAAAGCATACTGACATATTTGGCAGCTAGGAAACACAGATGTAAAAGAATAACAAATGTTGTAATGCTATGTGGAAAGGCCAAAAGTAAGAGTACTTTTTTTAGGAGCTTTGCTTTATAGAAAACTTAAAAAAAATAAAAATCAGAAATTTACCATTAATGTAAGCCAATAAAGTAGTGATGACAGAGGATTACATTAAATCTAGCTGTGAAAAGCTACATAAGTTACATAACAGTGACTGAGAAATAAAACATCTGATAAAATTCAATGTGTATATATAGTAATACACAAGGAAAAACAACCACCTCAATATCAACAATCTCAACAATCTCAATACATGAGGATGAGCACTGAAATAGTGTCCATACCTCCAAGATCCTTTTCTGAAGCAACAGATTATTATTTATACTTACAAAATGGCTGTCCAATGTCCCTCTTATTACAAGAGCTACGACACACTGAACAGAATTATCAGGTATTAGCGTCTAAACAAGCAAGATACTTATGTAAGTTGAAAAGTCAACTAGAAAAGTTCAGGTGAGAAAAATCAGCCAAAGGCTTTAAAGCCTTTGAAGCACAAAGATACCATTTTAGGTTCAAAACTCAATGAGTTATAGGTTACTGGAAACAGGCTATATAGGAGAAGTATGGCTGTTATCTTCCCCCAGGTCCATACTTTCCTGCAGGCACTCATCAGCCATTGCCAAAGACAGGGTGCTGAGTTAAGACAAAGGTAGGAAAGACTACTTTTATATTTCCTAAAACAAAAAAAACTTTCACAAGGCATAAAGGAATTCAATTTCAAGTTCAGAAAGCCTGAATATATTTTGCATGATTTATAATGCATATACCAGTCTTGCTGCTGGTTTTGAAGTAAAAAGAATGTATACAAGAAGGTTGTGATAAATCTCAAACTAATAATATTTTTTAAATTCCCCCCAAAATAAAACCGCTAAAACTTTATTCATGTGCATCTTAAGCTACATTTTGTAAAAAGTTATTTATTTTAAACAGCTGGAACCTGAGCCTCAACAGAATATTGCAACAAAACAGTGCTATGAAGTTAAATATTTTTCATGTTTTAATTACAAAAGAGCCCAGTGGTACCAATATACTTTATATTCAGCAGTTGCTATACAGCTTGTCCTGATTTTTAGTCTATAAAAGTTCAATCTGCAAAACCAAAAATAATGCCATGGCCATGTTTGTGTTTTGTTGTTTTTGTTGTTTGTTTTTTTGTTTTTGTTTTTTTTTTTTAAATTCACAGTAATACTCTTGAGAAATGCAAAAAATTGTGGAATGTGTGAAGAATTCACAGCTTTCTAACTGTTTTCAAGCTGTGATAATTCCAGTGCTCTATATTTACTCTTCTCATCACTATCCTCAGTAGCATGCCTCATGGTACAAGCAGAACTTCTTGTGCCCAAAATAGAAGACCTTGTTCTTTGCTGCAAGTGGATTTTTAAAACGTAATGGTAGTTTAGAAAATATTCTTCCTAGAAAACCTGTGTTTGCTATGTTAACAGTATTCCTGACACACAGCTTTGATTCTGTGAAGATGACTAGGTCTTAAACTCATATTCGTGAGATGTAACATCATTTTGCATTAGGTCATGAAGCCTTCCACAGTCCCCTGTGGTTTACTGATAGATGAACCTATCATCCATACAAATATATCACTATAGCTTCACTACCTTCAATTAGCATCTGTCCTAGATTAGCTAGAATTGCAATAACGGTGCTTTAGGCTACATGAATTTATGTATCTTTGCTCTACTTTATTTCAATCAAAATATGTTGCATGATGTATTTTAAAAGCTAATAACCTTTTAACTGAACAGGTGAACCAGATGTATACCTATGGAGCTGAGACTACAAAATGTCTGTCCTTCAATGCTATATTTATACTGACATTTTGCAATGTAAATCTACTGTTAATTTTATTTCGGGATTCCAAACTTCATGCTATCTTGTTTCATTTATTGTAAAATTGCTACAAATTCAAAAGAAGATTAAGAAGCAATCACATAGCATCAAAATTTCTCTCTAGCTCCAACACTGGTAGGTAGTAGAGTTTTGTAGAAAGGAATTGCTTCCATTGAAAGAGAATAATTTGGAGAAAACCCAGAAGGCCAATCATAAATCCGAATCTGGTGTTTTCTACATTAGGAAATAAAAGCTGCAATTACACAACTCGATGTTTGAACTTCTTGATTCTGGCAAATTACAGCTGAAAACTCTTCTACAGTTTATACCTTGCCTTGAGGCCAAGGTATCTGTGACTATGGAACACTGACTGATGTCTCCCTAGGCTATAGTCTCTCTCTAAAGACATTGCCTGGCCCCAGTCCAAAGAGAAAATAGTTTTTTTCTGACAGCAAGAAACGGCTAATGGGAGCTCTACTGATACACTGAAAACACCAAATATAGAACATAGTTCCACAAATGCCAAAGTTTGGGAAGTGCCTACTTATAAAAAATAGCAAAAAAACATTATTTGAAGGGGGTACACAGAGATGTATTATTATTGACTCCACCCATATTTTAAGGTCCTGGGCATACATACACTTTTGTCCAGAAACCAGAAAGCTTTTTCTAGAACAGTACCCTGGCCTAAAAAGTAAATTCTTGTAAGAGGCTCATTTCAAAAAGTAATAAAGCCTGAGAAACCTGACATCCACTGAAAGACAGTAACATTCTTCTTTAATGTAAGTTCATTATTATTTTAAAATAAAACCATCAGAAAAATGTATCCTGGCAGCATATGTCACATACTGCAAGGTAGATTAGGAGTTGTTCACTGCAAGTCCTTATCACAGTTGTCATCATGCTCAGACTCACAAACTAGCAGCGAGTTGTATTCATCACTCTCCTTTTTTCAATGCATGCTATTAGAGGGCATTCTTCAAATCTTTTGACAACTAGTCTGTAGGGTGAATTTTACTTGCTGGTACTCATTTACATTAGAGCTATATCCATAGTCTCCTATGCATAACTAATGCAGAATGGGGTTCTAGGACATTTACAAAGCCATACAAAATTGTCAGAATTTAATGTTTTCACATAAAGATTGCTCAGAACCTACTAACATAAAATTCTGATTAGCTTATTGAGGACTACAAGCCCTGGTTAAGAAGAAATACAAAACACAATTTACATGATATGTATTTTAAAGTAGTTTCTATTATCATCAACTTTTTGGCAGAAGAGGTGATACTTATCCAGAGATCACGGAACATTCTATATCTAACTGGTGGTCATCCTCCAGTGGTATTTTTTACTTTCCTAAATTTACATACAAATTAAGTCAAAATCTTTTGTTATCTCTTAGAAGAAACACACATATTCAACTCTTTTTTCAGCAGCAGTATTTTGCAGGGCACATCCCAAGAGTTTCCACACTAGAAGCTACACTTACATAACTATAGATGTGTCCTATAACAACAGAACTTAATTTGCTCATAGAAAAATGTATCTGGGTGTACCTCAAGTAGATCAGAACGTAACGTTGAACTCAAACTATAAAATATGTTCATATACGTACACATGGGTATATTCAAGAATATATTCACATATTTATGTATGAAAAGAATACTTCCTCCCCCCAGTAATAATTAATTATTCTGTAGTCACCTTGTGGTTGACGACTTGGATGATATATCTGAAGATCAAATGGCTGAGCACTTGTTTTTTGTATTACACTGACATTTTGGCCAGTCCATTTATTGGCTTTTGCAAGTGTATTGGTCCGCCAATCTGTCCAATATACTTCACTCCCATACAAAGAAACAGCAAAAGGGTGAGAAAGATATTCATGGCCCCGTATAATCTCTATCATGCTGGTTCCATCATACAATGCAGAATAAATGGCATCCGATCTACAAATTTAAGAATATATTAAAATAAAAATCACACAGCCATTATGACATTGGTGTAAAATGTATAAAAACCTTACTCTTACATACCACTAAGACCAAAGAATGTTCACAGTGCTATCGTTAACTTCAGAGATTATTTAATTCACATTATTAATTTAACTAGAGGTAGGAAATACTGATTTGCTTGTACACTGTTTCTAAATTCAAATTTACCTCCATGCTGTGAAAATACAGCAGGGAAATCAGTTTACAGAAAAAAAAGTGAAACAGCTTTGGCCTTCCATGTATGAATGTCAGTGAGGACAAATGGGTAACTGCTCCCTAGGGCACAGGCAGCCAGGAGTCATGGATGATACTACAGCTGGCAGGGCAGAGGGTTCACTGTCCAGGGCCACATCCCACTGCCCCTGAGGGAGGTCAGCAGAGCAGGCTGCAGGATTGGTAGCCAGGTTCAACCAAGAATCTAAATCACCAAAAGAAGTTTGGGGTGACAAGACAGGGTCAGGCCAGGAAGCCACCCTGTGGGCTGGGATCTGGACCAACAGGGCCCATTGCCAGGCAGTGTGGTGGCTGGGCTGGGGACTGGTGCTCCAGTGGTTTCACTCAGGCAGGGGCTGAGCTCCAGCACTGAGCTGAAATGGGCTCCTGGGACCATGGGCAGAGTGTGTGGAGGAAGGTGCCTGAGAAGCCTGTTCAAGGCCATTAAGGTCTCCTGGTATAGATCATGACAACCACAATGAAATTATGTATAACAGAAGACTCTTTATGTACTTAATGTACATAAATAACTACATTCCACTTACATACAGAAATGTGAACTACATTGTAACAGTAAGTATTTATAAACAGATGCTAAGAATACTGTTATCACTTTACCTGGCATCTGTCCATACTATTCTTTTTTCAAAGTGATCTACAGTAAGGCCATTAGGCCAGGCTCCAGTATCCATGTCTTTATATATGATCTTTCTTTCCGCTCCACTCATGGAAGCGGATTCAATACGAGGAAAATTTGCATCCCAGTCTGTCCAAAACAGAATTCTGGTAAAAGGAAAAGGAAAACAGATAGATGAAAATATTAAAGCATGAAGAATAATCTGAAATGGTTCAGTAAGATAAAACCTCAGAAAAAAGTTCAAACATTCACATGTTTTAAATGAAAAGAATAAACATAGATTAATTTGGGAAACTACACAAATTCCTTGAAGCTATGGTGTAACATGGAGGTAATATTTAATTATTAGTGTTACAGACCATGAAACTCAAAAAGTTTTTTCAAAAATAGAAGCTTAATAGCATTCCCCTTTTCATGTCCAATAAAAGTAACGGCTTGTTTTGTCTTCCTTCTAAAATTAGAAACCCAGCTCATTAAAAAAAAATTCTAATAAGAGCCTTTGAAAGCAATCCACAGATGAGGAAGATAGGGGGAGAAAGGGAAGAAAGGTGATTTGAGGTAGGCAGGGATTAAGGAATAGGCTAAACTGAACTAGACTAGACAGGCTAAACTAAACTTCCGTGTATCATTAAGAGTCTTCCAACAAAGACTTCTAGGTTCTGGTATGTCACTAATGAGTTTTATATAGATTAGTTTTGCTAAGAAAACTCAAAAGATGTGTTGTATGGTAGGCTTGCTTTCTTTGTGATGTAACATCTCCAATTTTTTTTCCCATAAGTAGAGCTTTCACCTCTATAACCAAAGAAGTTTCTTGTTAACTAACAGAAGCAGTATTGCCAAAAGGCCTAAAATACACTCTTACTGTTCTTAGCTGATTAAGTTCTGAGTAACACACAAACTTTTATTTTGCTTGTTAAAGGAAAAGAACATCTTTGATATAAAAACTTCTAATTAGTTGTAAAGAGCTAATTGCACAGAGTCAGACTGTAACAAAATTTGGACACGTAACATTGGAAAGCTTCAGTCCTGAACATATATTCTAGTAAGGCCTCTCCATTTAAAGCCTGTGAACAGTAGCATACACTATATTTAAATAAGAAGGGATAAGGGTATAAAATAATAGAATTGTTTAAGTTGGAAAAGATCTTTAAGATCGTCAAGTCCAGCCATTAACCCAGCACTCCCAAGTCACCACTAAGCCATGTCCCTCAGCACCACATCTACACATCTTTTTAATCCCTCCAGGGATGGGGACTCCAACACTGCCCTGAACAGCCTGGGCCAGGCCTTGACAACCCTTTTGGTGAAGAAATTTTTCCTCATGTCCAATCTAAAGCTCCCCTGGTGCAACTTGAGGCTGTTTCCTCTTGTCCTATCTGTTGTTACTTAGGAGAAGAGACTGACCCCCACTTTGCTACAACCTCCTTTCAGCTAGTTGTAGAGAGCGAGAAGGGCTCCCCTGAGCCTCCTTTTCTCCAGACTGAACAACTCTAGTTCCTTCAGCCGCTCCCCATAAGACTTGTGCTCTAGACCCTTCACCAGCTTTGTAAAATGAAAAGGGAAGTCTAACAAATTCCACTTCTCTATTTCCAAGTGAGGGTCCCCGCTCTCTGTTCATGTTTTGTGTATAGACAGCCGTGTGCCAGCAGCTGGAGCCATGCAAAAGGTCACAGGACCTGTACATCTGGGGTGCCAGCAACTGGAGCGAAGGGTGGGTATATCAGTGTATGATTGCTGGCAAAGATGATGCCAGATAGATGGGTGAGTGTGTTAAGTAGCCTGGCAGCCAGATGCATGCATCTCTGTGGGAGCAGTTGGACACCAGAGAGAGCAGGGGGCCAGGCCAACTGACAGAAAGAAGGTGAGGTTTGGGGCCTGAGACACCCAGCTGTATGTGTGTGTGTTGTGTGCACCTCTTTGTGAGAGACAGCTGGGGCCAGCAAGGCTCCAGGGCTAGCTACTGGATGGAGTGGGTGGGACTGGGTGCCTATGCCCAGCTACAGCAGAGTGTGTAATGGGATCCTTACCAGCAGCTGGTGTGGGGCTGCAGGCTTGAGGGTTCATATGGAATTACAGAATGGTAGGGGTTGGAAGGGACCATCTAGTCCAACACCCCTGCAAAAGCAGGTTCACCTAGACCAGGTTGCACAGGATGATGTCCAGGTGGGTTTTTAATATCTGCAGAGAAGGAGACTCCACAACCTCTCTGGAGCCAGCGAGCTGAGCAGCCCAGAGATGCTGCAGCCATCCACTGGGTAGACTGACTGTCTAAACTCAGCTACTGGAGGAATCCACATTATATATACATACATATTTCCCACTAAAAGACATTCATCCTTAACAGCCACAGAGGTCAGCAGGATCAGACCATTGGTGCTATTTGCTTGTCTCAGTTCTGAGAGTTTAAGTATATACATTTACGTATACACGCATCTGTGTGTGTGTGTGCACTGAGAACACATGCTCAGCCTCACTGCAGGTTGGAATGGAGCTATGGCCACCACTCCTCAATAGAATACAGAATTTGTGCAATCCTAACACAACCATCTACTTCGAATCATCAGTTGTTTGTTTATTCATATTTATTTGTGAAAAGATTGAGGAGCTGTTCCCATTTGTGTTCAAATATTTTAGTCTTCCCTCATTTCTAACAAAATGTAGCATACAATCACTTCTAGATTTTCAAAAGTCAGATTAAGCCTTGAGCTTCAGGAAGAGCAGCGATTTGATTTTTTTGTTTTTCTCCCGACCATTTAATTTGAACAACTTATCTGCCAATTTTTCTGCCAACAGGATGCCTCTTTAAAGATCTCTCTACAGATAAGCAATGCACTCTGAAAATAAGCTTTCTAGCATCTGAATTGATAGGGCAGTGTCCTCACTCACCTTCTTGCCTTTAATTTAGGTCCCAGAATCTGGGACCTTTAGCTGCTTTTATTTTTATGTCCATACCTGTGTTTTTTAAATACTTAGTGAGGTACATGAGAGACCATTGCAGGTTCCTAAACAAAATTAAATATCATGACCCTGCAAACCCATTTTATTTGTGGTCTTTTTATCTCTGAACAAAAAACCATAAGATGACACAGCTATTTGACCATTACCTTCTGACCTAAGAGGATCAAGCTACACATAATATTGGGTATGAGTTTTCTGTAATGAGTCCTCTACTTCATATAGATCCAACACTGCTCTGATTCCAATAATCATATTTTTTTTCTAGTCATAGACTGAATTTCAATACAGCATCGGAACTGACACCTAGCTCATGGTTAAGGACTCCATGAACAGTTATATGTCCCTTTCACCACTTGAGTATATTGACTTTAATTTTAATATAAATGATGTGTATGGGTCATTTTTGCTCTGCCAAAAAATGAGAGGCTAATTTTTATAAAACAAAAATATCTGAAGCAAAGTTTTAATGTTGGTGGTCTTTTTTACTGTGAAGATTGCAAAATGGAATTGTGAAATACAGTTATATGTTTGATGATTACTAAAATTACACTTTATAGGAAAACAGTTTTTGTTGTGTTTGCATATTACCAAAGGAATTGGAAGGGACCCTGAAAGATCATCTAGTCCAATCCACCTGCCAGAGCAGGATCTCCTAGATCAGGTCACACAGGAACACGTCCAGGCAGGTTTTGAGTCTCCAGAGAAGGAGACTCCACAACCCCCCTGGGCAGCCTGTTCCAGTGCTCTGTAACCCTCACCGTGAGTAAGTTTTTTCTCATATTTATGCGGAAACTCCTATGTCCCAGCTTGCACCTGTTGCCCCTTGTCCTATCACTGGGTGTCACTAAGAAGAGCCTGGCTCCATCCTCCTGACACTCTCCCTTTACATATTTATAAACATTAATGGTGTCACCTCTCAGTCTCCTCTTCTCCAAGCTAAAAGAGACCCAGCTCCCTCAGCCTTTCCTCATAAGGGAGATGTTCCACTCCCTTAATCATCTTGGTGGTTCTGCACTGGACTCTTTCTCAAGCAGTTCCCCGTCCTTCTTGAACTGAGGGGCCCAGAACTGGACACAACATTCCAGGTGTGGTCTCACCAGCGCAGAGTAGAGGGGAAGGAGAATCTCTCTGGACCTACTAACCACACCCCTTCTAATACACCCCAGGATGCCATTGGCCTTCTTGGCCAGTTTAATATTTTTACATTCTGAAAACATTTAATTATAAACATTTATTTATGTCAGGCATTACATAAAATACATATTTATGGGAGTAGGCTGAATCTGCTACATTCAGTTGCTTGGGAATAATAATATTCCTGTTTATTGAATAACCCTTATGAATAGGTAGAAAAAATACTGACAGAATTTGGCAAGCATTGTCTCCACTTTAAAGATGGAGAACCAAACACAAAAGGTGGGATTTACTTCATTCAACTTTTTCTTCCAGTAACATTTATGCTAGAACTTTATAGTCCCACCAACAATATCAATCTCTTAAGTGAGTTGAATCACCTTAGCAATACCTAAATCTGTCTATTAACTACATAGGAAGGCTAGACCAAAGACTCCACATTAAAAATTAAATGAAACAATCACATAGCAAGGGAAGTAATTTGCCAACAAATAGATCCCTGTACCTCCTGACTTACCTTTTTAAAACTCTTTTCATTGGGTCAAAACACACTAATAATGGATTGTATTTCACTCAAAATATACTTTCAAGAACTATTAAATATAAATTAGGAGCTACATACAACTCACAGCACAAAAGAAATCGATCTCACATTCAAACCTCTACCTTTAAAATGCTTCCCGACATGAAAAAGTAATCTTTTTATAATTACCCATATCTGGGATCCAAAGCAATAGCTCGTGGATGTTCCATAGCTCCTGCTATTAACGTTGTTCTCAAAGTGCCATCTAGTTTTGCTACTTCGATTTGGTCCAAATTGCTGTCTATCCAGTATATGTTTCCTGCAATCCAATCTACCGTAAGACCTTCAGGTGTGGCCAGGCCATGTTGCACCACGACCTCAATGGCACTAACACCTTAAAGAAAGGAAAGAGAGAGGAAGAAAGAAAAAAAAAAAAGGAGAGTCTTAAAGAACTGATACAGAGTCTGATATAGTGAACATGGCCATAAAAGTCCATCATTATGTTCTTGGAGTGAATTCTCTGTTACATGCAGAGTAACACAGGAGATGTACATCTGCCCTATTACCAGCGACCTCTTTTGCAGCACATGTGAAGGACATGTTCATGCACGACTAGACGTATTAGACAAAACTTGTACAGCTCTATTTAAGTTATTTCTCAAAAAAAAAGAGAAAACAAAGATTGTGATGAAGACAGAAATGGCAAGGAGAACCCTGTTTGGAGTACATATTTTGAAAAGCTCTACAATAAATAGCCTTACTTTGTTTCTTTGAATTCACATGCACAATTCATACTGTCACCATCTACTAACAGCTCTTCCCTACCAAATACTTCCTCTGGAGACTTTCAAAATTTTTCACAGAAAGGGCAACTACACAAGCACTCTGTTAGTCTTCAGGACTTCCATGAAGGCACAGTGCTTTTCACAGATGCAAGTCAGTTCCTGACAGCTGCAAGACTGAGGGATTAATTTTATTTTTTTTTTAATACAGCACAGAAGTCACTTGGGTTCTGGTACAGTGTGATGACAACGGACTACCCTACTGCTTTCCTACAAATACCACCACCATTAATGAAAAGTAGCAAGTCTGTGGCTGTCTTTACAAACTTAGCAGTGTAGGATATTTCTTTCCTGGTCTGGATCTGTGGATATAAACACCCACAAATATCATCTACTAAGAGGAAGAAAAACATCTAGAAAAGTAAAACAAACATGTTGCAGAACATACACATGAATGCATACATGAACTTTTATAGAAGCAAGTTAAACATGGTTATGTCTGTTAGCTCATGCAGGAATGAAAACACCTGAATATGCACTTCAACAAAGAACATTTTGTAGAAACCTTTTTGTATGTATTATGAGTTTATATTGAATTATAGGCCATAATTATGTCACCAGGGTAAAGAACAAGTCTTTCTGAATGCTATAAAAATATGAAGCTGAATCTTTTCTCTAGTGAGAGCAGAGAGTTTATCAGATAACTGATAAATTCTTATACTTAAGAAGGTGAAGGTAAATCACAAAAAATGAAAAAAAAAAAAGAAAATCAATATTGCAGTCATTGGACCAGGAAGAAATACCAGCCCTTTGCGTTTGCCATTTTCTTTCCCATATAACCTATTGTAAAAGGAAATTTTTAAACAAAAGTCTTTTTCTAGCTCTGCATCATGTACAATCTAGATATACACCTTTTTAAAGGCATAGTGCCATCATAAATTCTGTTGCTGTGAAGATTTATCAGGTCTAACACCCTGTAACTGCAGTTGTGCTTCAGTCAAGAAATTAAAAGATTAAATTCATACCTCCAGTATCAGAGAGCTTGCCTCTGTAAATTTTGTCCTCAACCACATCTGTCCAGTACAGTAAACTCTGACTGAAATGAAAATCAAGTGCTATTGTATTTCTTAAACCAGGAACTAAGAGGCTGTAGTCACGTTTGTGAAGATCAATTTTTCTGATCTCATGTCGAATAGAAAAAATTATGAAAGCCTCAAATGGATCTGGAAGCAGAAGATTATACATTTCAAAAGAACAATAAAGTAGATATTGTCACATTGATATAAATGACAAGTCATATAAGAACAACAGAATACTTTATCAGGAGAAATAGTGATTAAAACAATTCATCTTCTGATAAGAAGTCTTTCAAATACATTTGTTGTCCCACAGACTTCTCACTTCTGCCTTCCAGCATTATCTTCGATTACAACTCTCTAGTTATTACATTTGGTAATATCAAACTCAACCATTGAAATATGTTTTGTAGCTCTACCACAAGGATTTCATAATAAAAGCTTTAAAAAGTCAAGTTATCAAAATTAAAATCTGTTTTCTCAAAAGTTTCAGAAAAATGAATCCGTTAAAGTAAACATTGTTTCAAATACCAGTTAGTTGAAACAATTTATGAAAATATATATAATGTACCTTTTGAATACATATAATGTACCTTGTGTTTTCAGTTGAAGTGCCTAGAAAAAAAGACCCCACATGCCAAAGTACCAAGCAAGGAAGTGAACATTTTAAATGCTTACTGATATACCACATCACAAATCCAACTACCAATAAAATTCTACTTCTTTTGTTGTTCAATTATAATTTGTTGTTCAATACTAGATTATTTGTGCCTGTGATCTTATGTCAAATCATAGATAAATATCTGTAAACACCTTCTGTATAGGTCAACCACACTATAAAATTGACTTTTTGTAGTTCTCGTATATTTCAGATTAGGAAAAGTTTTTCAAACAAGTAGCTGTGTTATTAAAACAAACAAGAAACACAAAAATTGGATTCTGTAAACTGCTGAATACACTCGGTATATGTACTTTAATAAAGTAAGTTTTTGACACCGATCCTTTTCTGTGGGAATGTAGCTTTCTTTTATTTTTTTTCTCCTTTTTTTTTAGTTTCAGTTCTTTCTCCTAGAGTGAAACACAAATGATACTGGGGTTTTTGTTTTCCATACAATTAAATTTCCATTTAATATAAAAGACAGATTATTGGCAGTTGACAGCAACAGGAACCAATGCTTTGCTCTTCTAAAACACCCAAAGGAAAAGTTGCACAAACGCTCATAAACCTCTTTTCAAAAAGATTAATTTCACATTCTTCTCTTGATAACCACTTCACACAGATTAAATTATCTACGATGTTTTAAATTAATCAGGTACCTCAGTAGAGCTCTGTTACTGCTCTTGAAGTACTTGTTCATAATCTGGCTTGGACTTTCCAAATGATCCTCCTATTTGTTAAAGCAATGAATTACTTTCTGTAAAGCCAATTTTTCAAAGCTCTGCAGCAGTTAAATAATTTAATGAAGAACAGGATCACTGACATTAGTAGCTATTTCACAAGTACCAGTTATCTGAACCTGAGAAACACTTTAACAGCACTTCCCAATTTCTGATAAACTGGCAGCTATTATGCAGGAGACCACAGGTTACTGACATACTGTTTTTTAGGAAACTCCAAACATAAGAATGAACATGATGATCACCAGTAGCTTCTTTTACGTTTCTCAGTAATTAACACCACAATGGAAAAAAGATGAAACCTAATAAACCTGTGCTATCTTGGATGAGGTTTTTTCATTTAAATTAGAGGAAGTCTAGCTTAAACTAGACCTACAGTGCAAATTACCAAGTACACTGATGAAAAGGATTGGAGTTCAAGGGGATTTTGACGGATTTAAGGTACTATACTTAAGAATGTAAATCAATAACAAGGAATGGGTAAGAAAATACACATAGGAAAACTAGCCTATTGTTTATTTGGACATTTTTGGTTTAAATGAGCATGTTGTATACTGCTTTTCTCCCCAGTCTTTCTTACCTGTCCCATAACAATGCAAAGATATAAATTCAGAACCTTGGTTATTGCGGCTGACTTGCAGTCGAGTCACAGATGTGACAGTACATAAAACAACAGAATGATTGATACTGTGACAAATAAGAGACACTGCATTGCACTGCAAAATTTATCTGCAAAGAATTCAGAAAGCAGAGAGAAACCATAAGTTTCTCTGTGATAAGGCTATTTAAATATAGCCAAATTGATAGCAGTAATTGTTGCCTGGCTGGTGAGTTGTGAGCCCAAGTCCGGCCACCACTCTGCTTTACATAATGTAACAATCAATCATCATAGCCTGAATGACTGGAGCAGTCTAGAATTTTACTTATTACTGTTTGACCCTTCCCATTATTGTATCTGTAGCAAGTACCACATTTCAAAGATAAAAAGCTGCATAACATTGAGTATATAACTGATGGGATACCAGATCTGTAGGAAAGAATCTAGAAAATTAGATCAACAATGACATGGCACTGTAAATAAGGTTAACTCAAGGTTTGCATGTGAAATAAATATGACATAGCCCTTCTACTCTCTCCTCTTAAGCTTTAGTGAAGACAGTCTATAATGCCATACCCTGTTCTGAGCATGGCTCATATAGAAGAATGTGAGTCAAGTAGAGGACAGCAAAAGCAAATCAGCAAGTGTTGTAAGAGGTCTAGAAACCATGGCCTGAAGGGAAAAAATCAACAATGTGCAATTGCTTAGTCCAAAAACCAATGGAATAAGATGATAAGTGCAAGCAGAGAAAATTCTCCAAAGATATAAAAGGCTAATGAATTGAAAAATGGGAAAAATCTTGTTTTCTATATAAATAACAAGTAGGTCAAGGATTAAAGGCTTAAGCTGGAGCAGGAAGACTCAGAAAGACTAGAACAAACAAACAAAAAAGTCTTAAGGAGAATGAGGTACTGAAACATCTCACTCCTGGGAACTGAGTTTACTACTGAAGATGTCTTGAAGGTCTTTGAAAGCAGATAAATAACAGCAGTATTACATAGCCTTTGATCTTCCTTCCAACCTTCTCATTCAATGGCTCTATAAAATGAGCTATATTATAGTGAACGGGAATTTTCAGACTGAATCAAATAAAATTTATTTAAGGTTATGCTTCCATCACCCTATAAAATAAAAATTTGGTGCTATTTTCCCATTTGATTCCTATTCTGGAATTTGAGAGCAAATACTCTTTATTTTACCAATTAATTAAGAGTATTTTCATAAAATCTCATCTTAATTCTATGTTCATTGATTCAGTTCTTTAAAACTTTTTTTTAAAGAAAGGTAATTGATAACAATTTAGAGAAAGAGCATACATTTCTGCACAATCTGCTTTCAAGACTGCACTGAACTTTTTTATCATATAGCTAAGTGTATAAAATATGATACACACATAAAGCACGAACTACATAAACAGTTGTAAGAAAAAATTCCTATTGAAAAAACTGCCTAAACAACACACTCAAAAAAAGACTGTATAGAAAGAATAATGTTTCACCCTTCACCTTTTCCAGTGGTTTCAATTTAAAATTCTTTCTTGAGAAAAATGCTAACTGAGGCTTATTGTTTCATTGAAGTTTATTGTAACAGCAGCACAGCAAGCAACCTGCGTTGTGCTTTTATGAAATTTACCTCAAAGGAAAATAAGAACTTTACAAAGAGTCTGAAAAAAGCCCTTCATTAAAAGTTTGACACTGCTCAGAGAGGATTGAACCATCTTTTTTTTTTTTTTTTTTTTTCCTCTAGTATTGAAAGCTATCTGGAAATCATAACAAAATTGAATTTAAACCCAGGTAAAATAGATCAAACACACAGACACATCATCCTCTTTTCCAAATATACATATCTAGTGATATAACAGAGTTTCTACAGCTTAGAACAGGTTGACAGTCATTTTAAAAATAATTCTACACTAATGTAAGTGTTTCTGAGTTCATCTAAATTTTATTACACCAAATTCTGAAAGGCTGAGTATAAACATGAAATTTAAATATCTTTCAAGAACAGTTTTTTTCTACATGCTTATTATCAGCTAAGAGTTCAAGTGCAATATATCAACACAACTTATTTTGAAATGTGCTCCAAAAGAAGCCAGGAAGAGGAGTATGAAAATATATAACTTATATTAACTTTCTATCTGAATAATGGAGCTCTGTAGCATGCTGTTAGTTCAATGAATACAAATTTAAACATGCACGAAGCAGTCTTTGGGAAGTCAATAATGTAACAGTACACATGTCAGAACAGCAAAAAAGCAAACGATGAAAAAGAGTTATGAAAAGTAAAGAAACTCGGAAGGAGAAAAATATAACAACACTTAAAACCCTCAAGAAATAAAAAGAACGTAAGCAAAAATAAGGAAAACCAGGGGAAACTAAGAGAAAGACATTGAAAAGAGAAACTAAAAAGAACTGTGCAATTCAAGCAATTTATTTCTATAGACTTTTTATTCCATAACTCCTTATAGTTCTCTGGTAATTCATTAGACTCCTCTGACAAACACACTATTTGATTCTGAAATGCCATCAAAAAAGAGGAAAAAAAAAATAATCAGACGTTACTGCATTTTCAGTATTCACATTCCCATTAGATTTGTGATGGACACTCAAGTAAATGTTTTTACAGTGTTTTGAAAAAAGTGAAGTGCTGCTTACTAACTTTAGATATTTTTGCTGTGTACTAGTGAAAAGCAAAAAAAGGTAGCTAAGGGCAAGGTAATAATTTTACTCTGAGCAATTTTTTTTCTCCTGGAAAAAGGTTCAAGGCATTTTAAATCACTATGGTTATTCTAAGCGTTACTTTATACCAACTCTTATTATTGAAGAAGTCGTTTAGCATTTGGGGGAGTGTTTGTCTCCGCAAGATCATTTTGAATTTCACTTGTAATAGCATTATATGAAAGCTTTTTTATTTATTTTATGCTTAAGATCTCATGTACAGACACATGAATGGTTTAGACATTTTAAGGCTCACTACTAAAAAGCTGTTCTTGTCAACAACTAAAGTATCTGAGAATTTGTCCTTCAGAGTATTTATCATGTCTTTCAAATGAAATAAACTGAAAGGGGTCAAGATTATTATTAGCGACTACAAAAACATGTCATATTTAATATTTTTGTTGTAGCTTTGATGGCATTAGAATAGCATCATTATGGTTTGTAAAGAAAGGTATTGTTTTTCTTTATACCAGCTGACATCACCAGTCTCAGATCATGTATATAATATTGCATTCTTTGAGAAAATCTGTATAAATCTACACATAACTTCAGATCCTCAACATCAGTAAATGTTAAGCAGAATTATCTTGTGGGTGTAAGAAAAACTGAGAAATTGTAGTCTTACTTTTCAGCACATGAGTATATTTTACTTCGGGGTTTTTTTTGTTTGTTTGGGGTTTTTTTTTTGTGTTTTACTAGTAATTTCTATTTGCTTTAACTTAAAAGTTTGTTTCAAGCTTTCTTCCACCAAGTTACTGTCACTATCTTAACTGCTTTTAATCCGTTCATTTCTGTAACCAAGTAAGAATGCACTTTTAGAATTATTGGAAATGTCCACAATAAAACAAATACGACTGATCAAAAGTCAATGAGAATAAAAGTAAAGCAGTGTCATAAAATAAGAATTTTAACAGCAATAAAACAAAACTTCAGCTATACAGAACCACAGCAATATGAGAGCATCATTTCAGAGTCTATCAGCATAGCTCAGTAACATCTGAGCAACATACACTCCTCATCTCATACTGTAGTAGCAGCAGCTATTTGCATACGATAGTAACAATTATGGAGACAAAGACTCAATTTGGAGATCATTCTGGAAATTGTAACAACAGTTGTTCCAGCCTGATGTATGTAAACACATACATCACACTCCTAATGAATTTAAAAAATAGCTTAAAGGCAAGATATGCAATTCACGAGCATTTGCTACAAGGTCTTTAAGAGAACATCCATGATATGAACCTAAATTGTAATGATTCGTTGTTTTGCAAACATGAAAATTATTTTTATTATATCCAAGAGATATTTTGGCCACAAGTAAATTACGGACTTCATTACTATTGCAGTGTTGTGTAAATTAGCTCAAATATCATCAAAGCTGAAAGATTATCATATGCTTTTTCTGAAATATGGACGATTAAGTTGGCTGCTAACTACCAAATAATTCCAGGTGACTAGCAAGAGGAAACTTGGGCAGTTATTTCTAGCTTACCGATTCAGAATTTTTTCATATGAGAATTATCAGAGGAAATGTTGAGTATGTGGAATAAATCAAGAATATATTAACAACGAATTCTACTGGATTATGATATATCCAAGTAAGTGATAGACAGATTGGGAGATATTTCTACTGGGAATAGATATGATATTATCAAAGAATAAAGATCACACAATCACAGAATTATTGAGGCTGGAAGAGACCTCCAAGATCATCAAGTCCAGCCTATGACCCAACACCATGACATCAGCCAGACCATGTCACTGAGTGCACATCCAATCTTTCCTTAAACACCTACAGGGATGGCAACTCCACCACCTCCCTGGGCAGTACATTCCAGTGTCTAATCACCTTTTCCATGAGGAAGGGATTCCTAATATCCAACCCAAACTTCCTCTGGTGCAGCTTCAGGCCATGCCCTCTTGTCCTGTCACTAGTTGCCTGGGAGAAGAGCCTGACTCCCACATGACTACAACTTCCTTTCAGGTTGTTGTAGAGAGTGATAAGGTCTCCCCTGAGTCTTCTCGTCTCCAGGCTGAACAACTCCAGCTCCCTCAGCTTCTCCTCATAAGACTTTCCCTCCAGTCCCTTCACCAGTCTCGTCGTTCTCCTCTGGACCCGCTCCAGCACCTCAATATCTTTCTTGAAGTGAGGGGCCCAGAACTGCACACAGGACTCGAGGTGAGGCCTCACCAATGCTGAGTACAGGGAGAGAATTGCATCCCTAGTCCTGCTGGCCACACTATTCCTGGTACAAGCCAAGACGCCATTGGCCTTCTGTGCCACCTGGGCACGCTGCTGGCTCATGTTCAGCCGGTTGTCAACCAGTACTCCCAGGTCTTGCTCTGCCAGGCTGCTCTCCAGCCAGTCATCTGAAGTGCTGGGGCCTGAGTTGTGGGCCTCATGTTGCGAGTTAGCAGGGACCTCGGTCTGCACACCAATCCTTTGTAGTAATTCTGAACATCAAGTGCTACCACTGCTAGAAGCAGACACTCTCTGCAAAAACATGCTGTTAGCTTCAGAAAGTGCAGTTAGAAGAGACTCAGCTGAAAAGTAAAATCACTGAACAGAATTGGTTTGGTCCTAACTCAAACCAGGACAATTCTTCAGATTGCCAACAGCCCCACATTTGGATAATCTGAGCCTATATATCTTATAAAAAAAAGGAAATATTTTTCACTGAATGGGCATAACAGCTATTAACATCTGCAATACTGAAAATATACTGAATTTCAGCTTACCAGTACTAATGCAATTTTCTCCATCCTTACTGAGCTTCCAGCCTTCGTAACATGAGCACTTGACAGTACTTTTATGCTGTTCACATACTTGACTACATTTAAGGTGCTTGGTACAGTAGTCCATAATCTCACAAGTTTTGTTGTCCATACTAAGACTGAATCCTGCAGGGCAGGAGCATACAATTCTTCCTCCAGGAACCACAGAACATTGATGGCTACATCCACCATTGTTAAGTGAACATTCATCTGAAATAACATGGGGGAAAAAAAAAAAAATATCATTGTGGTCCACAAGGATTGTGAGTCATATTGCAGATTATTAAAGTCACCAGGTCAACTAAAACACATAAAAGGTCACTAAGAAGTGCAAAATAAATGCTTGTTAAATAGCTTTCTATATTTTAAAATTATCTCACTCTTAAATATTCAGCATTTATGGCAATTTTTTGGGATTTTAGAATGGCAGATGTCCAATGTATACATATTTCTACAGCCTTTCATGCATATTATTTCATTCACCTAAGAATTAAAGAGTGTCCATACAAAGTCAGTCCAAAGGTCACCTTCATAAGTCAACCATCTTCAATGGTGACCAACAGCTGATGCACAGAGAAATAAACATACTTTCCAAAACAGTCCTATGTATCTTGTCAATCAACTTGTCAAAGAAACATGTACAAATAAGATTTAAAAATTAGGATTTTTTTCCAGTAACAGTTACTAGCAAATACTACTTCTGCATTCTCTGTGTCAGTGCTCTCACATTATATTCTGCAGGTAACTGATGATTTGCAAAGCTCTGCTAAATGGACTGAAGGTAATTTGTGTAACCTTTAAAGCACCTGAATTAAAACTATGATAGTTGTGTCTGTGAGAAATGCTGTGATGTCTGGAGCAAAAAGGCATATAATTACTCCTTACTTCATAGATATCCTCAATGGGAGGGCAAAACTGGTCCATTGTTACACTGGAAACTAGGCTTCACTTTTATTTTTTGATCTATTTGTGTCTTTTAGTTACTTTGTTTGATTCAAACAAGTTTTCTGAAAGCCTTGCTCACTTGTGATAAGTTGTATAAAACATAACAGTTTTCTATAGAAGAGTTATTTCCTTCCATTATAAAAAAACCCCAAACACCAAAAGAAACCAAAAACCAAACCAAACCAAAAAACCAGCTCTTCTAACAGTCCTTCATTCAGGTTTCAAGTTTGCTGGTTTTTGTACGTTTTTTTTTATCATGACAAAAAAAGGATCAAACTCCTTAATCTGTCTAACATACAAGTAAGGGCCTGAAAGAAAGCTGGGGAGGGACTTGTAGTGATAGGATGAGTGATAATGGCTTTAAACTGGAAGAACGTACATTTGGATTAGATTCACTATGAGGGTGGTCAGACACTGGAACAGGCTGCTCAGGGTGGTTGTAGATGCCTCAACACTGGATGCATTCAAGGACAGGCTGGATGGGGCTTTGAGCAACCTGGTCTAGTGGCAGGGGTCTTGCAACTAGATCTTTAAGGTCCCTTCCAACCCAAATCATTCTATGATTCTATGATTCTGTTAAATGTGTTGCCAAACATCCCATATTTCTCCTTTAATTTATTCTCAAGTATGTTTTAAAACTAAATATTTAACAAATGCTGAAATATTTGTTGACTAATAACACACGATCTAAAAGTTGTAACAACTGCTAAAAACCAAGCTTGGCCCTATACAGTATCCCACAAGATACAGGTGTCATAATGGGCTACTACTAGTAGGAAGATAATTGTCCAAACACAGTAACAGCACAGAAATAATACAAATGACCTTATGCTATGATTTCTTTCACCTGGAGTCTAGACAGCACGGGAGTTGTAGGTAGCTCTTCGAAGACTTAGGTTTACAACATACCCTTAACATATTCCAGAGGAACACTGAATTTAAGATGCCCTCTTCCAGCACACCAGCTTTACACCAGCTGGACGGTGTCAAGATCTCTGCCACATCCTGCAACAGCTGCTGCCCAGCCAGTGAACTCTGCTCCTATGCCAAGCAAACCCGCTTAGCCCAGTGCAGGGTCTCCTAGTAAAGACCGATCCTAGCATGGGAAAATGCTTGCAAGCATCTCCAAATGCTTTGTAACAGAATGCTGGAGACCGTAAAGAATTTTATGCAAAGCAAAGTCAGTGTGGAGAGGCAAATTGTTGATACAATAACAGAAGAATTAGAAAATTACCTAAATTTATCCTACAAACCATGTGTTACTTCTTAACCCTAAACCATCATTATAGTACAATACTACTGCTATAGTATTGTAATTGCTTTTACATTATATTCATATTATGTTTGCATATATTTTATAATTCAGTTAGGTTTTCAGTTACACTTCTGTCAGATTTATGAAATTATTTTGGTACATTTCTTACTGAATAGTGCATACAATTTTGCTGAGATAACCTACATCATCTGACATGCTATGAAATCCTTTCAACCACCATCAGGGAGACATGTTAACTCCTCCTAGTCATCCCTATGCATTTCTTCAAGAACTCCTACACAGCTACTGACAGGATTCTATCAACTCAAGCTTTTGCAGTGGAAGACAACTGCAAATTACCTTAAATCCTTTCATATATAGCAGAGCCTTTTAAATTATTTACCTCTAGGAGTACTTTCAGGGGTTAGGAAATGAAAGACTTACCTAAGGAATGACATTTTTCCTTATCTGAAGAAAACTAATACTTCAAGAATAAACACCGTATTATTTAAATTAAGTAAAAATCCTCATATAGGCTACTGTGATAAAATGTCAGTAAGATTAACAAGAGAACTGTTTTCAACAGGAACTACTGTGACAGACAATATTAAGAATAATCAGAAAAATGTGTCTAAAAGAAGTACCACAAAGATCGCCTTCATCAGATCCATCAGGACAATCTCTTCTCCCATTGCAGAGCTTCTCAGGCTGTAGGCAGATGGAGGTATCATTAGCACAAGGGTATTTTGGTGGTCCACACATATAGCCCTCGCAATTATCCTCATCAGACTGATCCTCACAATCAATATCGCCATCACATAGCCACGCTTTGCTAATGCATCTCCCTTGGAGAAAAGAGACAATAAACACAAGAAATCAGAGTGAAAGCAAACTTTAGAAAAAACCTTCAGCAATATTATACAGAAGTGGTTTGTTGTTTTTTAATTACTATGCTTTTCTATTAACAGTACTTTCCTTTTAGAGTAACTGAATGAAAATAACTTTTACATATACTCCGAAGCATCATCCACGTCAGTGCTGACATTCTAATTTTCTAAACAACATCAATCCTAATTATTTCTGTGCTGAACAGACCTGCATACAGGCAGGACACATGCTCATAATTTTTTAAATATATCAAATTATACTAGAATTTTTTTTTTTTCATTTCTGCATTTCTTCATCTCTCTTCTTTTATCTTCTACTTAAATAGATGTGGTGAACCGACCACATGATTTTTCTGTCTTATTAAAACAGTGAGCAAAAAACTCTATTTCCCATAAAGCAATTCTGCATAAATCCTCCAGGAAGATGGAAGTGTGATAACGCCAGCTATAAATTTTGAAAAAGTAAACAATCGCTCTCTTTTCTGCCTCACTGTACAAAGGGAGCACATCGCTCCTGCTGAGCGCACACCCCCCCCTCCCTCCGCCGCTGCCGGAGAGGAGTGAGGAGGAGAGGGGGGGGAAACTGAACTGAGCTGTCTGTGCAGCCCCCTGAAGAAACTAAGTAGCTAGAGAGAAGGGAGCAGCCGCCGCGGAGAGCCGCCGGACAGAACTGCTGACTCCCACTCTCTAGGAATCCGGGGGAGAGAAAGAAGCCGTGAGCTGCCGCCAGCCATGAGTTGCACAATCGCTGCCACCGCCGTGAGCCGCCGCCGCGAGCCAAAACTGAAAGAATCCAGAAAAAAAGCTGCAAGCTGCAGCAAGAAGAAGAAATTGCAACAAGAGGCCATTGGAAGCCGCGTGCTGCAGAAAGCCACGCTGCAGAAGGCTGCGTTGCCAGAAAAAGCCGCTCCAAGCTGGGAGCACTATACTGAAGAAGAAGTTGTGCCGAAGAAACTGCACCGAAAGCTGCACTGCCAGAAAAGACGTGCTGCCAGAAAAGTTGCACCGAAGAAACTGTGCTGAAAAACTAAAGCCGACGCCACCGTCAGAGGGAGAGAGAGAGAGAGACTCTGATCTCACTGAAAAGCTAGAAGCTGCTAATGTCATCAAAACAGTCCAGGTCTGCCGGTCGGGCATCGTCGCCGTTCCACAGAGACCATCACCAAATGCCAAAAGGACACACGCACGCACACACACGCACCCTCCACATATACAGGTCGTATTTTGACATAATTAAGTCCTTATTTGCCCTTATCTCTTGGTGTGTGAGAGGAGGAGTGAATGGGTGGGCGTGGTGTTCTTTAATACCATAATATTTCCATAGAGTAAATAAGGTTTTATTAAAATATATTTAGTAATAAACTTATTAAATACTCATTTGATCTCCGTGTTTGCTTGCGAGCCTGGTGGGGAGATATCCCAATTTACCCTCAATTCTTCTCCCTTTGGGAGATGGTCGGACCGCTGCGCTCCCGACCGCGACAGCCTTCCACAGGAGCAATGTTTCAATATATGACTTTCCATTAGCATGGGTGTGAGAAACAAAAATATTTCTAGGAAGTATACACAATACTTCCCAGATTATGTCAGAAAAACGATCAACTTTTCGACAAAGTAACTATAGCAGACGAAATTTCTTACATCATTTTAGTTTTCTCAAACTACGGTTCAGATAATTTCCTTCACTCTTCCTTCAAAAGTGGGAAAAAATAAAAAAGAAATCCACTTTTGTGCTGGCCATCAATGTTCAGAGATGAAAGGGAGTCTCTTGATTAAGAAAGAGGTTTTAATCTTTAAAAACCATAAAAATATTAAATTAGAATCACTCAAGCCAGTTATTTTAATAAGTGAAAAATCACAAGATTGTGCATGATACCACTTACAGGGGTGTGTGCGTGTGCTCCTGTCCCAAACAATTTTTCAGCTGTTATATGTAAGCTTATTACTTGCTAGCTATACAATCAGCAGGGGCTAGTTGTAAGTTTTGATAACCTCTGGACTGAACAGAGTGGCACGTACTTTATTCTCCAATCAATAAGGAGACAACAGGTAGAACCATAGGGTAGGAAGCTGATCTTGCACCGTGCTGCCGCCTATAAACTATTTAGACAGAGAAAAACCAGGCTGGAATGGGAAAAAAGATCATAGAATCATTAAGGTTGGAAAAGACCTCTAAGATCATAAAGTCCAACCATCAATCCAACACTACCTTGACCACTAGATCCTGGATGCCCAGGGACTGACTGCTGATGCATGAGACTGGTGACTGCAACCCATTGCACAGCGTGAAGTGACATGACTTTCTGCCCAGCCTTCCGAGTTTAGCAGCGATCTTCCCAAAAAGAAATTAAGACTGGTTATGACTTTGTTGAGGAAGCAACCTAGTGAGTGTGTGAAATAATAAACCAGGGTAAAACTCTGATATTGTTGGTTCTTTAACTACAGCTTAGTGTCAAATCTGCAGGCTGTCATTTACTCTGTATCGACCATGACAGGGCTCAATATAAAATTCACTGAAGTATTTTTGCTTTACTGTCCCTTATTGAAACTCTCATTTTTGGTTTCCAGGTACCTTTTTAATAAAATTCCATCATAAAGTAATTGTCTCATAAATATATCTGGTCTTTTCCATAGCTCTTTTGTGTTACACTTTTTTGTGTAATACACTTTTGTGTATAAAGCAGTGAATCAAAAGCAACAAGTACATGGTAAAGCCCGATCCAAAGGCTTCTCCAGCATTTATTTACTACAAATATTAGCTAGTACAACAGAATTAACTTTTATATACTGTCCAGTCTTTGTTGGGATACTGACGAGATGAAGTTTTTTGACTGGTTATATTTTCAACTGTAAGAAAACGACTTTGGTGGAGTGACAATTGCACTGTTTCCTCTTATAGTTAATTCTTACTGCCTAAAACTGTAATGCCTTCCTAACTTACAGGACAGACTCAATCTCATTCCCATCAAACTGAAAGAATGTTCTAATCATTCTTAAAAGCTTATAATGGCCAATGATCTTGCTCTTCCTGTAGAGCACAAGTGAACACACCTTCAACTGAATGACTTGTTTCAAGAACATGGTCATTTCTGGTAATTAAAAGCTTTTACTAGAAAGCAGATGTTTATAAATGAGACAGAAGATGTTTATAAATGAGACAGAAGAAAAAATTTCAAGGCCTAAAGAAGGCAGATGTTACCACAGAAAACAATGATACCACGAACTGAGGATAAGAACAGTATTGGAACCACATATGTAATTTTCCAGTTTACTTGCTGTGGTGGTTTTTTTAATTTGTATTTGTAATGTCAACTGAATCCACCCCTCCAGTCAGAAATTTCATCATTCTGAACCATCATTATGTTCAAAAAGGTTACTAAAGTAGTTGTACAAGATGCACAGCTCTAAAGATCTAGAAGTGAGAGATAAGAGAGAGCAGGCAGGTAACAAGTGGAAGAAACACTGGTAAACCCACCTTATGACTGATACACTTTCCACCCACACTTTGAACTCCTTGATGCAACCCATTCTTACTAAACCTTCTCTTCTTTCAAAACTTCTCTCATGCCATATCTCTCCCCAATACCCTGTCCTCATTAGCCCGCACAGTATCTGTAGGGCAGGCCTGCCAATTTCATCATTGTGTTACTTCTCAAAAACCCTTCCTTCCCAGCCTTCCTCAGTATTAACTTCTCTCCATTCTTCTTGACTTGCCACATACCTGCATCTTGACTGTTACACTCCCAATCCAGACAGTACTACTGCTGTTGCTATCTTCCAGTGTTACTGCAATGATCACCCCTCGACTTTATTTCCTCTCAATGTACATACCTGATTTTCCATTCCAACAAAATCCTGCTTCTTCCCTCATCTTTTTTCCCCTCTGGTATATTATTAACATGTGAGAAAAAAAGAAGTATAAAGTAATATCCCATAGGGTAGTATAAAAAATGGTAAGATACAAAATTAACTGCTTCTTGAAAGAAATATAAAAAGCAGCAAGTATGACAAACACATTATAGTTCAGATCTACCGCTTACTAAACTGAAATATTCATGGCTCTTTTGTATTTGCCTTCACAGAAGTACTTGATTATGATCATCAGAGTAATTAGGTTACTTTTTAAGTGAGATTGCACAGATTCTGCTCTTGGTCCAGTACTACTAACTGTAAAGGAGGGGAAAGAAATAAAAAGGATAGATTTATGTAGTACCTAAACTGAGTGGAAGTACATGCCTATAATAATTTTTGGAGAACAGAATCAGAATTTAAAATAGGAAGTTGGATCTTAGTCTAATCTAATTTAGTCTAGTCTAATTTAAAAGAAGTCTTATCCAATTCAAAAGAGAAAATAACTGGCTAGAAGCAGCCCAGCAGTACTCAATCTCAATCAGGTAGTTATTGCATCTCATATACTACTGCTGCACAAACTCTAATATATTTTTCATCACATATCACCACAAACAAACATTTGATGTTCTTGAAAAAATTTGAAATCTCATTCTGAAATCTGTTAACTTAAAGTGCCCTGCAGCATTTTGACTGACTTTGGATACTGCAGCTCAAGAACTGCACAGGTCAAACAGTTCCAATGAGACCAACAAAAACACTAAAGGTTTAAAAATATAAAATGAAAGTAGAAGACACGTGAGGGAAAAAGAAGGGTTTATTCAACAAAAAATATGGTTAAGGAGACATATAACAGAAGTCTTTCAATATTCAAAAGATTTTTATATCAATGAAAAGGTGAAGACGAAGCTTGCAGCAAAGATTCAGATGACTTATTATGAAAAAATGTTCAACTATTAGAGGCAAATTACTAAAAGGCTATGCATGTAAGTTATTGAATACCTCTGTTGGATATTCTTAAGTGTCTATCAGAAAAGGGGCTGGATATGATGGGTTCTTGAGACACTTGGTTGAAGGCTGACAAATGCTGTAATTGTAACATGACACTCACGCCTGTGGCATTGTGGCAGATTAACCAAAGCCAATAAAAACTACAGTGAGGAAAGACCCTGAAGCTACTATTTAGAGCCATAAACCAAAAAAAAGAAGTGAGCAAAAAAGGGGGCAGTAACATTTCAATATTACTCTTTCCCTCAAATGTATTGGCTGTTTCACTTCCCCCCATACACACGTTCCTATCCAGTTCCATCATATTCTGTATTAAGAAATCAGATGCCACCACCTAGCAACCTATAAGGGGAGAATTAGCCAATTTCTCCTCACTTGAACAATTCTCATAAATGTGGAAGCCAGACAGTATTATTTCTTTAGAATAATCCACAGAAAAAGTAACATTTATTCTGAAACTTGAAAGGATCATGACAGAAACTATTTCTCATAAACCCTTTATTACTCATTTGTCCCATCATATGGGATTGAACCGAAAAGGAGCTAAAGAAAAACTTGTTTTGGCTGTTTTCTATTCCAGTGCATTACCAACATGCCTCCTCCTGAACAGCCGTTTTGCCCCTTCCAGGACTGACTGGAGGAAAATAGTGAAATTAAAAAAAAATAAATGGATGAAACTGTCACAACTGATTCCTAAAGTGATGTTTCCACACAACCAACAAGCATGATTGCTTTTTCCTCTAAATCAAAGCCATGTACACTTGAATTTAGCAAATGTTTGATGAAAATAATTTTTTTGCTGTATTTGTACGTGGCAGCCAGAGAAGTCACATTTCATCCTTCATCCTGTACTGACTGACATGTTGCCCTGCTTGTGTATGATTATGTACACACTGGTAACATGTCTAATGAGGATGTGTTGTTTGAGACCTTTCCCCATTTAAGCACTAGGAAAAAGACATTATCAGGAAAAAGTGTATTTCCTGTATCAGGGTTTCTATCAGTCTATTTCAGGAAACAGACCATTCTATTAAAAGTGAATAAGCCCTTTCTATTTATGAAAACTACTTCATTAAATATAGGTAACAAGTAGCTGTTTCTGTGAAAACTGTAAGAACACAAAAGGAAGTGTATTCCATATTTATATGGACATTATGATTTCCATAACTTTAAAATCCAAGTAGCAACAAACCTCTAAGCATTTCTAAGACATCCTAAAGTAGTTCACATATTAAGAATAAACTCTGTTCTCACTGTAGATACAAATAATGTATCCTATTGTAACCACACATTCACAGATACTTCTGGACAGAGATCACATAATCAGACTGCAACGATTATCATGCTTAGCTACAACACAGGCATTAGAATGGGTTCTCCTTTCCTGCAGTAATTATATTTGCCTAATGGTAACAATATTATGATTTCTTATATCCTGAATTAAATTTTGCTTTGAAACTTATTTTACCCCTAATATTTCATTAAGCTTTGAAAGAAACTGTAAAAAAGATTAACACAATGCCAGCATATTTCAATTTCTTCCTTAATTGTACTGTCTCTTAAGAAAATGTTCTATCTAACCTTATTTTGCAAAATACCCTCATGTAAAGATTGTCATATTCTTTTCACAATTTTAATGAAGTATAATTAACAAAATTATTTTAAACATTCTCAAAGAATGTATTTTTCTTCCAATATTGTGGTTTGAATTTCCAGTGCTGGAGATCTACTACTTTGAATTCTTCTAGCTAATTACTTTATTTTTAATCAACTTAATTCCTGTGCCAAAGATTGAAAATAGAAGAAAATACCTGGACTTTGAAGTACTATTAAATGCTACCTTTAAGTATTTGGTTTGAGGTACTATCACATAGAACAGTTTCAGCTTTAAGTAATCTTAAAACGCATCCATTTTATACTGTAAATCAGAAAACAGGTTACAGGAAGTATATTAATATTCTTTTCCTGGTAGGAGTACAGTAAGTAACATCACCTCAGTGATATTAAACATTAAAAGCAGTATTCAAATAGTAGATACGTGATCAAATCACACAGACACACACACACAACGAGTAAATGAGAGCAAAACATTTCTGCAAGTATATACCTGTACTTTTGCAGGAGAACTTTGTTTTGTCATCACATAGCCGTATAGTGCCATTACAGCCTTTTTCATCACTACCGTCTTCACAGTCCTTTTCCCCATCACAGCGCCACAACTCAGGAACACAGCTCCCATCAGGACTGCATTGAAATTCCTTCCCATTGCATCTTCCAGGAGAGGGAGTTTCTTAGAAAAATAAGAAGTACATTGAAGAATTCACTCACATGAGTTTTTTCCATGCCAAGTCTAAAATGACTTAGAAACCCCCTTTCTAATCAAAGACAAAACCAAGAGTCCCCAAGTACATTCAAAATTCTCAAAACTCACTGCTCCTTCTCAACTCATCACTCCCATGTGAGCATCAGATAAGCTCTTTCTTATCCTGTTCACTCCCTTCTCCACCACAGGGTCAAGTTAAATATCACTATACTCTTTTGCACAGATGTCAGATAAGAATGAATTTGGAGATGTAAGGAGGACCGAGGCTGATGAAGTTCTCTTGTTGCTTCATAAGCCTTGCCTCTCACTCTCAAGCTACACTACCTCCTACTTCTTAATTCTACTCTTTTTTCCAACAAGGTCCATCTTTTAGTTCATAAAAACTGAAAGGTCACACCTCTCCTCTAACTGCCTGGCTTATGCTATCACAGACTAGTTGCAGCCTTTCCAAATTCCACAGCAATGAGCTTTAGTTCAGCACAGCTATGGAATCAGTCTTCAATGTTTCAAAGTACAATAATAATGTGATTTTAATTACTCATCGCGTACTTAATTCTCTAAGTATTCTCTAGGTGATGGTCTTTTCGATTTTATCCTTGTCCTCTTCTTCCCCAATTATTACCACGGTGACTATTCCTACTATTTCGTAACATACTAATAGCAATTAACATGTACTTCAAAGTAATGATAAACTTATATGTTCCTGTTTGTACCAAGAAGCATTATTAAAATATATTCTTATAGCACTGTCTATAAAGAAATGGCTTCTTTTATTAGAAGTTGCCTCATGTTGGTTTTTTTTTTTTCCTAAATAATCTGCCTTCTTGCATTCTACCATAAATAAAGCAAAGAAGTTGCTGGGAAGTGCACATCACATAGCAGAGGAGGACACAGAAGATGTATGAACCAACCATAACTGTGTACAACAGCTCTGCTTCAGAGACGGTGGTGCAAATCCCATAACATGGTATTGTATAAAAGAGTAGAGCGTGACTTTAAGCCCTGAGATGGACGTGAACAGGGGTGAAAGCAAGCAGTTTAGTTCCAGACCAATTATTTTGATACAGATAAGTAATGATAATAATTTTTGTAATATACAAAAATTAAAGACATTATTCATGCACAGCATTCTGCTTACTCATCTCTTTGTATGAAGTCCACAAGTAGATTTAGAATGAAAAATGACCAATAAAATTTGCTACAATCACATTGTCGTGGAAAAATCACTATGAGAAAAATATTCCCTCATTCATATCTGATTATATTTTTATCCTTTGGTACAAGCATCCTCCTCTCTCTTCCCACCCAAATAAATACAATGTATGGCATTTAAATGGGATTTTAGTTTGTTAGAACATTTTTATGTCTCAGTAACACTATTGAAAAAAACCCAAACAAATAACTTGAATCACACAAAAACAAGAGTGTTACTGCATAAAACCCCCAGAAAAATATAAATGGAAATTTAAGCAATGCTGCTTACTGTCTCTTTATCTAGTCAGCATGCATCTCTGTAATAGGACAAATATCACGTTTAGCATAATTCAGTAAAGTAAAACTACAAAACTTATCTCAGTATAATACCCATTCTGTTTTCAAATGCATTCTTCTTCTATTATACACTTTTGTATTATAATATTACACCTGATATACCTTCTATTCCAACTTTTACTGAGGTTAAAAGCATTTTCTGTTTTTCATTGACTGAAGATAGGTCCTACGTATTCACAGGATTCTCTTTGTTTATAAATATTAAAATGTGAGAAGTATAAACAACTAACCTTCCTTGCTGCAGTTTGTTTTGGCTTCATCACTGAAATCTCCACAGTCATTGTCACCATCACATGCCCAGTGACTTGGGATACATCTACCATTATAACATCTGAACTGATCAGCAGAACACGAGTGAATACAGCCTAGTTCATCACTTCCATCACCACAATCATCATC
>VZZY01025592.1:0-28386 GCA_013400335.1 Eurystomus gularis | reverse complement strand
AAGAAAACAACATATAATAAGCACTTGCAGTTAAAAAAAAAGAACAATATTAACAGTGAGAAAAGAGCAATACAAAAAAAACCAATACCAGAACAACAGCGAGGGACTGAACCGAGCGAAGTCCAACGCGAACTGACCCCCAACAGAACTGGCCCTGGGGCATGACGTCACAATGGTATAGAATAACCTGGCTCCACACAAAATTAACCGTGTCCTGGCCAAACCAGGACAGGCATTTTAAAACCTTTTTTGCCCACAGTGGGGGTGCAGCGGCAGCGACCACGTGGCTTGGCTGCCAGCAGGGACTGAACCACCACAGCTTTACTAAACCACCACACCAATCTAGTTCATTATTTTCCCATCCTAATCTGATTTTACAGGCATTCCAGGGAACTCCACAGACAAAGTCTGGGCCACAAGTCCCACCATGCCCAGCTGCAGAACATGGCCCTCAGCTGGCTGTCTTCTGCTCCTGGTGCTGTCTGTCCTGATCTTCTGCTGTCACTGAAAGCCTGTTGTGAGATTTGGTGTACTACTTATACACAATTTGCTTAGCATTAGTAGCTACGTTTGCTGAAACCTTAGGCTGCAAGCTGTGAACTTTCACCCAGATATGCTGAACTTTTACCTAGTTAAGTAAAATAAAGCCCCAGATCCGGTCTGAGCTGGAAGATAAGGAAGCAAGAAGGCCACTACCATCATCAGCTGACACAGCAGCCTTAGAGATAAGAGAAGAAATGGCCTCCCTGGAAACAATGAAGGGACCCGAAGAAGAAGAGGAAGACCTCAAACCCTAGTAATACTACTGGTCAGAACTGTTGCATGAGGGGTAGGCAACATAGATTGTAAGGGTATAATTGCCCAGGAATTTCTTTGTTCAGGGTCCCTCTTTGGAGGCACCCAGCTCAAGCTGCTCTGCATGTTGGATTATTTACTCAGCAGATTGACAACTCATCTTCTTCAAACAGGAACCTAGAGCTGAGCCCTGTTGACTGTGGCATAACTCCTGGCCAAGTGGCATAATTCCCTCAACAAAGCCCAAGGCTACCTCCCAGTTTGGCAGCGTGAGGCAGATAAGTGGATCTAGAGCTACATGTGGATGATGCAGATCCAGCTAGGTGATTCCAAGTAAGTGTGCAACAGCTGCCACAGGAGAGGGACTGATGAAAAGAGCCTGCCCTGAGCAGCACTGACTGCCCATTCCAGCCACTTAGAGGAAGATCCATGGGTTTCTGTCTGTTAATCCTCATCCACTTGACTATCAGCTATGGAGGAGAAAGGGGCCATACAGGGCAATCCTGCCTGGAGACCAGTGCAGGAACTTCAGCCCAGGGGGCTGGGGTTTTCCAAGAAGTTTCTTGGGGAGGATGAAGTTTTTCAGTGCTGGAGGGGTAAGCACACTGCCCCTTGTGATCTGTCTCCTTGTCCACCCTGTTGGCTTCAGCCAGCAACAGACAAGGTACCCAGTGGCCCCCAACTGGGGAATGCTCTTTGTGCTGCCCCAAATGACCCTCTCATCCTCTGTGTGCCCACCAGGCTTGCGCCTCCACTTGCTGTGCACACAAATAAAATCAGTTTGCCAGAGGGCACTGGATTTGTCCTGAGGCTGAAGTTCCTTATGGCAGCCCCAGAACAAGGGAAGTGGCATATATATGTGAGTGGAGTGAGAGGGGCTGGATGCTGCACATCAGCACAGGAAAGAAGGCCTGACCCTGCCTCAAAATGCATTCGGATCCAAGAAAAAGGAGAGTTTTTAGTATCTCACTGCTCTCCCCAGTAGAGAGTTTTGCTGCAAGACTCAAACAGCCTCTGGAATCAGAGGAACTTGTTTAGGCTGCATCAGGCATGTGAAATTGAGTCAGGATTGAACACCCCTGGGTCTGCCACCAGCAAACCCCCTGAGGTAAGCAGCCCTGACCACTGCCTGTCCCAAAAAGACCTCCTGGGAGCACAGGCCATGGCTCACATCCCTCTCCCATTACTTCCTTGCAGTCACTAGGACATGTCTCTTCCACAGGCATGCACTGGTACTGGCTGGCAGACTATCTGAGCAGTCTCACCTCTACAAGAACTTCCCACAGACACTCCTGTACATCCATCCTGTCACTCCACTGCTCCTGCTGCTCCTCTGCTTCCTCATATACATATATGTGTCATCCAACATCTGGTGGTCCCTTTCTCCAGGGCAGGTTTGCTTGTCTGGGTCATGCTGTCTTGGTCATAGCTCCTCTATCATAAGCAAGGTGGGACAGCAAGGAAGCACGCCTCTGGCCAGTTGTGTAAGATGCAACAGAAGATTTACAAGGAAGGATGCTAACCAAAAGCTAGTCCCCAGCCTACAAGGCCATAGCTAAAAGTAAGTTTTAAAAAAGTAGACAGGGACCCAAAGCACAAAGCTGGTATTAGAACTTTCCCCAAGCCTCCAGATAAGGGTATAAGCTCAATAAGGAAGCTTTCTGCCTCCATTTGCATACAAAGATGACATGGTCTGAATTGTCCTGTGTGATGTGTTGGGGGCAGACCCCCCAGCATCTTTCCCACCTCTGAGCACCCACCTTGTGAGGAGCAAGGCGGAGCTCTCTCCTCAGTCCCTGCCCAGGCTGTGCTGCTGGGGCTCTTTCCTCCTGGAAGTGTTAGAGCAGCTGCCAGAGTAGGTTATATCAATGCCTGCAGGTTCCACACCTCCTCTTCCCCACGTCACAGCACTCTCAGCTTTCTGATAGCCCAGTCAGGAGCAGTTTTATTCCCAGAAGGCAGGAGAAACTTGCTGTCAGAACAAGATGGATTTTCTGTCTTTTCTTTTCTCCTCCTCTTATTCCTCTGCTTTGCTGTTTCCTTTCCCTAGTGATTTAGACCCTTCCTTTCTTTGTATTTCTTAGGGTAACTTTGGACTGAGGCAACCTGGAGAACTTGTGTAGCAGCCATGTGGGAGTCCAGTATAAGGAAACCTCAAAACCTCCAGGATCTCAGGGATGATATGAAAAATCCTTTCAGTGATTATTGTAAAGAAGATTCCACCAGAATTAAATTCTCACCCCCAAATAAAGCTCAGACTTCACCTGGGCTCTGGCATCGGTAAGACTAATGGCAAGGGCACAAAAAGTTTGACAACAGCTCTTCCCACCACGCACAGCTCATGAATGCAGGGATCTGCCATCTCACCACAGCCATGCAAGTCACAGGTGCATGAGAAGGTAAAAGACCCAGCACAGCACATGGAGAACAGGTTTGTCCCTGCCACAGTGCAGAGAAATCCCTGAGTCTCAGTTTGAAGGCACCCTGGAGCACAGCACACTCTGTTCTGCACACCAGTGGGGCCTGAGGATGACCATCAGCTTACCAGAGCCAGGTAGGCACCAATACTGCTTTGGAGAGGTGTTCCCTGTGTCTTTGTTGGGCCTCTGCCCTGGCTATGAGGGGACAAAGGCCTCCTCAGATCCAACCTCCTGCTCTGATTGTAGCAACCATGTGAGCTGGTGTGACTGGTGCAGCCAGCCTTCTCCAGCAGGGTCTCATGAGCGTCCAGACTTGACAGCACCTTCCCTGGAGTACACAGGCTGAGAGCTCTGCTAGTGCTTGGGCACGTCCACGGGCAGGGACGGGCCAGGGGCTATTCCCAACAGAGACATGGTGGAGACACGGTTTCACGGGGGAAAAGACCGCACGAGCACAGCGAGCTGAGGCTCTGAGCGGCAGCCGGCGGTGCAGATATGCCGCCTGTGCGGGGACGCCATGCTCCATCCCTTCCACTTCTGGAACCGCCTCTCTTTTCCCTTCCTGGCCAGCAGCGAGGCCCGCCGCGGATGTGGCTCCCCTGCGGCGGCGCTGCCCGCGGGGTCCGCCCACCCGCAGGCCTCTCTCGCTGCGACGGGGGTGGAGCGTGCGCGCAGCTCGCGGTGCTGCTGGAGCCGGAGCCGGAGCCGGAGCCGGAGCCGGAGCCGGAGCCGAGGCCGAGGCCGAGCTGTTGTGTTTTGTTCTGTTCTGTTCTGCTGGAGCCAGCGGAACCGGCTGGAGCTGCTGGCGGCGGCGATATGACCCTCAAGTCGGGGCGCAGCGCCAGCGCCGGCAGCATGCGGACGGCACTCTCCGACCTCTATTTGGAGCACCTTCTGCAGAACCGGGCCAAACCCGAGGTGAGTGGTGGCTGGAGGGCAGAGCCGCCCTCCAGCCCTGGTCCGCCCCCGCGGCAAGACCCGGCACCCCCAGGGGGAGAGCACCTCTGCCCTCCCGGTTCCCTTCCCCGCCGAGGCCGAGCAGGGACCCCCGGGGTGCCCCCCTTCCCCGCGGGCCTTTAGCCTGCGCCCAGCTCTCAGGCGCTGCACTGAGTCCCTGGGGTGACCCTCTGTCCTGTCCCTCCCTCACGCGGAGGAGGGAGCAGGGTCTCTTAAGGCAGAGACCCCACGGCGGGCAGGAGGTGGGCATCCCCGTACGTGTCCTGTATGTGGCACTGCTGGTCCCCAACGCCCCAGGAGCAGGGCTTCTCAGCTGGGGAACTTGGGGTGCCTTGGGGCTCCCCAGCATGCTGACACAGCATGGCGGGGCAGGGAAGAAGGAGCTGGGTGCAGGGGAAGAAGGCTTCAGCATCCTGCCAGAGAGGAGTTTGTGCTTGTTTTGCTGCAAAGTTGTAGCTGGCTGAACTGGAACTGCCTGTCACACGAACTGATTCAGCTGCCGAGCAACCTCCGGGTCCACAGCATGGGCTGAAAGGGTGGTGGTGGATCTCAGCCCGAGAGAAGAGAGTATGCAGCCAGCCCTTCTCACACCTACCTCGGGGCCAGGAGTGGGCCGGGGAGCACACGCACCCCACCTCCAATGAAAGGAGAGCAGGCTGCACCAGTCGTCTCAGTTCTGCTGGGAGGGCTTCTTCCCCAGCCAGTGTCACTTGGGGTAGCTTGGATGCAACCAGGAGAAGGTCAAAAGTTCCCAGTGCAAAGCAGCTGGTGTTTTTCTCTCAGCAGAGATTTTTGACTTTGAACAGGAGTCCCTGACAGAGCCATGGCATAACATGCCTTGGCTGGGATTTCCCTTGTGGCTGTGGGGAGGAAATTTCCCTGAAGGTCCTGTTAGACACTGTAACATCCAAAAGAGGCTGGCCCATACCAGTGATTTGTGCACTTTTTATGGCTCAACCCTGTCAGAGTGCTTAAAAAGAAAAAAGCTTTTAAAGCAAAGTGCTTGGATCAGGGAGCTGATGAGAGGAGCTCTCACTCCTCTACCTGCAGGATCCAGGCAGGGGGCCTCCCTGGCCCCAGGCAGAGCAGAGATAAATCAGCAATGGCAGCAGGGCATAGAAAATGTGGGAGCTGGCCTACAGCTACCTGGCGTTATGGCATATTTATTCCAGTAGGGATAAAGAAAGAGATGGCATCTGCGACCTGTCTAGGCCCTTTTAAGAGGAGGTCTGTAGGGCTGGCATCCAACTGGGGTTATGTGTCCTGAGCTTGCAAGTTGCTCATGCACTCATCCCAGTGTCATGTGCATGCAGAGATAGTGCAGGCCCACCATGGCTGTTGGCCCCTCTGTGGTATAGTAGGGACATTGCCCAGCAGCAGCTCTTGGAAGGGGTGCTGAGTCCGGCTGGCTACTCCTTGGCTGGAGTCAAACAGGACAGCTGGGAGGTTTCTCTTCCCCATTTCCTCTGGCAGAGCCGTGCACTCGGAAGTGCTATCCTGCATTCCTCCTGTGTCATTGCTAGAAAACAAGGTGAAGTGGAGGGAGCCACTTGCCCTTTTCCCTTGAGCCCCACCACATGCCTGCATATCTTTTCCTTATCTCCCAACTGGCAAATACAGATTTACCAAAGAGATGTGGGCTTTATTCCCGGCTGGGCACCTAGCTGGCAGAGTGACCTTGGTCATGTCTCCTTATTGGCTATGACTCAGTTCCCTCACTGTAAAGTGGGCGATGAATATGATCTTTGGGCGTCTGGTAGAGAAAAAGAGGGTACTTCTGGAGAGAGCTGAGCCTGAGGGTGTAGAGGGGACACTGCGCTTCGATTCCCTGTGGGCTGCTGGGAACCACTGCCAACAGATGCAAGCTCCAGAGCAAACTGAGGCTACAGTCCCCAGGGACCAAATCCTGAAATAACTGTGGGCAAAATGAGCGGTTGAAAGCCAAGTAAAACTTCTGGACTTGACCAAAATGAAGTGGGGAGGGCTGGTTCCAACTTTTTTCTCTCAAATGTATTTTCCCATGTTCCAGTCTGTAATGTCTGCAGGGAAAAAGCTGTTTTTCAGGGGTTGTTCTGGAAGGTGGGGATGGAGAGGCTAGGCAGCAAATCAAGATTTCTTCTGTCAGTGTTATAGTTTTACTGACTCTCCCTTGGAGGTGACTGGTTTCACAAACGCATCTGAAAGGCTGCATCAGCCTTTCATGGTGGGAAGATGATGCCTCAGCAAAACTGACTGTGCTCCGTTGAAAATCTGACCCTTCTCCATTGCAGCAGATGATCTGGAGTCAGTGCAAGGGCACACAGAGCCGGCAGCATCTTCTGGCCTCCACAACTGCTTGTATCTCTCCTATTTCTCTGTTGCCGTTCCCACTGCGACCTGTTGATGTTGCCAGACCTTTTCCTAGTGTCAGCAATGTAATCCTATTTGGTTTAAATGTTTTTTTAAAAACAAAACAAAATAAACAAAAAAACCTAGATCATATTACTGGAAGGGGGTTTTGGGTGAGATTGCTCCTGTGGTTGTGCTGGCAGACTTAAGAAGGCAGTAGCTCCTGACAGAAGGCATTACTTTTAAATGCCCCCATGGCTGTTGCTCTCCAGCCTGCTGGAGCAGCCCAAAAGCAACTCCCAAGTTGAACTCTTTTTTTTTTTTTCCTAGTTTGCTCTTTGTACACATTGCTTTGTTTTTAAATCTGTACTGAGACAGTGATGCACCCATCTGTTGGACGACGGGGAGGCAAGGTTGGAGCACTGGAGGATGGGAGGATCTCTGCAACTAAGTGCCCTGACCGTCCTGCACACACCCATGGTGATTATAATGTAAGGGGTGATGATTCCTGGAGGGAGCTGGGATTTCGTTGCTCACTGTGGGCAACAGAGCATGTCTGCCTGCCAGCCAAGAGGGCAATCCTAGTGGATCCCGGCTCCAGGATTCCCTTCTGCATCCAAGCTGCTGTACTTTGGAGGCCCACATGGCAAAGCTGGCAGCATCTGACCCTTCTCCATCTGCTCACCAGGAAGCTCTGCTCTTCCAAGGCCACTTCATATTGAAGTCTCTTGGTTAGAGCAGGAAGGAGAGCCCAGGAACCAAACCACTGAACATACACTTTGCACTACAGTGCTGCTTCATCCTCCTGCAAACAAGCTGTCCAGTTAATGTTTTATTTGCCCAGTGGCATGCAGCTCAACTGAGCCAGTGCAGTAGCAGAAGCAACCCTGGCAGACAACTTTGACCCTGCCAGGGGACAGGACACCAAGCCCTGGAGTCCTCACTGAGGATTACTCCACATTTGCTGAATTCCCTGTTGGCAAACACTGCCCAGGGAGCTGGTGCCCTTCCCTCTGCCCTGGGATACATGGCAGAAATCTTGAGGTCTTAAAGAAAATGCAGAAAATGCTGGTGTGCACCTCTTTGACCCATGGAATTCATGGCTCTTCTGTGCATTGCCACCTGGAGCAGGATTTGTGCATGAGGATTTGTACCCTCTACAGCCAGCTGCAAGGCACCCTTAGAGCTGCAGCCAGTGGTGCCGCTTGGCCGTGCCCAGCAGCGCTATTGCACAGCTTAGCCCTCCAAACCTCATCACCCTGTGTCTGCCCTAAGGCTGACCTCAGTGGTGACTGAGGCTGGGGCTTTGCAGAACTAGCAGTGGCTAGTGGCCATGGAGCAGGCTCTTAGCAGCCCTTGCAGATGTTTCCTGCAGAGCAGCACTTAAGTAGCAGGGTCTGGCCCACCACCAGCATGACTTGGAAGGCTCTTCAGGTCACAGACTATGCTGGGCCAAGCCAGCCAAGAGCATGGCAGCTGCCAGCAGAGTGTGGGGCAGGTGATCTGGGCAGCCAGCTCATTTGCATGGCCTGTTGGTCATGCATGTCTTTTGTCTCCAGCTTCTGGATGCCCAGCACCAGGCTGGAATCTGCCATCCTGTGGGTCCTGGTCCTCTTTGTGAGTCAGGCATTTTTACCATCCCCATCCACCAGCTGCCCAGTGCAGTCAGTAGAAGCCCACACCCATCCTAGAGTGGCTCTGGGGCAGAGGAAAGGATGGAGGATGGAGCTCCAGAGGACCCTGCTGGCATCAAGTGACTGGTGGCCATTCCCAGGCACAGCAGTGAGTTTCTGGTGACAAAACTTGCTCTCTGGGAGTCAGCAGGGGGACACTGGTGCTGTATCAGTGTCAAGGCTGGGTGTTTTCTCCAACTCTCAGTAAAAAGCAAAGGTCAGGGCCAGGAGGCTCTACGGGCAGGGGTGGTGGGGACAGGAACTCCCAGCCCCTGTAGTAGCCTGTGCTGTGTCCTGGGTCGTTGGACTCTGCTGAGCCCAGAGGTTTGGAGCTAGGGATTACACGCTGTAATGTTTTCCCAAGGATCGACCAAGATTAGCATGATCTGTGCTGACTCAAACCACCTCACAGGTACTTTGGCCTCAGGCAGGGCTGGAGAGGTTCCTTGTCCTCCTCTTCTTCCTCCCACCCACTGACTCAGCAGAGCTGGGACAACCAGCAGAGAGCTGAGGGCCGGCTCTAGGCACCTGCACTGCCAGATCTGTTCCTTTGCCCTGAGAATGGCACAGTAGCAGCATGCCTTGCTGGGGCTGGCAAGCCAGGCTGGTGTGCTGCGAGTCACTCTTCCTACCACCCTGCAAGTCATTAGCCCAGTTGCTGGTTTGGGCTGGGATTCAGCCTCCTCCTCCACGTTTAAGCTCTTGGCAGCTGGAGCCCACACAGTTGTCTTCTTCCTCTTGAGGAGGCGATTGGTTGGCTATTTTAGAAGTAATTGGCTTAAAAATAAATCACGCCTCTTCCCTGTCATTGCAGCATGGGCACACAGCTCCCTGAGCCCTTCCTGCCCCAGCCTGGTCCTGCCAGCACCCTTTCATCGAGAGGCTGTTGGTCCCTCCCTCTCTGCCAGCACCACTCCTACTGACCCAGCTAGAGGTGGCTCTGCTGCCCCTCCCTTCAGCTTCCTCCCTGCTTTTGGCCATTGTACAGGGCTGGGCTGCAGTCTCAGCCCAGCAGCACTCCAGCACATCCCTACCAAAGCTATTTTTGTTGTGGTTTGGTGCCATGGCTACACCCCACCAGCAAATGCGCTCCAGCCCAATTGCATCCACACAAACCTCCCCATGGCCTGGCTGGATCTTGCCTTTTGGTGGCATGGGTCTGCAGCCTCTTCTCCACTCCACTGGGCATCAAAGTCAGCAGCCTGGTATGGAGTGGGGCAGCCAGGAGGGTTTGCTTTGCCTCATAGGCTGGCATGGAGATTTGAGCATGCCTAAGTTTTGCTGGGCCAGCATTGAACTGGGAGAGGCTCAAGGGAAGTCCACTGTGTTTGGGACCAAACTGGCACATCTGTGACCTGTATGGAGATGTTGCCCAGAATGCCCAAGGGACTTAACAGGACTGTGCCAGGCTTTCTCAGACCAGGAGGTGGCAGCTGACTTTGCAGTGTCACTGCTGCATGGCAAGGTGGGTTGGAGGTTTCTGCCAGGGACCCTGCACACCCTGCCACCTGCCTCAGTGCCAGCAGCTGCTGGAGACAAGGAACAGAGATTTTCCCATGGCTGAAGGCCCCTGCTTGGCTTCCCAGTTGCCAGCACAAACTGGCCTGAAGCTGGGAGCTGGGGAAGTGAACAGGGAGTTTCTGCTTGGCTTGGGAGCACATTGTCTTCAGTGCCTGGATGTGGGCATGGCTCTGCACGATGTCAGTTGCCCATTGATGTAGATGAGGAAAGGTTGAACTTGCAAACTGAGCAGTAGCAGAGCCTGGCCCTAGTTCTCAGGGTTGAGTCCCTAACTGCTCCGTTCTCTCAGTGAAGCTGTCCTGAGCTTTATGCTCTGCAGTTAACCAGCTGTGGGCCAAGTGCTGGTGCGACACACAAGTAGTGTTTGGGACTCACTGTTGCAGAAGATGATCAGCTGTGGACAACTTTGGCTTCTGCTACCCATAGTTTTTCCAGTGTTCTTACCTCCTATGTTTCCCAGGCTGGAAAACTGCAGATCAAGCCTACATCCACATCTTCAAGGGTGAAGCATTTCAGCTGTTTTTCTTTTCTTGCTCTTACTGTCTTCTCCTAGATCCCATGGGTCTCTTGTCCCTCTGTGCTCCACCTGCACCCCAGGCACCCTAACACAGTGAAATAGCTCAGCCCCACAGCAAGGAGCCGGCACTCCCAGCCCCTGTTCTGGTGGAGCCCCTAAACCCTGGTCTTTGTTTTGCTCCAACAGGCTATCACTCAGTCCCCAAACGCCGTGACTGAGGACATTTATACCAATGGCTCAGCGACTCTGGGCAGCTCCTCCCACAGCAACAGCCGCGAGGTACGGAAGATACGCCTTGTCCAGTTTGAGAAGGTCACAGAGGAGCCTATGGTGAGAGCTGGCAAGATCCCAAAGCCTGGTAGCACCCAGCGGGGCAAAGGGGCAGGTAGAGCTGTGCCAAGGGGCTGGCCTTGGGAGAAGCAGGACATTGCTGGAGACCTTGGCCATGGGATCCTGTCTGGGCACCTGGAGCGAGCCCCATCAAAGGGTAGTAATGCTTGTGCCAAGAGGAGCTGCAGCAGGCTGGGCTGGCCAACCAGGGGGCTTTCCCCTAGCCACTATGGACATGGGCCTGCAGAGGACTTTGCTGAGAGCATGGGAGCTCTCCCCTCCAGCGAGCAGTGATGGATTTTCCTGTCTTCCAGGGAATCACACTGAAGCTCAATGATAAGGAGAGCTGCATGGTGGCCAGGATCTTCCACGGGGGCATGATTCATAGACAAGGTAATTAGACCCTTATAAAGGTAGTGTATGGAGTGCATATCTGCAGCTGATTTCTTTTCATGCAGAGATAAGGCAGCCCCCCAGCACTGCTGGTTTTGCCCTGTGACATGGGCATCTGTGTCCATTTCTCCACTAGGAATATGTAAGGAACTCAGGTGTCAATGACCTCTGCATGGTTGTCATTCTAATACACTGGAGATTTAGGGAGAAATTAAGTGTTTGGATGCCAAAATAAATAGGTGCTATTTTCTGGTTTTGGGTCTTGCCAAGGGGGCATGGACATGAGATGTTCTGTGCTTAGAGGAAAAGGCCCCTTTTCCAGTCCTGGATCCAAGTGGGAAGTCTGAGCTTACCCATGCCAAAATAACCGAGGAGACATTCCAGTAACTACTGGAGCTTGATTTATAGCAGTATATCTGAAGTTGTAATCTGGCTGGGTATATTCACTTTGTGTGAAAACACACGAAGTCAAGAATGCTTCTGTTAAGGGTTCTGTAAGGAGGTTGTTATTTGGCTTCAGATGAGGTGATTTGCCCAGTCTAAAGCACTGAAGGACACACAGTGGGAAGAAGCCTGATGACCTTTAGACTGGATGAAGTGTGTGTATTGGGTGGAGGGGGAAGAATTCATCCCCTTTGTGTTTAGGTGACGTGTAGCTCCACAGGCATTCCCCAGGCAAACAACACAGTGTCCTGGCCACAGCTTACTGAGGGGCTCAGGAGACTGTTGAAGCTGTGTGGTTTGGTTTGGTGAGCAGCTATTGTCCTGTCCTGCATTTTCATGTTTCTCCTGTTGCTGGCAGGCTCCCTTCACGTGGGTGATGAAATCATAGAAATCAATGGGCAGAGTGTGAGCAACCACTCAGTTGACCAGCTGCAGAGGATGCTGGTAGGTATTTGTGTTTGGGAGGACTGTTTCACAGGAAGGACCCCTTTCGCCTGCAGATATGCATGCTGACCGACCATTCACCCCCCTCTTAGATACCAGAGCCAACGCACAGCTGCGTGCAGCAGGAGCCAGGGCCTCTGTGGCAGGGTGCTGTAATACAGCCAAGTGCCAGGTCTCTGTACACGGCCCTAGTGGTCTGTTCTTGCTGCTTGTTTCTGACCTCCCGAGGGCAGCAGTGAAAGCTGTTGGCTGGGTCCCTGATGTGTGCTGATGTCTGTGGAGGTTGGAATCTACCTCTGCTTGCCAAGGCTGGTGTGCAACTCCAGCCCAGGTGCTGGCTGCTCTTGCAGACCTGTGCCGCTCCTGCAGGTGCCATTTTCCTGCTGCTGAGATCATGGTGATCCTGCCAGGGCCTTGCTGGAGACAGTTTTGGATATGGTCTCAGACCTGCCTTGGGCTTACACACTGAGGTCATCTTGATCCATGCCCAGCATGTGAGACCTGGACAGAGGAAGGTGGTGGTGGTGCAGAGGACACCCACCAGCAGCCTAAGCAGGAGGCCTGGCTCTGCTGCAGTGCCATGGTCATCTTGTGCCTGGTGGCAGGACATTGCTGCTCCAGACAGTGAGACCAAGGAGGAGCTTGTCTTTGTCTGCCTCCCAGGGAGGGCAGTTGGAATGTGGTTGTCCCCACAGGACCCATGCCATGTAGGCATGGGGCAATGGTGCATCTGGCCTGTAGCAGGAAAAGGAGTGGTGTGCCTCTAATGTCACCAGGAGGGCAGGAGTGAGAGGCGAACATGGAGCAGCCAGGTGGAGGAGACCTGACACACCTAGCCTTTCCTCCCAGGCACCTGACTGGGGCACCCAGGCTGGAGATGATGCAGATCTCCATGTTCCTTCTGGTGACTCTTAGCAGTGTCCACAGCAAGCCCCGTGTAGGGGTGCTGGTGTTGTTCCCATGGGAATAGGACAAGCATGGCAAAGCTATGCTGTCACAGCTCTTAGCCCAGCCCCAGTAGTGCTGTTTCTGGCCAGGCTGTGGTGTCCCTCAGCATCACAGTATGGCTGGGAGCACCCAGTAGCCTTGCCTTTGCAGGTCCTGGCACTCAGCAGCTCCCTGCACAGGTTGCTGCTCTCCAGGCACCACCTCTTCCAACTTTTCTTTCTCCTCTTCCTTTGTTCATTAGAAAGAAACCAAGGGGATGGTCTCATTAAAAGTCATTCCCAACCAACAAAGCCGCCTCCCTGCTCTCCAGGTAAGTGCAGCCTCCAGGCTGGCGAGCTGTGCTAGGACATGGGTGTTGTACCGGTGGGACGAGAGAAAAAAACACACAGGACCAGCGCTAGGGAGAGAGCTGTGCTGAGCCAGGGGATAGAAAAGGGGATGGCTGCCTGATCACCTTGCTTGAGCTGCTGAAGGGTGAAGGGACCTGTCCTGTGCTTACATTGCTGCAAACCAGCAGATTTTTGCCTTGTGTAGATTTACCCAGTGTGTATGTAGGAACGTGGACCTGGGATGCCTGAGCCACAGTGGTACAGGGCCACAGAAGCACGTCCAGGTGTAGCACCCAGCTCTCACTGCTCCCTGCAGTCACTGATGCCTGGGTTCATCAGCCACAGGAGGGTGATGTAGGTCTAGATGCCACCAGCAAGCCTGTGAGCAGAGTGGGAGGAAGGAAGTGGTGGAGGAGAGGAAGGCAGGTCCTTGCACCTGCTGCCACTGCCAGGGTGGGGGTGACATGCTGTGGCACAGAGTGATACCTACCTGGCTTTGCCATTGAAGTCCTGCTGTAGCTGAAACTCAGGATTGTGGAGAGGGCTGGCTCCTCTGCTAAGATTTAAGTGCATGGTGGCTGGGATGCTGTCCTGTTTTGGGGTGCAGGAGGCAACCTCAGCACAGCATGGGAGAGCTCAGAGGCAGAGGGTGGGGGCTGGATGGTGCTGGGATGGGCTGGGGGAACCCATGTCACCCTCCTTCCTTACCCAGAGAAGCTGAAGTGTGTGAACATGGTGACAAGTGGGTGTCTCAGTTTGTTGCTGAGCCCATCCTATCCCCATTCCAGCTCAACCAGCCTTGCACGTATTTGTTTATTAAACACTAGCCCATGTCTGCCCTTGCCTGCTGTCCATCTGCCATCCCTGGCCTGATCCAGCCAGCTCTAATTAGCCAGGCCAGCTCAGTGCTGGGGGAAGAAGTTACCTCTGAAAAAAAAAAGAACACAATTGCTGTGACACCCAGAGCTGGCCATGGGCTCAGGGAAAGACACAGAGAAACTCTTTCCCAGTAACACTTGTCCTCCCTTTTGCTGTGCTCAGGGCCATGATGCTGTCTGCTTCCCAGAACCACAGCTCACAGGCTGCCTGTCTCTGCTCGTTGCAGTCCACCACTAAGAGCAGACTTTTTTTTTAAAACTCCTGGATCCCTATGATCACCTTTGTTTCAAGGCCTGGCAGGCAGGACAGTGCAGATCCTGGCATCACAATACCCCTCTGCCCTGAGTTGCCCTGCAGTCTGGCAGCCAGCCACTTTGAGGCCAACAAAGTGCCTCTTGGGGCAGGTCTGCTTGGGAGGATCCCAATGAAAAGAAGCACTAAGAACTCGGTACACTTGAGGTCATCTCCAGCCTGTTCCAAGGTGCAAACCACAGCCTTTTGACTTCAAAGACCAGACTTCTCATGCTGCAGCCTGCTCAGTACCTGGGCTTCCAGCCTCACATAGAGGGCTGGCAACAGGCAGGCAAATAGCTTGCATTTGGAGCTGGCCCTTTGCAGTACATTGGTGATTCCTGGAGCTGTCTCATGCTAACTCCTAATTGGTGTAAGGGAGGGTCTTTCAGAAAATGGCCTAGTTATGTCTGACTGGGGTACCAGGGCTATGTGAGCAGAGGGCTCCAGGCAGGTGCCTGGGCAGTGCTTGCTGTGTGTCCCTTGTGTGTTTGTGTTGATGACCAGCTTCCTGGTGTCAGAGAGTGCTTTCAAAGCAAGCATCAGACCTCATCCTGAAAGGAGATTCCACTCTTGTTGTCTTCCATTGTGAGGGATTTCACGTCCACATGTTCTGCTTTTCTGGCAGTGAACATGTTTGTGTCCTGCTGGCCCTGTGCCTCCAGCAGCACTGCTGAAGGAGAACATACTGTGGGAAATTGTTCTAATGTGGAACAAGGACAGCATGGTCTATCCTACACAGGGAGGATGACTTCCCAGTTCCTGCCTAACACATCTGAGGAGAGGACATAGGCATCACCCTACATGAAATCACTTTGCCTGCTTGCTGCATGGTAGAACCACTGAGGTTGGAAAAGACCTCTACGATCATCAAGTGCAACTGTCAACCCAACACTACAGTTTCTGAGATAAATAACTTGATAGGGTTGTGCCCAGGGGAAGCCTGCATTAGCACAAGCATGAGGCTGGGTCTGATAGCGCTGCATCCCCTGTAGAAGGATCTCCTGCTGGTGGCGTGACTGCTGGGCAGCCCCAGGCATGCTGCTGGCTTGGTGCCCAGCACCCATGACTTGTAGGAGCACCTGCAGGACTTTGCATCATGACTGGGAGCTCCCAACAGCCTCAGGTCTACAGGACCAAAAAAAAGAAACAGGAGCGGAACAAGGCCAATGTGAAATCTGTGCTTAGCTTTACCTTGGTTCCCTAAACCCTGCATTTCGCTCCCCATCCCCCATACCTTGCCTTGGCTCTCCCCCTACCCTGGTCCTGATCTTGCCAGGTGCACTAGCCAGAGACAAATTACAGCTGCAGCAGCGTTTCAGACAAGAAACCGTTCATCCAGGCACCAAGAACAAGGGGCAGTGTGGAAAATGCTGGGTGCACATGCATGGTTTGCCCTTCTCCCAGGGACAGGGGACTTTCATCCATCCTGTTGCTGTCAGTCTGTTCTTCCTGAACAGCCTTCTTGGAATACAAGGTCTGTGTGCAAAAGCTACCTGCCATTTCTCTCCTGACCTTGCAAGGATGCTCTGAGGCAGCAAGAGCCCAAGGGTGTCTAGCTGCCAGCTCAATTCAGAAGGGCTTGAGGCCAGGGGGAGGCAGTGGGAGCAGACGCCTTCCCAAAGAGCTGGCAGCTCTTTAGGAGCAAGCAGAAGGGACAGGGAAAGGTCACTTTCTTATGCCTTCCTGGTCCCCAGGGCTTCCTTAGCCCCGGAGGCTAGCACAGTAGCCTGGGAAGCAGCAGCAGCTCGTTTCCAGCTGTTAATGAACTTCATGTTGCAAGAGTAGCTGATGCTGAAGAGCCTAGGACAGACCCAGGCAGGGATGGACATGACACCACACCCTTGTCTCCCCAGATGTCCTGTGCCATGTAGAAGAGTGTCTCATGCTGGGGAGAGGCCAGAAAACAGCAGCTGGGGAGTGAGATGTGGCCTTCCCTGGGGTCCCCAGGACATGGGATTGCAGGGCACACCCTTGTGATGGCTCCCCTCTGCTTACCCCACTGCAGACCTCAGTTGCTGTGCACCATATTGGTCCAGGTGGTAGTACTCCACTGACTTGGCTCACCAGCACTGTACAGCACCCAGGGGAGTGCAGGACAGCTACAAGTCAGGGTTTGAGTACCAGCAGTGAGGCATGCAGGCTTGCCTGTAGGCAGCAGCTTGTTTCACTGGCTCCCAGTAGGGCCAAGATACAGTCCTCCTCCCTCCCTCACCCACCAGCACATCTCACTGCAGCTCCATGCCCAAGAGCTTCTCCCAAGGCTTTTTGCCATCTCCTTTCTCCCCACGCAGCCTCACAGGGCCTAGAAAGCATCGGGCTGGGGTTCCTCTGGGAACAGGTACCTTGTGCCAAGAGATAGCTCTGTAGTCACTGCCAAGGGATGCAATGTGGGCCTGAGAGCTGAACACAACCAAGTTCAGCCGTCCTGCATGGCCATGCTGACACCGGCCTGCTCTCTCTTTTGCAGATGTTCATGAGGGCACAGTTTGACTACGACCCCAAAAAAGACAACCTGATCCCCTGCAAGGAAGCAGGGCTCAAGTTTCAGACCGGCGACGTGATTCAAATCATAAACAAGGATGACAGCAACTGGTGGCAGGGCCGGGTGGAAGGCTCCTGCACCGAGTCAGCAGGACTCATTCCTTCTCCGGAGCTGCAGGAATGGTAGGTCCCTGGATCTGGCCAGAAGGGCTGCATCTGGGAGTAGAGGTGGGAACAGTGACCATGTGCTACCAGGAGTATGACCGTGTTGCGTAACACCAGCATCACTGCTGGGAAAAGGAAGCAAACGGCCCCCTGCCTCTCTCAGCAGCCACCCTGCCCTTCTTGCCTTTTCATGTCTGAGGGACAATCCTGCTGCTCCCCCAGGGCTTGGGGTGACAGCTGGACCATGGCAGTGTCCTCCTTTCCTGACAGGCGCGTAGCAAGCATCACTCAGTCCAGTCGGAGCGAATCTCCAAGCTGTAGCCCCTTCGGGAAGAAGAAGAAGTGCAAAGATAAATACCTGGCCAAGCACAGCTCAAGTAAGTATGAGCAGGGCAATGGGCTCCATCCCCAGCCCATCTGGGCAGAAGTGGGTCCGTCTGCCATGGGAGTCAGACCAAACGGCCCAGCTGTGTTGGCAGTGGGGCCTCAGGAGGATATCCCACAACAGCCATCTTTTTTAAGTCCCTTCTCCAAAGTCCTCGTACTCCTCAGGTGGCCATAGATGTGTCCCCATGCAGCTCTGTAGTGCACAAGGCTAGGCCTGGCTCACACAGGAGCTAGGCACTGAGCTCCCATGCTCTCCTGTGGTGACAATCCCTGTCATTTCTGGCCTCAGGCTCCTTGGGAGGTCAGGCTCCTGGGCCTCAAACCCCACAGGCTGCTGAACGCAGGGCAGGTGGTGGCCTTGCAGCTGCTCAGCAATTAGGGAGCAAGCTGCTCCCCATAGCCGCCATGCCATGTCCCTGGTGGGATAGGGAGCTTGCCCCTCAGCCACCCCTGCAAATGCCCCATGCCAGGCATGCCCTGGGTCAGCAAAGGCAGATGCCTAGGACATGCTGGCTCCTAGCCCAGCCTGCAGCTCCAACCAGCAACAAACAAGGCCATAAATCAGCAAGATAAATAAAGCTCCCCCAGCAACAAACTACCTGCAGCATCCTGCCACCTCCTCACCCAGCTCCCAGGTCCTGCTGTCCTGAGCAGAATTATTGAGTGAGAGCAGCCCTGGCTTCTGCTTTAGCAGCTGCTGGCGCAGCTCCCCAACATCCTCTCATGCTGCTTGCTGCTGCCCTTTTCCCTGAGCAGCGAATCTGGGCCGAGGTTCCAGCCCAGTCCTCATCACTCCCTCCATTTTGCCCGAGGACCTGGCTGTGGCCAAGCCAGCTCCCAACATTTGCTGTTTCTTTTCTCCTCTGCCCCAGTTTTTGACCAGCTGGATGTGGTTTCATATGAGGAGGTGGTGAGGCTCCCTGCCTTCAAGAGGAAGACTCTGGTTCTCATCGGTAGGTCCTGCCCCAGGCATCCTCCAAAGTGCAGGAGTTGCATGTGGTGGGTTCCAGGGGGAACTAGGACTGGACAGGGGCTGGAGCAGCACTGCCTTTCAAAACCTAGTAAGCTCTAGTGAGCATTTCTTCTGCCTGCAGCAGTCACCAAGCAGGCTGACCTCCTCCCTAGGCCACTGTGCATGGTCTGGCACCTGCACTGTGATGAAAAAGAGTTAATTCAGGAGTTTCCAGCTCCTAAGTAACTTTATGGGTGTTTTTTTTGAAAGCAGCTCTGGTCTGTGCAGCGGCACCAAAACAAGCACTCCCATACTGTTGGTGCTGAGCCCCACTCAGGGGACCCTGTGAGTATGGACAGGCCATGCAGCCCAGCTGTGCTGGCTGCTCAGTGGGCACCAGTCCTATCTCCAGCTGGCAGTGCTGGAGGTTAAGTGTGCCCAGAGTAGGGAGACCCTCCTCAAGGCTGGAAGACACCACTGACTATCTCAGAAAGTAGATTGTGGGCAATGCCCCAGGAGCTCTGGACCTTTCCTCAGAACCAGAGCTGCAGAGGTGTCCCAGCATGTCCTGCCAAGCTCCAGTGTCCATCTCTCTTTCTCTGCAGGGGCCAGCGGCGTGGGCCGTAGCCACATTAAGAATGCTCTGCTCAGCAACAACCCCGAGAAGTTCATGTACCCACCTCCGTGTAAGTACCCAGACAGCATGGAGAGCACAACACAGGATGCATTTCCTCTCACCTACTTGACTCAGGACTTTCTGACAGCAGATGGGAGGTGGGGAGATGTTCCTCCACTACTGCCAAGCCCCTCATGTCAGAGGCCACCACACAGCATCATAAGGCCTCTCTGCCTGCTGTCCCACAGGCTTAACCTACCCACAGATGGCTGCAGGGCTGCTACTTTCTGCATTGCAGAGACACATTCCAGTGGCTCTCCTTGGGCTCACTGAGCTCCCTACTTGTCCCAAGCAGGAAGGAGCTGAAAGGGAATTAGTACAGCCTAGTCTTGAGGTACACAAGTCCTCCATGCCCTAGCCCCATGTTCAGAAATGAAAGGCAAGATGCCCAGGTCACCCAGAGCAGAGGCTGCCTGCTCCACTCCCTAGTCCTTCTAGGGGCCAGAACTCACCCTCTCTTTCCCTCCCCAGACACCACACGCCCCCAGAAGAAGAATGAAGTGGATGGGAAGGACTACTACTTTGTCTCCACTGAGGAGATGACCCGTGACATCTCAGCCAACAAGTTCCTGGAGTTTGGAAGCTACCAGGGAAACATGTTTGGAACCAAGTTTGAAACAGTGCTCAAGATCCACCAGCAGGACAAAATCGCTATTTTGGACATTGAGCCCCAGGTAGAGAGCAGGGGGAGGGGTGGGCAGGATAGGGGCTACCACAGAGGTAGTGCTGGCTGAGACTGCCCCTACCTTCCCCAGTGCACTGCCCAAAGGAAAAAGCTAGGAAGTGCTGGGGTGGCATTTCCATTCCCAAGAAATGGGTGCAGTGAGGGTATTCCCAGGCACAGTACACACCTGGCTGTGACAGCAAGGCCAGGACCAAGCTGTTTTAAGGAGTGGTGCAGGGCCAGCACAGGCCCCACATCAAGGAGATGTGGCCCTCTCCAACATCAAGCATGTGGGTCCTGCTTTGCAAAGTGGTGGTTGTCCAGTATCCAGCTCAGAGTACAGCTGGGGATGCCTTTATGTCCTCCCCCATGAGATGCAGGGGAAGCCATTCTGAGACCCCTCCTGCAGCTTCACCCAACTACCCAGGCTCAGAACACCCAGAGAGCCCATGGCTCCAGACTAGGGGTGGCCCGTTTAACCTACCACTGCATCATGAGCACCATAACACCCTGGCTGGTGTGGGGTGGGGCAGCACGTGGTAGCGGGGGACAGCAGCCAGCCAGCTATACTGGCTCCCACCCTGAGGAATGGCTATGCTCTGGTAACTACCCTCTTCTCTCCACAGACCCTGAAGGTCATCCGCACAGCTGAGCTCTCCCCATTCATAGTCTTCATTGCCCCAACAGACAAGGTAGAGCAGGTGAGTAGCAGGGTGCTGAAGCTGAGTCTCCCTCCAGCCGGGCTTGTCTACCCACTGTGGGGAGGCAGGCAATCCACTGCAGCAGCGCAGGGCTCTCTCCCTGCTGCACATCAGCTTCTTCCTGTCTGCATTAATTTTTGTGGTCTAGGAGAACAGGGCAATTTCTTCAGCCCAGCCATGAGAACTGGTGATCCTTGCAGCCTAGACTCTCTCCCAGATTGACACCCCCCATCAGCCACCCTCCCCGTGCAGCATAATCAGCTTCTAACATGTGGTGGGGCAAACAGCCCAGCACCCAGGGCTGTATACAGCTGCAGCAGGCTGCAGAGCATTTATCCTGCCATCAGCTATGCAAATGGTACACAAAAACAGCAGCTCCTTTCATTCTTTGCCTCATTAAGATGCTTCTCTTCAAAATTAGGATGAAAGTAGCACTGATGCTGCAGTTAACCCATGCAGTGCCAAGCATCACAAGGCTGGCATTTCCCAGGAAACCCCCCTACTGCAGGGAGCAGTGCTGCCTACCTGGCCCTGCAGCAGCCTGGATCAGTTTCCCTGAGGGCTCACCTCTTCAGGAAGATGGGAAGCAATGGGAGAACGTGGAAGCCCAGAGAGCAGGGAAACCCACAGAGCTGTGCTCTGCCTAGACTCGTGGCCAGCCAAGGCCACCTCTCCCAACCTATTAATTTCAGGTTCATAAAGCTTAAGATACAGATAGCTTGCAGGGGGGCATATGTATACAGCCTTCAGAGCAAGCATTGCACCGACACTTAAGAGGCATGTTAACCTGCAAAGTATTGTAAAGCCATACGCAGAAGGCTGGGGCACGGAAAGTGGGGTGTCAGGGCAGAAAGGGCAGTTAGGCAACCTGCTGCCCCCACCTCCATGCCCCATCATCCCTATTACTATCTCCAGACAGGAACTGACTCCTGCCGCAGTGGGCAGGGCCAGTCCCGCTGGTGCAGACACTATATATAGCTAGCTGCTGCAGCTCAGGTAACTGCTTACTGGAAGGGATGCAAAACCAAAATGTGACACAGCAAGCTCACAAGACCCAGGCAAACTGCTTACTGCTCTCCCCTCTTCACCCCCAAGAGCTGCTGGGCAACACAGCAGAGCTGCAGCAAGCACAGCAGCCCAAGCTCATTCCCCCCGCAGGCACAGAAGCGGGGAGCTGCCTGTGTTTCAAGCTTCAGTTGGGAAGTATGTGGGAACTAGTCCAAACTTGGCACAGCTGCCTGCAGGGACACATTCCTGGGATGCTCCTGCTTGCTGGGGAGCTGTGCAGACTAGCCACACCAGCAAGAGGTGGCAAGCAGCTCTGCTATTACTATGAAGAAATGTAACTCTATCCCAGCCAAAACCAGCAGAGGGAGGCTGGGACAGCTCTGGCAGCCAGCACTGTTCTAGTTAGAAGCCACTGAGGAAGGATCATACTGCAGGGATCCTACCTTGAAACCAGCCTTAGGCTTTGAGTTTGGTACACTGCATATAGCACAGTAATGAGCAGCGATGCTGCTCAGTGAACCTTCTCCCAGGGAGCTGCCACAAAGTATTTTAAAGATTTAAAAACCAAGCAGGTCTGGCCTCACTGTAGCAGGTAACCTGATGCTCTCAGTATTGCATAGAAAATGCAAAACCCACAGACACACACTCCCAGAGGCTGCACAAGAGATGCAAGCTCATCAGACAAGCTGCAGGGATGCTGTGCTCTGATACTTAGCAACCAATTGAGTTGTTTTGGTGGTGGAAGTTTATTTGTTGGAGTGGGCTGTGAGAACCTCCCCAGCCTCCTGAGCCTTCTCTCCCACTTCTTCCAGTCAGAGGCTTTGCAGCAGCTCCGTAAGGATTCAGAGATTATCCGGACCCGATACGCACACTACTTCGACCTCTCACTGGTCAATAATGGTGTGGAAGAAAGCCTCCAGCTGCTGCAGGAAGCCTTTGAACAGGCCTGCAACTCTCCACAATGGGTGCCCATCTCCTGGGTCTACTGAGAGGGCATCTGACCCCAGCTGCTTCGCATCAACCATCCTCCAGCCGTGGGGACAAACCTCCTCAGCTTCCCCTGATCCACACAGCCCAGCATTCCCTTCCTCTGCTGCTTTTTGGACATGGTCTTAATTAGTTGACACATACAGGGTCTTTGGATCATCTCTTGCGGGGGGGGGGGAAACACAGTACAGGGGCAGCCCAGGGGACAACTGCCTCCCATGGCACTGCAATGTAGTCCTAAGTTAGTGGCTACAGCAGAGCCCATGGCATCCCATTAGCTCAAGAGCACAGCTCCTCACCTCACTAGGCAAAGGAAAGCACAGTCCTGCTGTAGCACCTGGCAAGTCTTCCCTGCATCAGTTCCAAGTGAAGTGGTAGAGCTTTCCAGACAGATGACCCCTGCCATTGCAGGCATGCACACTGTGCTCAAAAGCCTGGCTGGTGTCCACAAGGCTTCAAGGAAGCCCACAGCTTCAGAGGCTTCTCACAGACCACACCAGAGCTCCTACATCCAAGGCTTTCCCCTCAGAAATGGGGAAGAGCAGAAAAAAACGAGTGTGGATTTGATGAAGGTATCATGGACTGCACCATCCCCAGGCAGGTCTCGCCCCACATTCTGAGTCGAGTTTTCTGGCTCACTCTGCGCAACTGTAGTTGTAAAAACTCGCTATATTCTCACTGTGTGGCTTGGATTGTTATCACCTCAGCAGTAGCTGAGAAGTCCCACAGACCAAACACCACAGGGACAGTTCAATGGGTAAATTAGATCCACCGCAGTTATCTGTTGTGTGCAGTAGAAACAGTGTCTCTACAATCATCCATGCATGTTTTCCAGAGTCGAGGGTGTCTTGCACCACTATATGCAAACATAAAAGCCACCCACTCAGAGGGGTTCCTTCTTCTGCAAGCCCCACCATGACCATGTCTAGGAAGCATCACCATGGTTCCTGGGCAAACCACAGCCTTCATTTAGGTGAAAGAATCTCATCTTTGTGTTCAGCAGTCAGCTAGGGGAAAGGGGGTTAAAATCTTGTGCAATTTTTTAAGATGCCAAAAATAAAATCTGTTGATGTGCAATAGGGACCTTTGTTCTGATCCACTGCAGGGAAAATATAAGCAGCAATAAACATGGGCTGAAACATTGCCATAACTGGTGTTTTACTCCTTGGGCTGAGCAGTTGCTTGCAGCTATAAGTCTGTTCCTAGCTCTCTTACCCTAACACACTCAAGGTTAGGCAGGCCATGACTGAACAGTCCTTCCAGCCAGAGTCAGACCTCTCCAGCAAGCTCACTCCAGCACAGGAAAAGGAGTAAATGGAACACTAGGCTTCCAGGCACACATCCCAGTGGGTTTTACTGAAGTGAAGAGTGCCCTTCCAGCACCTGTGAAGTCCTGACCAGCAACAAAGGGCTCTCTAGTAATGGTCCACATCAACATGACCACTTCTCTGCACCAGCAGCTTCTTCAGGAGAGCTGCACAAAGGCTGAAGGGGCAGCCATTTACCTGCCCAGCTGCAGCATGCACATGCATTAAGCTGCCTCCCCCCCACTCCATGAACAGACTACCAACCTGTTAAAGGCATCAGATGAACAACAAAAAAAGAATCATTCATTCAAAAATAGGGGTTTTATTTTTATGTAAAAAAGAGCAAATAAAAATTGACTTTGTTTCCTGCTCAGGTTCTGACAGCCACCAGCTGCTGGCCCCACTGCCTGTATGTATCTCTGGCATTGGAGGAGAGAAAAGTCAGACGGTTAAGACAAAAGCAATGCACGAGGCTAAGACAAATGTTACAGACTCCGCAAGGTTGAAGCTCAAAAAAAGCAGCCTGGATCCTTCCCCATTAAAAAGGGCTAAAACCCTGTCTCAGCACTACCCCTGTGACACAGGAAAGGTTTCCCATCACCAGCGAGCCACCTCAGATATGGCTCAAGCCCCACAGACCCAGTGCCCCTTGCAGAGGTGTCTCTGGCCAAGCTTTTCCTCACAAGGACTCCAGTCCCAACAGCCCTTTAGGAAAGCATACTGGCCAAACACCTTTTGGTCACTTCTGCCCACAACACCATCCCCACTTCTAGCCTTCAGAGCCTATTAGGTATCAAAACCAGGAAAGGCAATTGAAAGCACTGCAGTCCCATTTCAACAACTGGGTGGAGAAGAGCAAAAGAGCCAACAAGTACACACTGACAGGTCACTGGGGCACTGAGTCTGGGGAATCAGTCACAAACTAACAAGCTGGTCCCCACACTATAAACCAAAAAGCAGGAATTTAATATTCAAATCCTTTTATGATAAAAAAGTAGTGTGAAGAATGTCTGGGTGGACTATGTGATTTCATCTAGCTGAGCATCAAGCCAAGCATATGGACAGATTAAAACAAACCAGAGCACTTCAAATAACTAATCTGACTGTCCCCATCCAAATAGGCCATGACAAAGCCAGTCCTTCAGACACTAACACATTCTGCGACTGTTAGGCAACAGCTCCAGCCTTGAAAAAGGAAGAAAGAGGCAGGACAAGAGAGGTAGAAACATTATTCCTCCCTCTCAAGGTGAAAACAGAGACATGAAGTAAGAGCCAGGAGCTACAGCTTCCCTGAAGATACCACTTCTATTGGCATCACAGTGTTCAGCTTTAGAAAGCAATTCAGTGCAAGGGCAGTCAGGCACCCTGCTTCTCTGGTAACCCTTAAAACAGGATATGGAGGGGTACCCAAGCAAGGCATATGCTGGGCAAACACACCTGCTCACTCACACACACAGTAGGAAAGGAACTTGGAACTTGCTGGCCTCTCTGCCACACAGACAGTGCTCTTTTTCTCAAGGCCTCAGACTCCTCCCTCCCTACTAACGAGGTTGCCTGCTTTGGACAGATCATCGCTTACTCCGAGCTCTCTTCTACCTCCTTTTGTTTCTTCTTCTTCTTTTTCTTCTTTGTACTGGTCTCACTGGTCTGTGAAGAGGTTGGAGAGATCAGGAAGGAATCAATAAGAAATCCCCCACTGCTCATTTCAGGAGGAACAGCCCCACTCCAGATGCAGTGCAGACTCCCCATAACTGCAATTATTCCTTACCACCATACAAGCACTCAAGCACACTGAATGCCAGCACCATGCCAGGCACCAGCCTCCCTCTAGGGCCTGTTGCAGGGCACCAGAGCAGAGAGATAACCTGGCAGGAACATGTACCCACCAACTGCCCCAGGGTGCAGATGGCTGCTCACCCCATCCCTGCCCCACTGCAGATCCACTCCCACAAGCCTCACCTGCTCTATCACCCACCACCCTCAACCAGTTCAGTTTACAACTGCACCTACACAGACATCTTTCTCTGCACTATGGGGAAACCTGGCACTCTGGGGACGTGCATGACAGGATGCTGATGCATTTATCCTGGAGGTATTAGGGGAAGACAGCAATCTCTCCCACACATGGACCATACCATGGCAGTGCTCATTTACATACCACTTCTATTTGCTCTCCCCCACTCTCAGCTGCCTCTTTGGCCTTCTTATCTTTCTTCTTTTTTTTCTTTTCCTTTTTGTTCAGCTCCTCCGATGGTGGGGTGGCAGGGGATGGTGGAGTCACAGCCTCCTCAGTTTCACTCTCTGACTCTCGTTTCCTCTGTTAGGGAAACATGTTGTCAGATGCACCATCTTCCAAAGGAGTTCAAGTGATGGGAAAACTAATTGCAAGCCTATTGCAACTATCTTGCCTGATTCAACTAAACTTCACAATTAATGCTTTGAGTGAAATAGTGAGGGTGACTGGCAGTGCTCCCCTCCAGCGGACATTGTCTAAGATTTGCTTTTGCCAGAATTGCACCCTGTATTTCTCAGTGTTTCCTGTACCGCAAATACTCTACAGTTTGAAACACCACTGCACTTTTCCAAGTGCATGCACAAACCCTGACTTAAGGAGAACTTTAGATGCAACTCTTGCATGGACATTTCTGCAACTGTCTGTAGCCTCCAGAAAGGTTCTGTGGCACAACAAACCTCCACTATGGTTCCATGTAACATATTTCCTTAGATGCTACAACTTGTACACCGCAAGTCAGAGCTCCTCATTCTCATGCTGTGCTACAAGACTTATACCTAAAGCATGATATCCCAGAGACAAACACCCAGGGCAAGGCCCTAAACAGCTCACCCTACAGCTAGCTCATGCACCACACAACCACAACACACATTGGGACACTAGGCTTCCAAAATACGAAACAGCTTCCTCTGTAAAACAACAAAACAAAGCAGCACCCAACCCAGTGCTTCACAGCAACTGCCTAAAGGAACAGATTTGTATCCACTCTTCATCAGGGCCCCAACAACCTTACAGCCAGAGAGCACTAATGATACTCACTTTTGGAGCCCTCTCCAGCTCTGAAACAGCTTGGGGAACGGCAGCTGCCTCTTTCTTGGAAGCATCCCTGAAAGAGATCCCCAAGCTCAGCAGGACAGCCACTGCCCTGTGCTCTGTTAAAGTACAAAGCCCTGTCCCCCTCGCAAGGGCTCCATAACCAGTGCCAGGCACTGGGTGGGGAGGCTGGTGTGGGGAAGACCTGCAGCCTGCACCAGGGCCAGCTGGGCTGGTTCCCAGCAAGGCCTCCCCCATTTAATTTAGCAGACTGACTCCCTCTAAAACCACAACCACAGGCTAGAAAGGGATAACTGTCTGCTCAGGGCCTTCCCCATAGACACTTCCCACTGGCAGCACATTCCCTGGGACTGCAAGAAATGCCACCACACCCCACAGGTCCAGAAAGCCAACAGGCTAGGGCCAGGCCTAACATGATCCAAGCACAAACAGCAGCACCCAGCCCAGCCCTCACTGCATGGGGCTCCCCTCTGCCCACCATGCAGGAGCCACACACCTTGCACCCACCTGTAATCCACATACTCCTTCTTCCAGGAATCCGGTGTGCTCTCGTTGGGCTTTCCATGCTTGTCCAACAGACCCTTTTGGATCATCATCTTCTTTTGGCTGGCCTGAGAGCAATGTGCAACAAGTCAGACTGCAGCTCCAGGGAGGAGAAATCCTCCCTGGGGTTTCAGTCACTCAGACTAAGAAGAGGTAATCCAGGAATAAGCCAAGACAACAGCTATAGCATTAATATTTAACACTTCTCCAAGGACCTTGTAAAAAATCACACAAAACATCCCTTGCACAGCAGCCTACAAATCTCAGACAGGTGGCATCTTCATCAATAAATAAGGGCTAAGTTGTGTGTGATGTAAAAGCAGCAGAATAAGATAATTCTGCACATCATGGAGCTCAGATCTTTGATTGGGTTTCTCCAGCTTGATGACACACTGCATTTCAGCTCAACTGGAATCCAGGTGTGAATTCAAGGCTTTGCTAAAGACTCAAAGATGCTTAAACTGGCCCACATTACCTCCCATTTGCTACGAGACAGATGTGCATCATGTCCACAGATTTCAAATTTTACCTGAACCACAGGAATGGAATAAGCCACAGCAACCTGACACTGAGTTTTAAGTCCAAGCTGCATCACTTGCCATGTTGAAATTGATTGCAGTTACATTACCACTGCTGACCTGCTGGTTTCCACGACTACCACACGCTTGAGACAGGAGAGGAACCCAAAACCAGGTCTGCTCACTGCTCTTGTCCTTCAGGCACAATTTAGTGTCTCGCAAGACGGTTTCCATTCTGACATAGTTGCAGCAGAAGGAAAAGCAGATCCCTGCCCAGCCCCTCCAGAGCCATCAGTATAGGGTGATAGAAGAAGGTCATCTTTGCACAGAGTGCTAATGCCATCCACTTCACATCATTTGGCTCTTTACCAAAGAAGGGATGGTGCTGTACAGACCTGAGGAGCCCGTGCCTGAGCACCAGTGGCAGCCTCAGCTAAGGTGAGATAGCTGGGTAGATCTACCCAAGCTCCATTGGGAGGTAAAGCCTTGCTCCCATGGGCACTGAGTTCCCATGGCCCCAGCAAGGGGAAGTGCCACCATTGCGGGTCCAGGAAAACACAGCAAAATTGCAAAGAGGCCCTGGAGAAGACACAGGCGCAGCTCTGCTCAAGGTGTCCCACATCCTGGCAGCTGGGCTCCTGTGGAGGAATTTTTGAGT
>VZZY01025589.1:36984-47925 GCA_013400335.1 Eurystomus gularis | reverse complement strand
TAATGCTTATTAGGAAATGGAATAATCAGAATTAAAACAGTATAACTCAAACACTTTTACAATCATCTGTAATATCCCTTCTCTATTTAGTAGCATCAATTATCACTGCATAAGCAGAATCTCTAAAGTAGGACAAAAGACAACTTTGATGTTGGAAATGCTTTTGAACACCAATATTAGTTTTATAAACAGCCAAAGTTTTATTTTGTATAGATGTACCTAAGGCTTTGTACAGGTGTGTATAGCATAATGCACTAGACCTACAGTGGTAAGTGGAAAGTGGTAAACCTATAGATCTTTTAATAACACTAGTATTAGGTTTGCAGGTTGGACTGAGCCTCTCTTTCTTGCTGTTTGACTTGTCACATTGCTCCAGACTACTTAGAGCTGATAGCAGTGAATTTGCCAGAGTGAGGTAAATACCTCTCCTCCATTCCAGCAATGCCCAGCCCTTGTAGCATGCAACTTCTTTGTGAAAGGAGAGATTCTTTTTCAAGGAAAAACAGAGCCTCCTTTTTGACACAAACTGTAGATTTTAGCAGCCCTGGCCCAAAGGAAATTGATTGCTTTTGTTTAAATGGTATAAAAGGGACACTATAACAACAGAAATCCTGAGCAATTCTTTGTTATTGTTTTGATTTTTGCTTTGGGGATATCTTAAGAGTGGCAACTTGTGTGAACATTGCACATGACTATTCTTTCACTGGTTTCTTAGCCTCTCTTACAGCCTATGGTATAGTACTGTACATCAATACCTTCATATGAAATTTTATATGCAATGGAAATAAAAGCATGGGTTGATTCTGCCTAGTTACTGTATTTTATTTTCTCTTGCAAGTTGTATTTTTTTTTTTTTACATACATCTCATAGTTGTGGTATCTTAAGAGAAAATGTATTTCCAGAATAATTTGATTACCATATTTTTGTCATACTGTTTTGCATAGATAATACAAAATAAATGTGAGGGCAAACCAGAAAAGTCAATTAAATGTGGTATTTCATAAAGAAATCTAAGCTACAAAGGTGCTATACAGTTATATAGAAAGGTGTTCCATCTCGTTTTCAGGAAACTTTACCATTGGCTTCAGTGGCAAAAACAGCCTATCCTGAGAAAATAAAACTTCAGCTTTAAAGAAACTGGAAGATTGCAAAGTGCCTAGAGGAGCAATACGCTGCGGTAACACAAAGAAAAAGTACCGTAGTTAAATATTGACCAGAAAATCTTGGCTCTAAATGGGTGATAAAAAGCAATTGTTTTTTAAAGTAAAATTCATGAATGACGGTTGTTGTCTTGAAGAAGAAATATGGTCTTAGTGCAGCTCTTTAAGCAGCTTTCTTCTTGATCAGAGTGGAGGTTTTGTTTTTGGGGAGGTTGGTTGGTTACTTAATTGAAAACAATTTCCAGTTGAATACAAAAAATTCTATGCCCATTTTTCCCCAGTGTCTTAGATTCTTCTTTGGGTTTGCAGTTAGTTTTCAAGGAGTATCAATCCTTAGGACTCCTTTTTAATCACACCCTGGTGGCAGAAGAGGCTGGTAAGTGCTGTGCTGGGAAGTTGAAGGATCCTGCGCTGAGCATGGTGGTGCAAATTAACCAGGTGGTTCCTATCACACTTGGCAGGCTCATCTTCGCACATTCCCAGTGTTCCTAATGGAAAAATGGTTTGCATATGTCATGGCTGTTACAAATGGAAGCACAAATTCTAGATTATTTGCACTACAGAACCTTTTCAGTAAGGAGCTCAGGTACCACAGCAGTGCACTTGGTGAGCCTGAAGCTGACAGGATTAGTCTACTGCTTCCTACATCCTCTGGCAGCACTTTGTCAGTTTTTGTGTGTAGCAATAATGCATTAGAATAGGCATGTTTCAGAGCAAAACCAAAATGGATCCCCCGTTTCACTGCAGCCCGCTGCTGCTGTAGGAGTTGAACATGTTTTGGAATGAATGACTCTTATTTCCTAATGAGACAATTGTCTGAATAGCTGCACCTTTGTGTGCTTGCTTTCTCTGCTGTATTGAAAATAAAAACTCACATCTGCTAGCAAACATGTGTTTTCTGAGATGACCAGCCCAATTTCTCTACCAGCGGTGAATAATTTTGCTTAGTTCTTCCAGGAAGGAAAAAAAAAAAAAAAGGTTCAAAGATATTATAAAAGCTTTTAGTTCAACTTAGTTTAGCCTTCCAGGGTAAAGAAAACCGCCGGCTTCCTCCTGTCAAACTGGTTGAGAAATCAGCAAAAGTAATAAAAAGGGATTGAAAGTCCAGAGATAGTGACAAGTTCAGAGCAACACCTGGATAGGGAGAAATGCCTTCCAACCAAAAACCTCATCTCATCAAAGACAACCCCATGGCTTGGATGGGGACATTAGGAGAACTGAGTTTGACTTTGATTCTGTCTCAGTTCTCCAGGTACAAAGCTGTATTTTTTTCCTTCTCACAAGGAAAATATTTTTAAGTCCTTGGAGTTATTGCAGTAGTAAAAACTTCATACATATTTAAGATGGACATTTAGAAAGAAAAAAATTGATACAATGCAGAGTTTAGCACAGCTTGAAAGACTAAAAATGTGTGATTATTATCTCAGCTAAACAAGCCATTAGCACTGGAGAAGGAAGAGGAGGACAGCTACATCATACTGTGGTAAACAGCCCTTAGTGAGAGTGAGAAGATAAAGGGCGTGTGACCCCAGACAGCAAATGCAGATCAGAAACAACAATCACATTGCATGGTTACCTCTAAACGTTGGAACTTCTCACTCTGACTAGCTCTTACCCTGTCCTCTGGAGTTCAGATGCTTACACTATCAGCATCTCTAATATGCTGCAGAGAGCAGCATATTTTCCAGCGAAAGCTGGAAAATACAGGTTATGCAGCACGTCGTAATCAAAGTACAGTTGGCATGTATGTTGTACATGTGTAGGACTTGGCCTACGACATTATGCGAGGCTAGACAGAGACAGTTAAAGGTGGCTTAAAACCTTCTGATAGTTGAAGCTTTCCAGAAAACTAATACTCCAACTCTCTTAACTTAATTTTTCAAAACCTCGACTGACTGCAGCATTGACCAAGAGCTGTGTATAGCTCATTGCATTATCAGTAGTTAGCGGCTTACACTGGCTGTCTCGACCATGGCCAGGGGTAGACCTAAACTGTGCTGCGGCTTGAAGCCTGATGCAAAGCCTGCTTGATAAAAGGGATCATTTTTTTTGCAGAGACACTGAGCAAAAAAGAAAAAAAAAAGAGCAGCAACAGCTAGTGCAGAGCTGCCTTTATAATACAGCTGGCTGTGGACCTCCACCGGCACCTCGGTTTGTTACAGGGTCCCACATAAAGCAGTTCTTGGTTTTAGGATATTTGCTGTGGTGGGGGAAGAAGCACTCTGGAGTTTTAAAATTGTATGTGTTTATTGTATATACCACAAACAGAAAGCTTGCAGAGGACAAAGAAGCAGCCCTAGCCCTTTTTCAAAGCTATCATGCTTGCTGTCTTGCTTTCTCACATTTCCTCCCATGGGGTCGTGTATCTCTAATAACCACATGCATCTGGGGATAAAGAATGTAGGACACATTTATTAGGTGGGAGACTATCAAGGAATCAGTGATACAGCATGCATGCAATGATGCTGTGCTGCTGGGAGCTGCAGAGAAATGACCCTTATAAAGCTGTGTCTGTAAAAGGGCAGAAAAGTGCTTGAGAAACAGTAAATGAGAGACTATTTAAACAACCTTTAGTATTGCTAAGGAAGTTATTGGAATCCCAGTGTTCAGGTTTGGTAGTGATGCTCGGACTCTGGAGTTGGAGGCAAAAGAAAAATGCAATGGAAAAATAAGCTAACAACCTGCAATCTTGCTGTTTAGCGGGATTCAAGGAATGTGACCTATTTATCTTACCCAAGAGAAAGTTAAGATATAGTTTGATCATGTAGGGAAAGAAATGTTACAGTCCCTTAGTCTGTCTTTTTGTCTAGCAGGCAAAGCCACCTGCCAGCAAGAGAGCCAAATCACTGGAAGCTGACGTGACAAATACAGGCTGCAAGATGGAGCAGCTGTGTCAGCTGGTTTTATTCACTCTTTGTCTTTGCAGATACCTCACTGGGTACCAGGACCTGGGTAAACATCACCATTATAACTCAGCAATGTGCTGTGTGTGCTGGGAGCCACACACACTGCTTAGTGCCACAGGTCCTACACTTAACATAGTTTAAGGATATGTGCAATCACTTTGGTTTAGCTTTGCCTGAGAATGGGCTGGTCCTTTGTGCAAATGATGGGATGAGGGTGTGGAGTAAAGGAGAGGGAGGTGGTCTTTGGAAGAGCTTGTTCTATTACAGTAATTTTCAAACCATAAAGAAGTAGGGCTGTTTATTGCAAAATAGCAAAGTATTTTGTCTTTGCAGACAAAAAGCTTTCTGTCTCTATTTCTAGTAACATCCTCCAGTCTGAGATGATATTTTCATTTAACCTTCTGCATGGTTCAGCTCCTTCCCTACATGCTTGTAGGAGGGAAAGGAGACCACTGGATTTTGGGGTGCTAGCAATCATATCCCTCTTAATGGCAGTACGGGGTTCTGGGCTTGTGAGTGGTGTGGGGAGGGGAGAGAGGGCTGCAGCTCTATGACCATTGTGTCATGCTATTCATGGCAGTGGTTGTGTGGCATCCTACATTAGCAGTGTGGCATTGGCCCTGTTTTCCTCAGCTAAACTGAGACATCAGGGCATAATTACACATGCCTTCCCTCATTTTTTTAATGAGCACAGCCCTCATCATGCAGTCCACCAGAGGGTTGGGGGCTTCCAAAAGGATTGGGCTGGTCTGCTTCTTTCTCTTACCCAAACATACTTTTGGGTTTGGGTTGCTGTCGCTTCCCATTGTCAGGTATCTGAGGTTGACAGGGTTGTTTTACTGCATCCAGCCAGGGAAGACGTCTCTGTTGCAGGAAGGCATGAGCGCAGTTTATGAAGGCAGGCTGCTGCTTTCTGCTCTTGCAGTATGACTAAGCTGTATGCACAGCCGTGTGCATATGCATTTTCAAGCATTTTTTCACTTTCATGTACATGAAATAACTTTGCACTTGGATGGTCTCACCAGCTTCTGGAGATTGTGCTTCATGTACTTCTCTTCACATATCCTTAAGGGAAGCAGTTACATCTCTTACTCCGTAGCATGCTGCTTCATGCGCTTATGGCTTAAACACAGCCCACAACAAATAACCAGAAGATGGCCTGGCCCCTTTTGACAGTGTCTTGCTTGCTAGGTGACACTGTGCCAAAATCGCTGCAGGAGGGAGCACTTATGCTGCCAGCGCTGGAAGAAACTCTCCCTGACCGTGGGGAGAGAAAAGTTTTGCAGTTTGTCTGAAGACATGTGAAAGTACAGTGTTGGGCTTGGCAGTGTTTGGTGTGATGGTACCCAACCTCACATGGTACCAGGGACTCCTTCTCAGCAAGAGATAGACACTCGCCATAAGACGACTGTGCCGTTCGGGGAGCCACAGAACTTAGGAGGCCAGTTTTATTGTTCTCTGATGTTTTTTCTGAAGTCATAAGCTCCCAGTTGCGCCTAGCCCTGCATGAGTACATACACGTGGGGTTTTTCTCCTCCAGCTGTCTGTTTATTTTCATGAAACGATTAGACTTTAGGCCCTTAAAATGTGGTAAAATTTGGCTACGGTTTCAAAAGTTAGCGCACAGCCATGTAGGCAGCTGGTGTTTCTTCCTGATGGCTGGTGGGGGAGGCGGAGGTGGGGACTCCACTCCTTACAATTAGCAGCCATCCCCTGGATCCCAAAGGAAAGAACTGCTTTGATGGAGGCATCATTTCCCTGGCAAGTACCATCCATCAGAGGTGCATGATGGTTCCCAGTGCATGCCAAATATGAAACGAGTGGCAGATGCCGTTCTAGAGGTTGTCTGCCTCCCACCCCCGCCCGAACACCACGTGGCTTCTGGAAAGGGCAAGGTGCCATGTGGAGTAGGGAGAGGCGCAGGGCAGTGAGTGCCATGCTCCGGTACACTTCCATTTAATTAAACAAATTAGTGTCTGTATGTAGAAGGTGCTGGCTCAGGATAATGTAGGTGTCAGCTGGGTTTTATGGTTTTTTTGCTAGTGTGTTTCTCGAGAAGAGTATCTCTGTAGCACCTCCAGTTTTGCAGAAGGTTACTCATACAAAGCACCCTCAGGTGCAACCCTGACCCTGACTGCCCCCACTGACTGCTCGCTCAGAGCCAGCCAATATCAGATGGAGAAGTCTATAAATTTAAAGGGTCTTTAAATCCTGCTTCCCAAAAATGGGAGTGGAGTGCTCTGCTGTTGGGAGTCCCTGTTCTGCAGCACTTGACAGCACTGCAAGGCCAGGCAAGGTGTGGTCCCCATCAGGGCCACAGGAGCCGTCCTGTGGGAGCTCTAAGACCCAGGCTGTCTTCTAGTGTCCTCCTCCAAGTCAGTAATAAGTATTACTGAACACCATTAGCATTCAAACTTATCCATTAGGCTGCGTAAGCTGCAAAAGTCTTCAGTGGCAGGGCTTGTAACTGAACTGGTCATGGTTTGTATTCTTCCCCTTACAGGCAGGTGAAGAAACTCTCAAACTCACTCTTTATTAGAAGAATTTGGTAGTATTGTCCCTTTTTCCCTACCACAATTCCCTGAAAGCCCCACCTTCATAAATATTAATATCTGCTGATGCTGCTCACTGGCCTGCAGCTGTCCAGAGAGGCGAGTAGGGATGCCCTCTTAAAATATGTTGTTGCAGATCCATTCAGCCCTCATGTCTGACTTAGGTGGCATCAAGCCTCAGGACACCTGCTCTGCTGTGTTTGCCAGTCCCAGAGCTCTGCCAGTCGGGGACGGTAGTGAGTCCCCAGTGCTGTTTTCCCATGGGATAGCTGCAGTGGCAGTACTGGAGCTCATCTGCTCCAGATGGGCTGTATGCAGAAGCTGCCAGGCAGGAAGAAGCGTAGGTGGTGATGCAAGATGTTTCTCTGGCAGGTTGATGGGCTGGTAAAATCCTCAGGGCTTCGTGCTTGGTGAGCAGAAAAAATCACAACCAAGTGCTACAGCAATGTTATGCGGAGATGAGTAGGGGGCTGGCGTGGCGAGCAGAGTGAGGTTTTGAGCTACCTGTACTCCTGCTTACCCCCAACCAATCCTAAGAGCCTGAAGGTTTATTTTTAGGTGCATTTGGGCAATTTCCTGCTGTCTCTCTACAGGATCCTGCAGCTCTCCTTGTAATCACAGCCTTCCCTACCAGCTTTTTTTTCCAGGGAAACAGGCGTTAGAGTTTGGCTCCTTTTAGCAAAAGGTATCCTCACAATGGTATCCAAGATTTCTTCTGCTGTACTGGATTCAGGGACAGAGATGAAATCTCAGTGCCTCCCATTCCCCTCTCAGAAGCAGGTAGTGGGTTCTCACTGCTTTCTGGGGCCAGGTCATGCACTTGTAAGGACCCTTGCTGCAGGGGTGCTGCTGGCTGTGCCATGACCCTGGGCTGCACAGCCTGCCGCTGGGCTGCTGGACGAGCAGCTGGGCTAGCCACCGGCTGCCACAATGGGATGTGGTGTGTTCATGGCAGATGGGAAATGCTGCTTTGGGCACATTCATTTCTACACATTAATTTCAATATAGAGCAGCATATTACTGTGCAAAATAGATCAACATGTGAAAAAAAATCCTCTGAAACAGGCTTCAGATCCCAAACCCCATATTGTATTTCTGATATCACTGTGGGGCTGGTTTTTATGTGGCCTGATGGAGTCTCATACAGACCACTCTGCCTCTGATAAATTGAAATTTCCTCCAACAGGGTAGAGTTTTGTGCCTGATTTTAAAAAAGGGGAGGGAAGGGGGATTTAATTGTGGGTCACTGGAAATCCAGTGAATTACTCTGAAAGCATTAGTGAGAGTGAGTATGAATTACTTCTTTCTTCTTTGTGCTGCTTCAGCTGAGCTGTTTCTGTGTTCAGCTTCATTAATAATTAACACGGCATGGAAGTGGGGCTGGGCTGCATTGTCTTCTGTCACAGCCAAAGGGAGAGCATGTCTGCATATCCACACAGCTGCTCTTGCGTCAAAGCTCTGGAGAGGATGGCGGACTGTGTAAGAGAAGTAAACAAAATCTGTGCCTCTTCCTGTAGGTAACTGGTAGGTGAGAAAAGGTGAGTGCACCATCTAACGTGAAGTGAGGGTTCTCAGGAAGAGGAAACGAGTGCACAATACAAAACATAACCTTGACAGCTGCAGCAAGGCTCACACAGCAACATAACCATGCTTGTTAGAGGAGTGGGAAGCACAGGGCCTCTAAGAATCCATTAATAAAGAGCTAAAAAAGCCAGAGTTTGTTCATGAGGCAGGTTACAGCAAGATGGACTACTCAGTCCCTGGTGCCCTGTGACCTCCCACGCCCACTCAGGGAAGGTTCCTGGCTCCACCACTTGCCTGGCCCCCACCTCCCACCTGAGCATCTCTCAGGGAGGGCTGATGGATGGGGAAGTGAAACCCACAAGTTGATGTCTGCAAGCAGCTGATGTTTGCAAGTTAAGGCTTGCAAAAATAGGAGCAGGAGTTTATTCTTTAGCTTCAGAATTCAGCAATCTTGCAGTTTTGCAGGGGGCAGAACAGATCCCAAATAACCACATACGACTTTCCTCATCTCAGCTTATGGGTTAAGAAAATGTTGATCCTGCCTATAGTGGTCTTATTATTTTTGTACATATATATATATGTACATTTTTCAATGCCTTTCTAAATAGACTCCTAAGACTTCTGAAGTGAGGCTTATAAGACTCACAAGAGGCTCAAAAGCAGGGGTGGCGGGGAACTGACCTACTGCAGGCAATGAATCTTCCCAATTAGCAAAACAACCAAGTAAAGGAGTTACCAAGGCCTTGTGAAACCTGATCTGGTGGTGAGAAGGAGCCAAGACATAGCAAAGTATCTGCTTTTAACAAGGAACTGTGAAACGCTAACAACTCTTTGAAAAAGAGCCCGAAAAGACTGATAAAAAGGAACGATCCTCCCTAACAGGCACCGAGAACTGGATAATTGCCAAAAGAAACATGAAGTCATTAAAAATCTGCAGTAACTGGGGGAAAGGTAAATGTGGCAGCAGGAGATCTTGACTACTGACTCACAGCCCACCTACCCAAGTTGTACCACCACCTCAAAAGAACAAGGGACAGAGCACACATAGTAATTTACATAGCAAGTAAAATAATTTAAAACTTTGTGTATAAATACTGATGATGCAGGATGAGGGTGTGTGTGTTAGGAGGAGCGATCCCCCAAGCACCCAGCACTCAATAAAGAATGCCTGCCAAGTCCTAGAGGGACTACAAACCAGTCTATTTTGGGTCTATTTGCAACCAGATTTTATGGTACCAGCAGTGCAATGCAGCAGAGCATAGTCCTGGCTAAGGAATTAGTGAGCATTTGAGCACAGAAGGTGATGATGGATGCAGGGATGCTGGGAACACATTCAGGGTGCTTCATGTTCAGCAAGTGTTGAGAGAGAGGGGCCACAGGTTACTCACAATGCAAGGCAGGGACCTCCTGCTGTGACTGACCATCATAGTCCTGGGATGTGGACAGAAACAGTCCTTTGAGGAACATCTATGAGACAGTTTGTGTAGAGTAAGTCACACCTTGGTGAACAGCTTAACTGTGGGCATGGCAGATTGTGAACCTGTTTTAGTTCATCTACAACCTGTTTTATCATCTCTCTCACCAAGAATAAAGTAACAACTTCCTCTGATACAGAGGGAAGTTAAATGTCTGCTTATTTTGAGCAGCTGTCCATGTCAGGACATGGGGTTGGGGTTTAACCTCAGCTCACAAGCTTTAGTTCAGCATGGAGTTCATTGTACATGTCTGTGAGTTAAGGCTTTCCAAGAAGCTGTTACCATACAGATATCACTATTGCTTAGTGAGCTTTAGAAAGCTTATGTTTCTATCAGTGAAAGACATGAAATAATATATTTTTGTATGTGTATATAGACATTATACACACCCCTTTTTCACTTGCTGAGAAGAGGAAGCTCTTTGTGGGTGCATGGGTTAGCACGTTTCTCTTGTGGAGTAGTTGCACTATGCAGAAAACAGCCACCCCATGCAGCTCATTAGTGCCCAGGTCTATCTGAAGCAATTTAAGCAGTTATCAGGAGTGACCAGCTGGTGAGGCCATCTATAAGAAAGGACCTTCCTTGCAAAAGTGTCAACAAGAAGGAACATACAAATGTTTATTGACAGCTTCAATGCAAGGCCTGCAGGCTTTGACTGTACTCCCCTCTGCCAGCTGTGCAAGGTACAGTGAGGAACTATGCACTGCTATAGCTGGTCTCACTCCTCCAGCTCTGCTGTGAAGCCTCCAGAGAGCTGGAGGCTGAGTTCCTTCAGCATCCACCTTGCTCCAGACCCAAGCACGACTCAGTCACCATCCACCTTGCTCCAGATACAAGCAGCAAAATGCATGAGCCTTAGAAGCAAGACAACTAAGTAGGTAAACACACATAATTCTAAACACACACACATACACGCATACAAGGACCACAGCACAGACATTCCTTAAAATGGCTCTTGATAATGGAGCCATGGGGAAAACATGCAACAGAACTAACCTGCCTGGACTTTAAATATGGACCACTTCATATTGGGGTGGTCAGGAAAGTCTCAAGGATCAAATAGGTGATGACATTTTAATTACTACAGCAGACTTTTAATTTAACACCCAGTTCAGTGGAGCAAGCTCAGGGTCCTGTTGCTTGTACGTTCACTCTAGCTGCAGGAGGAGAGAGCTGGCCAGGGGGTCACAGAGGCTGGCTGTGCAGACTAGAGCGAGTGGTAAAATACTGCCTCATCTTTTCCCTTCCCTTCCCTTCCCTTCCCTTCCCTTCCCTTCCCTTCCCTTCTCTTGGTTATTCACTTCGCAAAGAATAAACAACATG
>VZZY01025589.1:23624-36819 GCA_013400335.1 Eurystomus gularis | reverse complement strand
CTCCCCTTCCCTCCCCTTCCTTTCCCTTCTTCCCCCTTCCTTTCCCTCCTCTTTTCTTTCTCAAATTTTAATGAAGAGAAAGAACAGAGCAGGGTGTCTGATAAAAACAGAACAAAATTGCAAAACTCTGCTTACATCTGGGTTTTGTTCATGACAAGGTCATTGGCAGTAAGTTTTGACCACCTTCAGAACTATTAAATGACTCAAAAGATGAAAGCTGGTTAATCCTATGTTCAACTGCAATAGTCAGTAGTTGTTCCTTGGACGTCAGCTGGGATCCTGTGGAAGCTCGTAGCTTGCTGCAGCAGCAAGGTAAAGGGACTGACGCCCCTTTACCACCCCTCTCCTGGGACTCACTGCCAGCATTGCTGCTGAAAGCTTTGTTTACTCCAGCCCCCTTCAGCTCAAATAATGCACATCATTAGCTGGAGCACTTTTAATAACAGTGTGGGGTTTTTTTGTACCACTAAGCCTATCCTGTGGGCAGAGTGCAAAGGGCTGTCATTGTGACTGTGTTAGCAGCATATTAATTTCCCTAGCTCCTTCACCTGCACCTGAAAACTTGTTACCTCCAATCTTTATTCTTTTTCCTGTCAGGCACTGAGAAAGGGATCAAATATCACCTCCCCTTCCAGTAGCTAGGCTGTAACAAATTTCCTTCCTCAAAGCAGCACTCAGCCTCTGGGAAGAGGGAACAGGCTGGAAGAGGTTGCAGAGCTAGAGTGACTGCAGCCTCAGTCTGCCCCTCCTCCAAGTCCACTTCTCTAATGGATCTGCAGAACTAATGTACTTGTCAACCGTATTTTAACTACAGTACATTGTATTAATCATATTTCATTACCACTTCTCACACCTTTCCTCTGAGTAACTCCCCACATTCTCACGATTTTGCTGCACACGTGGGTACTTTCATTTTAGGCTGGAGCATTCAATCATGGTCGCTTTCCCTGGTCCTGCAAGGTTTCTTTCTTTGGACTTTGTATGTTATCACCTTGATACTCTTGCACTTTTCAAGTCCTTAACTAAGGTCATTCTGCTCTTTTTGCTGTTGCTAGGATGGGACAATTCAACTCTACCATGTTATGTTGTTTGAAATGGATACCTATAGCAAATGATAGAAGTAAATAGATACATAACAGAGAAACTTATTCTCCTTGTGACACTGAACCTTCCAGAAGCAGACATTCCTTCCTGGAAAATATCATTCAACACAAGTATTTTCAACTATAAAGGGTATCTTTGATGTTGCATTAGAAGTAAACCCTTGCAGCATTTACGCAAAAGGATTTAGACCTCATTCTCCCATCAGAACATAAGCTGGCTCACTCCAGGTACCAGGAGGTGCAAGGTTCTATCTGTGGACTCTGGATAAAGTAGATATTGAGCATGTAGAATCCCTGACCTGCTTGCTGTACCCCTGGGGGAGGTACCTTTCCCACAGCACAGTCACCCAGAGGGAACATTGCCCATGACTCAGTCACTGCAACACAAAACCCAGCACCACTAATGACACTGCCACTGAAGGTGGATTTGTGCAAACATATGGAAATGTGCACTGAAGCGACTAATGTTTGGGTGCCTGTTCCCTTCCCCTGTCTCTGCAGTGGAAAAGGGCAGATAACTTGTCTAACAGCAGAGATAATGCTTGTCAGAGAATATAGATGCCAAACCAGTATAAACGGTGTATTGTCATCACACACTCCTACCCATCCAGAGGGATGTAGCTGCATTCACACTGATGCCATCCACATCACTGTACAGGATGGAGTGGGACAGTTCACTGTGCATGCACACAGGCTCTCTGCTGTTCACTGAGCATGGGGCTGTGCTCCATCAGTACAAAGATGACACCCTGCATTGAAGACCCCAGCAGCTGTCTCTGCTGTCTGGAGAACTGCAACCGGAACAAAAAAAATATGAAGGTAAAAAGCAAAGCTGGTCTTGCCAGATGTCAGCATAGGAGAAAGGTAAAAAAAAAACAAAAACCCCACGCACACAAAAAGAAAACACAGCCTAAGTTCCCAGGTATAACAGTGGGATGGTTCAAGGAGACTTGGCAGTGTCAAAACTTGTCAAGGCTGGTTCTCAGTGTAGAAAAAGCTGGTGATCCACTTGGAAAGGCATGAAATTTAGGCTCAAGGCCATATTCTCAGCTGCATCTGTTCGGTGAGGACAAGAGCATCTTCTGCCTGCATTAAAGCTATTCCCATGTGCCTGGAAGAGGGACAGGGCAGAGCAGTGCCTGGGCCAGGCAGAGGTTTATCACTAACTGCCAATATACCTGTTAAATCTAAGGTGATATGACTTCGGCCATGCTCTGAAGCCCTGCTTGATACTACCCCTTCTCACACTGTATTTGGAGATATAGCCACAACCAGAAATGGTTGGAGTGGCATATATTGGGAAAAAGTGTTCATGCCGACAGCATGCCTTACTGTGGGCTATCTGGGTGGGAGCGCTGTGCCTGGCCCCACTGGCACCAGCTATGTGGTCACTAAGGCAGGTCACTTGGTCTCCCTGGAAGCTCGGTCNGGGGGGATGGGGGGTTGTCTACAGAAAGTTACTTCCTAGTACACCCTCTGGCCTGGCAAAATGGTCCATGAACTGGGTCTGAACAAGGAATTTCATGTGGGCACCAAAATAAAATGTAGACAGGACCAACTGAATAACCGTAGAGATCACTTCAAAGGAACATTTCAAGCAGAAAATAGATGTCCAGGACACTGGCTGTCCTGGAAGCAGGGCAGTAAGCTCCTACAGGAGCCTCTGTCTGCATTGCAAAGGGAGAGGCCCTACAAGGCAATGGAGAAGTGAAAGAGAGAGAAGGGCATTGCTGTGCAAGCTGGCTTTCTCTGGCTCCTGGACATAGCCTAGGGGTTTCCCCTATCTCATGGAGGGATCTCTCAACCGAAGGAATTTCCTCTGCAGCCTGGTTGCCCCTGGAGCATGGGAAAACCTGTGCTAGTAGCCAAATTATGGCTGGATGCCTTACTGCTAGTCCTGGATATCCTCCCAGTATTTAATTAGAGACAGTAATGAGAATAGCATGCTGTTCACTGCTGAAATGAGCAGGGAGCTGCCAAGCCAGCAGAGATCATGCCACCAGGTCTCCAGGATGCTCATGACTCACTCTGCAGCAAAACACTTCACACAGAGCAAGACACTCCTTGGTAAATCCCATCTGTGTCTGAAAGGATTCCTTCTTCCACACTGGAGAAAAAAGCAAAAAGGGGAGTGGAGAAGAAAAGATGGTCATAAGACCTATTTTCCTTTGGGGATATAGAAAACCAGTGACTGCCAGGTAGTTCTCCCCACAGCCTGTGACAGCTACTGCCCTAATAAGCAAATTTGCTGACCTAGATGAGAGTCCATATATTAGGATGTGAATTGTGTAGCACAGACCATTGAACATGCTTTTTGAGGGCATGTGTGTGCAGTGAGCCACAGCTACGCCAGCTCAGACGCTCCTCCTGGGGCGATGCATAACGTGACATCTGCTCTTCTGTGTCATGGGCGCAGCTGTACAGACCTGCAAATGAGACACATGTCTTAGGGTCCCACCATTTCAGGAAACTGCCCCATGCAGAGCTTCTCTGCTCTGTACTGAGACCTTGCATCAAGCACACCTCTCTAGGTACTGAATGCCTTGCAGAAAACACATCTCAACAAGCAAGAGAAGCAGATTGTGAACCAAGCAGTGGGGATCCCATACTGACAGTCAAGCCCAGGTGGATTCAGCTTTGACAAATCCTCCATCTCACTTGCCTAACACAGAATCTGATGAGTGAATATGCTACCTGAACCAGGGATGTGCAAAAGCACAGACATGCTGTGCTGTGAGTCACCTGCTATTCCTACCTCTGATCAGTGACCTGATGTGATGGTGACATGCTGACGCCAAACCATGTGAAACAACAACTGATACCTCCCACCCTCTTTTCTGACTTATATCTTCTGGGCGGGTAGATGTACCTTGATGAGAAAGGGGAGAATGAAGGGAGACTTATTAAGTGATGAGTTCTTACAAGGAGGAAAAATAAGGTAGTGTTTGATTTTCTGCTTTCTCACTGTGACATCTGATCATGCAAATACTTGTGAATAGAAGCATCAGTGGCAGGGCAAGACAAACATGGATAGCTTCATTAGCCTTCCCTGGGACATGTTGGGCTCTCAGATGGGCGTGTACAATGCCCATTAAAGCATGAGGAGCTGTGCCAGCCTGTCCAAGGCAGAATTACAACACCACCCTGCCCCATTCTTCTGAAGCATAGCGTCATTAGTCTGACCATGGCACAGCTCAACCCTGGGTTGCTCACTTCCAGGCCACTTGGTGCCGGCCAGAACCAGCTCCTTCATGCTGTGCGGAAAAACTTGTTCCCAAGGTGTTAGCCTTCTGGACTGACATCTACTGACCAACTTCACAAACTTTTTCAACAACAGTCTCACATTTCACTTCCCATATCTACTTCCCATAGCAGCATTGCATTTCGACCCAGCCTTCTCATTCCACCTCACAGAGTACATCCTAGTACGAAAGCAAAAATTGTGCCAGGGGCTGTTTTGTTTAGAACTTACTTTTAAAGCACTTGAAAGTTTTTGGGGGAGAGAGAAGATGCAAAGGGACAAGGATAACATACAGCTGTAAGTCCCTGCTCTCTGCATGGCTTGATGCTGAGAACAAGCATAAGGCAAGCAGATGTTTCAGCTTGACATGTTCATTTTCCTCAATATCCTGCAAAAGTCTGAGCTGTCTAGCTTTGCTTGCACGCTGTCCCCCTGTCTTTACCACATTCCTGAGAAGGCCATGGTTAGGGCTGAATCCATGCTGTAACCTTTCAGGACTGCTGTAAACCACCATGTGCACAGTGGCTTCACTTCTGGTGGATATCACAGATGGGTGTGATTCTTCCCCCAAATCAATACAAACTACTAAGCTGTTCAAAACACTGCTTAAAAGTGAGACAAAAGTGGAGTGCTGGTCTTCTGGGATTCCCATGTAGGTACAAATCTAATCTAGTTGTCTGTCCCTAGATTCATAAATATGCCTTGGAAATTTGGGCTTCTAAAGAAAACAGGAACTAAAGAGTAAGTATTACACTGTTAGCTCATTGCCCAGCATCATGCTGGGCACCCAGCATCATGCTGTGTTAAAACATGGCAGTGCCACCTCATCCTAACCTAATTCAACCAATTTAAAGTAAAAATCTTGCTATGCAGACCTCAAGGGCATGTGTGAAAACAGTTAGGTATCTAAAGAATGTGTTTTCTTCCATCTGAAGCTATGCAGGCCTCATTAGAAACATGGAGAGTTTTAAATGCAAGTGATGAAAAACTGATTAAAGCTTGCTTTCGGGAAGGTGACAGTCAATTCATTCATGATTTTTTTTTCTCTAAGTACTGGAAACATGTGCTCTAACATATCACCATGTGAAAACAAGCTGAAAGCCAAAAGTATTTCACAAAACAGTGGAACTAAATTGCACGTTTGTGGGCATGTGAGGGTTTTTTTCTTCTTCTTTTCCCCTTCTGATATCTCCAACTTTTAGCAGCTCCTGCAGTAGGAAAACATGTGACGCTTTCCAGCGTGGCAGGCAGCAGTGGGAAGCTAGGCACATTGCCAGAGATCTGACTCGTGCTTTCGGAGGTACTGGTCGAAGTTGTCATCCTGAAGGAAAATAAAATAGCTCTGAGCCATGCTCAGGTGTGCTTGCTGTGTTTAGACCAGGCTGCACTGCTCCAGGAATGTGCAGCATTTTGAGCCTGCTTGAGAATGATCACATCAGAGGAAATGATTCAGGGGGTTTAAGAGTGTTTCTTCACCCTTGTCTTATGTCTTCAAAGTGTGGGTTTTGGAGAGCATGGCTGAATGGCAAGTGAATCATAAATGCCTATTTTAAAGATAGCGTGTCACATATGAAAGCAACAATGTGTGAATTCACTGGTGAAAGCCAGTGACATGATCTGATGTAGAAGAAACCATCAGTCCTGGTGATGGAAAGGATATTATAGATACCCAAAGTGGAGGCAGGAATTCTGTGCAATTTTGACTTCAGAGTCATTCAGCTGAGAAGAGCTAAAATCCCCAGCTCCCTCCTCATTTACTTATCCAAACACAGACATTGAGGAATGCAGAGTTATTAGATCATATAACCCAACCTTTTTAGCTTTTGGAATCACACCCAGTTCTCAAAGCAGTGTTTAACAAAAAAAAAACCCATCTTCCAGTACAGTATTGAATTAGCTGGAATACTTCTTTACCTTGTTATGCCGAAGTGCTTTATCTTTCTTCTGGAGAAACTGCCTCTCCTGAAGAGACTTCTTTCACTAGAGGGTAATTTTTTGTCAGAGCTGGACTGACAGGCTTTCCAGCTGCATTACGATTAATTCTCTTACTGATCATTGTCTTCAAAAGTGAAATTTGCTAATATGCACATGTCCTGTCAGAGCTGGTGAGACAGGAAAGTCCCTGGGTGTCCTAGCTAGGGCACAAGGAAATACTGTGAAGTCTCTACATTGTGCCAATGTCCAAATTTCCATGTTAAGTGAGGGATTGGTCAGTACAGCTGTCACAGTGCTGCTTAGCAGTGTGTGATTGGAGCAGGGTTTATTTGTATAAAGAGAGATCTTTGAGGACCATGAAGTAAGTAACAGCATAGTGACAATGTGTCACAGAAAGCCTCGTTGGAGCTCATGAAGGGCACAGTGAAGTGTATACAGACAATGCTCTGGTGCAAGTGGGCTTGGGGAAGGAAATGGATGGCACAGGTACCCAACATTATGCTTTCTGGACAGCTGCAGACCTGACACCAACATCTTTGGCAAAGCAGGAGCAGCTGAAGGGTCTGGACAGGTACAGGAGTGAGAAGTATATGGATTCCATCTAGCAGTGATTCCTGCCTATTGCTCAAATCCTCCTCACTCCAAGCCAAGCAAAACTGAATCTGATTACATCAGACCCACTTGTGCTGGTGTCTCTCTCTCAGTTCCTATTTTTTTTACACACACTTTGGCAATGCTTCTTTCTCAGAGCTTAGCTTTAAAAGCTCTTTCCTCACTCCTGTGCACAGGTGGTTTCCTTAATCTTAAATAAACATGTACCTGAGGTACACCCACAGATCTCAATGCATATAAACAGGAAAATGAGAATAATCTTCAGCAGTTACATGGATAAGGATTTTGTGTTTAACCATTATATCACTGCTGTATCCTAAAGCAAGTAATACATCTACTGGCCAGCACATTCTGGCCTTCATACCACATGCAGCAGCATTAAAATGCCCATTTTTGAAATAAAACACTGTGAACTGGTAACTTGCAGTAGGTAATTTTAGAGTTTTATTGAGAAATTCCTATTTAACGTGAGCATGAAAGGTGAATCAGACTTCACACATCTAATAAGCACTCATCACTGTGCTATATAATTATCGTTGTCTTGTGTTGAACACCTCTATTTATACATGCTGCTGCTTTTCTCTTCTTTTCTTGTAGATTCTGACCTTTATGCAGAAGCAAGGCAACCTTTGTTAGCACATAATGACAGTAGACTTTAATTTGTGTTGCTCTGCTGACTCAAAATTATTAAAAAACCACCCCAAAACCCTGAACTAAAAAGTAATGTAAAATTTGGGAAGCACTTGGCATTTAACAGATGTTTCATCAGATTATGTTAAAAATTGCTTTTTCTGGAGACTTCCGCTTCCATCATAACCATATGAAAAGTGTTTGATGAGCTAAAGGAGCATGGCAGAGAGGAGACTGCCTCTCCTGGGAGGCACTTTTGCTTTGCCGAAAGGTGAAAATGTTACACCCTGTGAACTTGTTCCAGAGACAGTCATCACAACAACTGCTAGTGAAAACACAGCCATTTTCAGTGAAGAGTTTCTCCTGTTTTAAACCTGAAAAGAGTGGCATTTATTGATGATCACTAAGTGGTTACAATACAGGTAAAACCTTAATTTCCAAAAGCCTAAAACATAAAATAGAAAAGAGGCTTCATCCTAGGTACTGGAGTATTAAAGAGACTGTAGAATATTTATAAGATTGCAAGCAGATATTTGAAATTATTTTTATTTGGAGAGTGATAGCCTAGTTGCAATGAAACAATGCTCACTTGAAATGCTATGAGGAGCCACTACTTGCTGCAAGTGGCATGTTGTGAAGAAATCTGTTTGGGCATCAAGAACTGGATGGCTCCAGCACAGAAATCAGCATTGTCTCATGGCAAGCCCAAGACATTTATTTTATCCTGTCAGTGTGTGAATAGGGATTTTTCACTAAAATGGCAGGAAGTGTCTCTCTCATCCCACAAGGCTCTTCTCCACTCAGAGTTTCCTTGGGAGAGACTACTGCCTGAACACTTTACATGACTTTAGATGTGTCCTCCAGCCATCAGCAGTTTTTCATGGCCCTTCTAGCTGGATCCTGCAGCAGCATTTTGTGCAAAGTCAGTCCTGGGCCACTGCAACTCCTGGACCCAGATTAAAGTAGCCTTCACTCAGTGTTTGAGCAGGCAGCAGGGAAACAACAGGCTTCATGAGATCATTGGTGTTATCCATGGGGGCTGTTCTGTTGTATGGACTACCAAGTCGGCCACAAATCAGCAGGTTTCCAAGGCCCTTTGTCAAATGCAGATGCAGGACATAACTGTGGATGACTACAGGTCATGCAATATGCAACCCCTCTCTCTCTGCCCTCTCTGGCTTGCAAAAGCTCTGCTTCCCTTTGCAGAACGGTAGCAGGGCAGCATCTTCTTTCACTCAAAAAGGAGCAACTACAGAGGTTCCTGGTACAAAAACCATGATGCCTTCATGGTCTGATGCAGCTTCCATGTTCTCTGCTTCAGCTTTTCCTATTCTCTGCACTTTTCATTCAGTATCTGCAGACTTTCACAAACCACTCTGTACCTGATACTTCCTAATTCTCACATGCCATTTCCTTTACCAAGGCACTTAATCAATGGCTCTGTTCATTGCTACATTTTTCAGTAAGGACTAAGTTTTCAACCTCTACCGTGCTGCCCCTTATGCTTGCAAGCTCCACTCCCTGTCTGACACCCAGGACCTTCCTCTTTCCATTCTGCAGTGAGACCTTGCTCTGCTTCCTCTGTCCTTGCCAGTCAGTCTCAGTATGAGCTGAGAGACTGAGAATGGATGGAAATTGCAGAGGAGGCAGAAACAGAATGGTGCTAGGCACAGGTAAAAGCTCTCCCAGGTCCACTGGGGAAGCAAGGTTTTTACAACGCAACTGTCTCTCCCAGAGACAACTCTTCAGAGAGAAAGCCTTGACTGGTACTACAGCCAACTGAAGGCCAAGATAAAGCAGGGGCATAAAAGGGTGGAAGTGGACATATCAAGTCCCTTAGCTGGTCACAGCAGTTGTCCCCAGGAAAAACCACTGCACAGAGGACTCATGCCTGAAGTGAGTTGCTGTGCCTTACCACCATTTCTGGGTTTTGCTTTTCCTGTTTTTAATGCTTCATGCTCTTGTGGGCAATGACCACTGCCATTGCTATACAAATTAGAGCTCAACTACTTCTCCTAATCACTTGCTGCAGGCATATTAAAGCAGGATGCTGAGATCTGGGAGCACAGCTCTGACAGAGCCAGACATCAGCAGAGCTGTCTGTGGCTGTGAGCAGGATCAGGCTGTTTTCCTGGGGAAAAAAAGGAGTACAAAAGGAGTCATATCTTTAAATGACAAGGGATGGAGAAGACTGGGAGGGAGAAACCCATAGCTTTAGTAGATTTTGCACAGAATACAAATTCTCCCCTTCCTTCCCCCTCCACTTTTGGTTGTTAGCATCACCAGCAGTGCCCTTTCCCTCCGCGATCCCTTCCAGCTACTTGGCACACAAAGGACAAGAGCACATGTTCCTCCCCTAAAACCCTTCAGAAATTAGGTCGTCATCCCTTCTGGAGTCATAAGGCAGTACTGGGATTCACGTCCTCTGTGTGTCCCTGCTGAGAAAGATTTCTGTGTTGTCTGTGACAGAGGGTAAGAGGGGACAACACCATGTGGCACATGAAGGGAGCCTTTGTGCTCCCAGCCACTCACCCTGAAAACACCACAAGACTGAGGCTGGGGAACCCGCGCGGCTCCCTGATGAGGGCAGATGCACAGAGCATTGTCTGTCTGAGCTGAGCATCTTCTCACCATGCCTTCTGGCTGGATGGGAGTGAATCAGTATGTTGAAATATTTTAGATGTGGGGGATGTGAGGAGAGAAGCAGCCTCTTCTCTCATACAGGAAGGGGGCAGACTTCCCTGATATTTTAGAAGTAGTTTAACTGAGCATTTGCAGCCAGCCCTGCTCTCTTTCTCAAAGCTTTAAACCTCTAGTTAATATAAATGCCAGTCCAAGGCTCCAAAGCTGGTTGCCCCCATCTTTGGGGCCAATGGAATGATGAGGAGAACTGAGATACCCACAGCTTCTGCTTGGTGCAGAGTGAGGCTGGTTTGTCCCTGACCGCCCCACACCCCCATGCACTGTACTGCCCATGCAGAAGACCACAGGCCAGGAATGGGCCTGCTTCCTGATGATGAGTTAACAAGAAATGTACTTGGTGTTCCTGCTATTTCACTAGTGGGTCTAAAATTCAGGTTTGCAAGCTTACCTCTATAATAAATGTCCTGGAAAACATAAACATTTTTTGAGCATTCTGATGAAGTAGTATGAGGGCTAGTGTTTTAAGAGTAACCCTAGAAAGTGTGTAAACTGCAATAATACCATGTGAAGCAGCAGTGGGATACACCATTTTTGTAGAGTGTAGCCTTATGTACCACATGCCTGCCACATGGCAAACCAAAGGTAGCAAGGGATCGTTCACAGCGCACTAAAGGGCCTTTCCGGTACACTGTGTAGTTCCTTGCTTTGCTGTCTTGGCAAAACCCCTTCCCATGGCATGTCAGGATACTTTCTTCACTGGACAGTGGGATGCATTAGGCTACAAGCAAGTGGGGAAAGGTGTTTCCTACCTTCCCACTGGAACCAGCTCTGCCCTACACCTATTCCTGGGGTTAGAGGTGGGACAAGAAATGAAGGGGACAGACATGAAACCTCTGCTCACACGAACAGCACACCGTGCTTCACGGGCCCACATTAAAGCTGCACGTTTCCCCCTCTCTGCAGCTGCCGCAGGTGGGAAGCTTTCTCCGTCTGCCAGCCCCCTGCCCAGGACATGGGTCTGGGCAGCAGCATCTGCAGCAGCACCTCCTGCTTCTGGCTGGGTTGCAGGACCTAAACAGGAAAGCCTATTTGGGTGGCCCTCTGAGCCCACCTGGAAGTGCTGGCAAGTACACAACTAACCTTGCTGTCTAAAAAACCGCAGAAGTTTGGGTAAGCCTCCAAACTTGTCAGTGCTGAGGTGTTTCTGTCTATTGAACCATAATGTCTTGTCTTAAAGCAGGTAGGAAATGATTAAACAGACTCTCAGCACTAATTCTTCAGGGTTCTTCTAGTCCTTGGTGCTCTGAGCAAGGCTGACAACAGGGGAGGTGTCAGGGGCAGATGGAGCACTGTGGTGATGAGCTTGACTGGGGATGTTACCAAATATCATAATAATGAAAACCCTCCAAACCAAATGACAGTTCAGAAAGCTGATGTTGGTTTATTGCAGCGCTGGGTGCATGGGAGATCGCTCCTCCTAACACACACACCCTCACCCTGTATCACCAGTTATTTATACATAAAGTTTTTAATTATATAACATATGCATTGTTATTCACCTGTATGATTGGTACCTTGTATAAAGGTACATCCTTGCTTGCTACATAAATTACTATGTGTGCTCTGTCCCTTGTTCTTTTGAGGTGGTGGTACAACTTGGGTAGGTGGGCTGTGAGTCAGTAGTCAAGATCTCCTGCTGCCACATTTACCTTTCCCCCAGTTACTGCAGATTTTTAATGACTTCATGCTTCTTTTGGCAATTCTCCAGCTCTCAGTGCCTATTAGGAAGAATCTTTCCTTTTTATCAGTCCTTTGGAGCTCTTCTTCAAAGGCCCGGTTGTTAGCCTTACACAGCTGATTAATAAAAGCGAACACATTTTTATCTCTTAGCTCCTTCTCACCACCAGATCAGGTTTCACAAGGCCTTGGTAACTCCTTTGCTCAGTTGTTTTGCTATTTGGGAAGATTAATTGCCTGCAGTATGTCAGTGTGCCCCCCTACCACATTTTGAGCCTTTCATGAGTCATGTAAGTCTTACTTCAGAAGTCGTAGGAGTCTATAAGTACATTTGGAAAGATACTGAAAAATTTACATAAATATACAAAAGCTAATAAGACCACTATCAGTAACATCAGCATTCTCTTAACCCAATAGGGATTAGGGAACCAGGAAGTTAGCCATTTCTAGGTTTCTTCAAATCCTAAAGAGGTGTCGTCCATAAAAACTGTACCCATGTTATCCCTAAAAAGAAAACAAGAAACCTTACCCTTGTGTACAATCTGAGTGCAAAATTCAAAATTCAATATTAGTGTGACTAAGTGTCCTCTACTCCTACTGAATTGTTTAAGTCTCTGGTGTCTGGTATCAGGAAGGCAGAGACTGAGATGCCCCCGAGGCATGGTGGGAGAGCAACTCTGATCACTTTTCTTTTTATATATGCGGGACAGCTGATAGCATGAAGTACTTCTCCTTCTTGCTCTTTCTTCCCTTCACCTAAGGAGCAACTCTTAACACACTAAACGCACATTTCAGATGCACTTGGATTATGGACAACAAACCCTACACAGCAGACAATAGAAGGGATGAAGCCGATATATGATACAGCTTGTAGGCGCCCGTCTCACAGCCTTCCTGGAGTCAGACTCATGGTTTGGGAAATCAAAAGAATGACAATATTGAAATCTATAATTAAAGACAGAGTTGAAAAGCGTCAGCAACTGCCGTCAGAATGTGTGCTGCGGTCGCGGCAGGATGGGGTCCGCGTGGGAAAAGGGGAAAGGGCCGCCGTGGAGCAGAAATCTTTCCCACGCTTGAAAAGTGAGCAGATACGGCTCTCTGCAAGGGATGCAGCAGGTGGCACCGGGCTGAAGGAAAAAGCCTTGTCGCCACATCGTGGCCACGGAATGCCACTCGTTCCTGGCGCGGAGGAAACAGCCCTTCCTCCGCTTCTCCTGAGGAGCAGAGGAAGAGCCGCACGCAGCCGTGGGGGCGAGCCGCGGGGAACTGCAGAGGACACATCAGCCACGTACAA
>VZZY01025589.1:0-13112 GCA_013400335.1 Eurystomus gularis | reverse complement strand
AGCTGTTCCCAAAAACGTTAATTCAGGGCATCAGCCAAGTTTGCGGAGTCATCTGCAAGAGTATTGGTACTCCTATTTAATATTTTAGCTAAGTATTATGAGCTAACTGTATCAGATTAAAGAAAACATGCCCACATATTATGCAATACAGCCAGACGGAGCATGTAACAGATTAAGAAAAAATAACTCACCATAACTGCTGAGCTCTAGGAGGTTCTTTTAATGCTTCTAGAGAACATGCTTTAAAAATATAGGCAGATAGTTTAGAAATGGTTACAAGCATCTTCTGACTCAAAGTGCTGTCCCACTGGTGTTGGTGTAACATGGCAATTTTCAAAAAGGACACTCACAACTCTAAAAGTAAAATTGACATGCACTTGCAGTAAACATACGAATATCTTTTACCACTGTCTCACATACAAAAAATAGTTAAATGACTTAATAATAGTCTTACACTATGCTGGTAAAGTGTTTACTATACAAATTTTACTACAAGACACGCACGTCTACTGGAAATCTTAAGCCACACAGGCATCATCAACAACTTATCACACATACATGACACTTCTCCCTTTCATACAAGTTTATATACACTGAGTAAATAATTAAATATTGCACTTATTGGCCCATGATTCCTCAGTTTTGAGGTATTCAGAAATAGAAAACATATCTATTATTATAACATATTTTCATGCAACATTTAAGACAGTTGAATTCCACAAACACTAGTATATAGGTTACACATTCTGACAGTCCGAGCCACAACACATCTGACATTACTGACAAAATATTAAACAGGAGTTACAGCACAAACATTTTATTTCACACTAGTTGCAGGTACATGTCAGAATTACTCAAGGAAATATATCACCAGAAGTGGTAAGAAATCTCTAGCTTTCATTTCTGCATGTTATGCATGATCCTGAAGTTATTGGAAGATTAAGACTTTTGCTTCCCCACTAAATAAAATACCAGGTACCTTATGCTACAAATGACAAGCCATCTACATCGCTGGAGAGAATACACCTATGGTCTGCAAATGTAAGCCAGCTGATTTCTGGAGCTAATGAGAATTTATGGATAAATTCCACTGGCATTTAGGGAAGGCTGCCTTGAACACGAACAAGTAACAGTGGGAACTGAATGAGTGTCAAAGACACTGCTGTGTGTATGTGTGTACTATGCATGTGTAGTTTCAATTTCTGCTTCAATTAACATCCATGCCTAAACAAAGTTATAAAATAAAGAAAAAAAAAAAAAGAAAAATACCATCTTAAATCGCAAAGGTGAGCCACATTTATCCCTTAATAAAGAAAACTGGTAGAAATAATTCAAATAATGGAAACAAGTTGCTTCTTTAAATGAGACTTGACAAACGATGAACACTTAAGAATGAAGAGTCAATGTGTATGGATTAAGAGACTATGTGCATGGATTAAATGGTCTAAATTAACACAACTCACTCCCCCGTTGGCGTAAGTGAAGACATTTTGCTTTACACCCCCTGAGGGTTTTTCTGTGAGGATTTACATACTCATCGTCTCACATCACTAAATCTGTCATCCTAAAGAAGAACTAGGCTCATACACTCTGTGTCTGTCTATATGAAACAGACCAAGGAGGAATCTGTCTGTCAGCATAACAGTAATATAGTTGATGCCCTTAAAAATGCAAGTAATAAAACTTTCTCTTTACAAACAAACACAGAAAAGAGTAGGGAGGAGTGGAATTTGGGAGGGGGCACTTCTTTTGGAATGGATACGCAGCATCATTCACCTGCTATTGAAGGGAGGAGTGGAATTTGGGAGGGGGGCTTCTTTTGGAATATATATGCAGCATCATTCATTTGCTATTGAAGAAACAAAGGCATTGTCATCACATGTAGAATTTGTACCACTGTTCTATCCTAAAAAATACAAATACAAAGCATTCTCAGATTTTGTGCACCTTGAAATAGCATTTCATCCCCAAAATCAAGAAGGTGCAGGTGATACAGCTGAATATACAGAGCTGAGCAGACTGGGAAGAAAACTTAATCTTTCAGACTGGTGCTCTGGAAAGGCCACATAGATGTAGTTGCTCAGGTAGTTTCTCTAGGCATTACATTAAGTATAAGCACAAAGGAACAAACAGTTCCAGATTAACAGTCACGTACACAGCTGCTCAGAGAGACAGAGTATTTTTTGACATAAAGTCAGGCTAGCTCATACATATTTCAAACACCAAACAAACAGGTCTAAATAAACAAACCACCACCACCAACAAAAAGATACAGTATTAAGTTAGTTGCACTGTAAGGACCAGCTTGTGAACATGAGCTCTGATGAGAATCAAAAACATGCATCTGAAGGTTCAACCCAGCAGGGCTTGCTAGTTGTTCAGCAGGTCGGTGCCAGGAGGCACTGTAGGAACCAGTCACATCCTGTGCTCTTGTGTGCTCCCAAGGTATTTTCTGAGCACTAGTTTGAAGATGCAGCAAGCAAGACACTGTCAGAGCATGATAAGGCTAGTGCATTACCCATGCACAAGATTAGCCTGCTGCTATAAGCTTTAGTCTAGATCATCATAACTTAGAAAATGGGTTGTGTAGTATTAGTTCAGCTGGCACTATGGAGCTCAGGACCTTCTGCCCAAAGTCATCTAATGTCTCAGAAATTTAATGTGTTCTGTGTGTCAGCTTCTGTATCTCACCAAGTGGCTTACATCTCAGCTGGCAGGGTTCATCTGTGGCTGGACCAATAAGGATCCATGAGTCCATAAGTCCTATTTCTGTGCTGAGAGTGGCAACCAATTAGTGCAATGTGTGAGAGTACTTTTTCAACAAGAATTGTGATGAGGCTGAAAGTAGTTTTGGATCTTTTATCCTAGGTTTCGGTTTAATGACCCAGCCCTCTTCCATCACTAAAATATAACTATTTTTAGCCTAGTACTGTCTTTGGATGGAACTATGCTACACAAGTGGATAGATCAAAGATCTAACCAAATCCTGCTTGTCTCCAGCAATAACTTCTAACCAGTGAAGAACAGCCATTGATTGTTTAAATTTTAGCCCCCGACCAGGTTGAGGTGGGATTTCCAAAAGTGTTCAGCCTAACTCTACTTGCATTTAAGAAAATCGCAGTTCTGTCACATAACTCAATAGATAGCCAACCTAGATTGACATAGTCAATCTAAATTGGGTTCGATGGGACATCAGCAGTTCATCCTTCCCAACCTCCTGCTCAAAAAAGAGGTCTCAGCAGCCTGCCCATGGCTTTAGCCAGTTTGGTCTTGGAAACCTCCAGGAATTTGATGTGAACACTCTAAAAATTAATCTGACTAATTCTGAACTCTGTGACAATGTTTGAATGTTAATAGAAAGATCCTAAGAGTTTTTAAATACTGACTGGTTCTCCTGCAGTACTTCAGATGAGCCTTTTCCTTATAACATATGGCTGGAAGTCTAATGAACGATGTTACTTCGGCAGCTGCTTCCCCTGTCCTGCCCATCCCATGCAGAAGGTCAGACATGTTGGAGGCCTGGCAGGTGAGTTGTCTCAGAAATGCAAAGAACAGATTCTCCCTCTTTGATTTTGCTGTTACTCTTCTGCCCAGACTCTGACGCAAAATGAAGAACAATTATTCCTATTTAAGTGAAGAACTGTTCATCTACCACTCAATTTGCTTAAAGACATGTATGCTAATAATGTATTATCACTACTGAATTGAGTCTACATCATCATAAAGAGGCAGGGAGGGTTTGGAATTCACTGCAATGTAGTGCAAGGAAGGTGTGGCTGTAGTAAGGGGCATCATGGAACCTTTTTTCCTTGCTACAACATGCACAGGAGATTACCATTTTGCAGCGAGGATGCTAGAGCAAAGCTAGAAGAATACTTGCACTTGTAGCCATGCTGCATGATCCAGGATACGCCCATGCACATGTTCTGTGAGACACTATGTCCTCCTCCCTTCTTGCCTTGTCTGAGATGGCTCAGACTAGTAATACAACCTAAACTTTTCTAAAGCACTTGAGGGCCAAAGCTGAGTGCTGTCTCACGGCTTCCCTGCTCCTTTTTCTCCAGCAGGAATAACTGCACGTAATAAGAAAAGGATGGAAAACTGCCTACCATCTCACATAAAGCTTCCTCAGCTTCTTAAAACTTCTTTTTCCAAAGCAGCTGTTACCCAGTGGGTGAAGGGCTATCTCTCAGCAGGTGAAGGGCTGTCTCTCAGCACAGTTGTCAACATGCTACCTTAGCTGGGGGAGAGAAAAGCAGCATCTCTGGAGAGAGGCAGGGTTATAATGGATGGGACAGCACATGGCTCTTCCACCTGGCTGCTCATCAGCCCCAAAGAGGACAGTGCTTTCTCATCATGGAAGTAAGCAAGTCAGGTCCAGTGTCCACGTCTACTAGGCAAACAAGTGCTTAAATAAACTAGCTAACCGGACAGACATGGTTTAAAACCCCAAACCAAAGAAAGAAAATTTATTGTTTTAAGTTAGGCAGCCAGTGTAGCACCCTGATGGCATATCCACTTTACATATGTCTATATGCCTTGTTTGGGAGTCATTTTTAATGTGTAAAGGTGTACATAGGTTATTTAATCATTAAAAAGAAAGTGACCATTCTCTCTTCATGTGTTTCAGGAGTTACATAAACTACCTTAAACTTGCAGCTGTGAGCAGTTTGAAGTACCCTGTGCTGCTTCTTTTTTAAAATTTCTCTTCCAATTTTTTCCACTGCAGACAGTTTAAGAAATGTCAGCCTTGTCCTAAATTCTAATTGGAACAATAAAACAGTTCTTCAATTTGCCATTTCATTAAAAAATGTCACTGTGACACAAGTAAGGCAGTTGTACAAAGCACTCCGGGGCACAGATTTAAGAAATAGCTACCAATTACTAGATAAGTACTTTAAAAAACTGAGATATGACTATTTTTAGAACTTTATGAAAAAGAATTTTTGTACTTTATTCTGCTATTGTCACAGCCTTTTGCTGATCTTACAAATGTATTCAGCCTAACACCAGAAATGTTTACAATTTTTTAGTACTCCTGAAGTTTTAAAAAATTTTGTGAAATTCTGATTGTCTTGTCAAAGTAGATATCCTGATCAAAGTAAAAATTAGGTCAAACTCCAGTTCACTGACACCAGCAGCACTTCCACAATATATATGAGTAAAACACAGGTGTTTGTAGCCAGTGTGGTGATGGTTGTCTCAATTGATTGAATGGGGGATGAAATTCCTGTAAACTTAAGTATGCAGGCCTGAGAGCAACATGAGAAGACAGTTTTTGGCTCTGAAGAACCAAGCATAATACATTTGGCTCTGTCAGGAGTAATACAGAACTGTGTGTTTATTATCTCATGCAGGTAGAAATGGAAAGAGCTAGTCAGCTCACTATTGGGGTAGGTGCTACTGGGATCTGCAATGATGGAATGAGAAATTAAGCCCAGTTTCAGAAAGGTATTAGATAGACAAGCAGCTGCCATGGAAATGTAAACGTACTAGCTATTCAATCAGATTAAAGTACTTAGTATCTCTGAGGGTCTGCACTGAATACCCACAGACAGTTGGAAACTCTCAGGTAAGTTTGGTGGCTTTGGGTCCAGGAAGTAACTTCATTCTAATTTCTGCAATTTCCCATCAGCCACTATGTGTAACATAATGAGTGTAGAGTTGCCAGGGCAATACGCTCCAGGAAGTGTCCCTTGTACAAATGATGTGGACGGAATGAGGGATTGGCTCACTAAAGGAATATTTCTAAATTGATTTTCAGTCAAGAGAAAATAAAAGTAGCATCAGGAAGCTTATTCTAAAACACCTTGGCCACAACCCTAAGGGTTCAACTATATAATTTGAAACTGATGAAGCAAGAGTCAATTCCAGGCTAGTGTGGTCTGAGGACATGGCACCAGCTGAAGTAAGTGTAATGTAAAAGAGCAAAAAGAAAAGATAAACTACTAGCCATCTTGTGTGCAAAAGCCAGATGCGAAAAAATGGATTATCCTTTCAAACTAAAACCTCTCCATCTACATACGCATACTTGACCAGCTGCTGATGTAAAAGAAAAGACTTTTCTCCCCAATAAATTAATAAGACCATATAAATAAAGACATATAGACCATTCATAAATACTCTGTTGGCAACAGAACACACTGGAGCTGCCTTTGCTGATAGCTGCATTAACAGCCGCAGTTGGGCTGCTGTGGAGGAGGGGTGTCCTTTAGCCGTGTGTTCTGCTTGCTGGCAGCAATGGTGGGATCCGTCTCCAGACTTTCTGACATTTTGTCACAGATGATATCCACAAGTCGCTCAAATGTCTGCTTGACGTTAATGTTGTCCTTTGCACTTGTTTCAAAAAATTCAAATCCTAAGAAAATAAAAAAATGTATTTATTTTTGATACATATTCCAGTATCTCTAATAAATACACAAACTTCTCCTGGGCAAGGATGAGTGGATAGACACTCAGAAAGCAAACATGTGAGAGCACATATATAACTGAGTGATACTGAAAGAGCAGTTAAAACTGTAACAAAATCAGCATAAGTACACTAGTGCTACTTGCTTTATACCGAACCAGATTTTCATACAGCCATTGGGAAGGACTAATTTACTGCTCTGTCTCTGTTACATTCCTCTGAGCATTACTCAGCTGGAAACAGCCACTTTCATCATGTCATTAACCTGGTGCCAAAACAGACAACTGTGCTTGGAAATAACCAGGCAAAAACCCAAGAAAGACAAGGAAAGATTTCTGCAATTTGATATCTACTTAAGTTAGAGGTGAATGGGTGAGACCAAAGGGATTCCCAGCCCCACAAACCAAACTAATAAAATAAAACACAAACACACATATGGAAGAAAACTTCCTTTATTAATTTATACAGAAGGGCTTTTTATCTATCCATTCCCAATGACTACTCCAAAGGCAAATGTCAGAGCTATCCCTAACCCAGAGGGTTAAGGAAGAACACATTGGAAGCCTTTAAGGAGCAGAGCCAGCTCTAAGTTATCTTCTCTGCTTCCATTTGTCCCATGTCTCATCTCCCACACTGGCCAGGTTTGCAACTTGCTGGTCAGCCTGCAATCTAGCAGGCTTCTGCCAGGACTGGGTTTTCCCATGTTCTCACTTCCTTTGCAAAACATTTGTTGTTTTTAATTTGTTTGTTTTCTAAGCCTTTCCCACATGCTCAACCTATCCCCACAGTTACCACATTGCTTACCTGAGGGTTCCCTGGTAATTTAAAACTTTCTCCTACTTCTCTTTTTCTGCTACCTACCTAAGAGTTCAAAATTAAAACAATTTACAAAACATCTAAACCACTGATAATTTTACAGAAGTGGCATAGATATGCACAGTATTTTGATTCATTCTATTTAAATCTGGATAATAGCTTGCAACTACCACTGAAAAATCCTGGTAAGGAAATGCCAATCACTTAAAATTCTTGGCAGAAGGGCAGAAAATGTCTGTGGAACAGTTTCAAAGATATGGAGCATTTTTCCTAGCAGAGTGGGCCTGGAATAAATGCCTGAATTTTGGTTGGTTTCCATTTTGTTATGGAGTATTTTGCAGGCTTTTTTCCCTGTGACCTCTGCTCTTCTCCTGACTCATCTTGCAATTATTTTACTTATAGTGCTTAGACACCCTAAGCTTCTAACATGCCTTTGTATGAGGGCCTCAGATCTATGCCTTTTAATAATTTCTTCAGGTCTTTTTCCACTCCTCGTTATTAATGGAGAGAAAAGATTTTCCATGTGAGTATAAGCTGAAGTGAAGGTAACTCTCTTGTGATGCTTAGGGCAGCAGAGCTCAAAGAACGCTATGTTCCCACCACCTGTGATGATCTGTATTGCCAATGTGGATGAGACCAGGCAGAACAGATTAAGGCAAAGATATGACAAAGCCCAAGTGGCAGGTGGGTAGGTAAGACAGAATAGAGCTGAAATTGAGAAAATCCAAAATATTAAAGTGCTGCCTGAACATATGAACAAAGTCTGTGGAACAGGATGTTCTAATTTAAAAGCCTCTTTTGTGTTTAATTCAGTTTTCCATTTGCTGTCCTTAACACTCTCTCTCTTTCCTTTATCTACCTTCTCTACAATAGTATTGACTCAAAGAAAGCTAGCAAGCTCTTAGCAGCCCCCACAGAGCACTACAGCAGCAGGGACTGGCCAGGACACAGGCATGGTGCTGTTGTTCACCTGGTAAGCTATAATGCACACAGAACAACAGCTGCTCTGAAACACATCAACTGCCTGAGTTACTGACTTTGTTCCCTTTCTGCCTCACACTTGTCCTGGCTCTGCAGAGGCTCCTTCATCATTGCTCATTAACACTTGTTTATGTCTGCTTTTGAAAACATAGGAAGAAACAAAACCAGATGAGAGAGCCATATACCAAGGGAAAAACTTCTGAACATCTTCCTGAGAAAATGTTACATAAATGGATACACTAGCTAGCAAATTTTAAGCACAATTCCAAAAGCAATGTAGACAAAGGCTGCGTTAATGTTTCACCATCTGATCACGAAGATTGTGTTCATCCACAACCAAGACAATTTTATTTTATCTTTATCACCCCTGATGTTTTGTTATGTTTAACGGATGTCCTCAAAGGTATGTGTTCCTGCAGTGACTATCCTTCCTTGAAGACAAGCTTGAACTGTGATGCTTATACTGCTCTTACCAGTGCCCTGTTCAATCCAATATCTTGAGGAGTAGTAGGGGACTGCAACGTCAGAGCAAGAAGTGGCTGCAGGAAGCTGCTCCCTTTGTAACAGCAGTGTACAAAAGGCAAAGTCTAGGAAGTCATGGGAATGAGTCATTTAACAATGTCATAATATATAAACGAGAGGAGCTAATGATCCTTTATTTTCTTGGATTTGCATCCTCTGGACAGTTCTGAGGGGCAACTGGCAGGCACTTATCTTCTTGATTGCTGTGAATAGTATCTAATAAGATTTGCATACACAGTGCAGGCTGTCATTGTAGGCAACTGCAAGACCTTTCTCCTCTGCTCAGATGTCCACTTCCTCAGAATTCTTTGAGACCTCTACCACTTTCTTAAAGAGAGATAGACACACATGGCATGATTGCAAAAGTCTTCTCTGCTAGGAAACTGGGCTGAAAGTAGCTGGTGACCGTTGTGCTTCAAAGTTATCTCCTCTACCTGCAACTATGGTAACAGATCTGGTTACTCTGTGCCCTACTTTGTAGACCAGTTAGGATGGAACCTCTGCTGTCCAAACAAGCCCAAGGGCCGGACTATGTTAAGAAAACTATTAAAACAATATTAATCCCCCAAACAGGACTTTGCTAATATTACCTCAGTGAAGAATAATGCTTTAGCACCATTCTGGATAGAGCTAGTGTAAAGATTGTTAATAGAAATGATAAGATATTTACCCAAACTTCAGTATGGCCACATTCATAAAAAAAAATAAAATTAAGGACTTTCAGCTGTGACAGAATGGACAGACTTGAGGTGTAGTGACTGCTAATGCTCTGGTGAACACCTTCTTTTCCAGTCTTTCAGTACATAAGGTTTCTATCAAAATTCCAGTTGTACTGATTTTGATTGTGGCTTCCAGACACTTTATCAATGAGTGCATTTGGGCAATAAATCAGTTTCCTGGCAAATAATTTTGTTTTGCATGTTTGCATGAGACATTTGTCGAACAAAAACAATTCCTTGGTTCTTATTGCTGTTAAGTGACTTTATTGTAGTGCAGCTCCAAATGCATGAAAGCAATGGCAGGTTGCCATTTCCCTCCTGTAAAAAATATCCTGAGGACAGGCCTTTAATTGTTCTGCTAATACCCTGTGTGTGTTGTAACTAAACAGAAGTGTTTGTCAGTGCTATCAGTCTGTCTTCTTCCTCTGGCACTAACATTTGCCCTTTAAAAAGAGCTATAAACCAGTGAAGGATGGACCTATGAACAGGCATGTTCCTGTACAACCCAATTATTTTCTTTTTTAATGCAAAGTTAGATGCAGCCATATGTCTGTGCTCTCGAAGCTGCTGGTGACCCTGTCTTCTGCACCACAGCCTCCAGCCAGCCATTGAGGCACAACTGAACTTGCTGTTCTAGAAAGCTCTGTGCTGAGGTGCCAAATCCCACTTGATTCCCAGTTTAGATGCCAAAATTACAGCCCTACAAATGCCTCTTCTGTTGCTGCCTAAACTCATAGATGCCTAGTGTACACGTTGCTCCCCAGGGCTCATACTCCAAGGCCAGTGAAGTTCACTCCAGCCCAGATACTAGGGAGCTGCTGTCTTGTGCCCTAGCCCTGGCAGGATTCAGCAACCAGTTGTGTTCCTGCCTTGACTCCGCAGCAAGCCTGGTCTTACAGGCTTGGTCAGATCACACAGAAGTGCTGGATGCCGAATTGCACCCTGTATAAGCACACAGAACTGACAAATGCTCTGCTTTCAGGCTTCCTGGGGTGCTAAATAGGTTTAATTTGAAGAATCTAATCACACCTGAATCGGGTGTCTGGCACCTCCCCAGCACAACCATTATGTACATACATGCTGGAGCCAAGAACAAAATTAAAGTGAAATAGGCAAGACAGGCTGATTTTGGTTTAAAGTTAGAATTTTTCTTCTTGATTTTGGTGGGATTTATTTTCAAAGCACTGGGAATCAAGAGAAGGAAAAAGGAAAAAAGCTGAAAATAAAGACTTTAAGAAAGAAATGGCCTGAAAGAGATGAGAAAAGATGGAGAGGGGAAAACCACCCAAAATATGAAAAATAAGGTATGTGTTAAACTCCGAGGGGTAAAATGACTACCTCTCTGAGTGACAAGCTGTGCAGGCACACTGCTGATGCTGTGGCATGTAGAATTCAGAGCCGTTTGCAGGTGCCCTAAATGCAGTGTGAGGGCTGGCTTCTGCCAGCCTTTGCAGAGGGGAATGTGGGAGCTCACCCAGAAAGCCTGTTTCATTTTGTTTTCTGACAGGGGTTGGTGGCCTCTGGGAGATACAGTGTGCAAGGATACGTTTAGCAAGCAGGTGAGTGCACCCTGAGGCATGTTCCAGTGTGCTGGATGCCCCCAGCCATGGGTGACCCCGGGTGGCAGAGTATAAGAAACGTGAAGGCACAGAAAACCTGATGGGAAGGGCACTGCCCTGAAAACTGCTGGATAGAACATAGAGTCACAGGTAGATTTTAGTGGGACATCATACCAGAGGTCTTTTCCAGCCAACATCTCTATGCTACAACAGCTGTGTTTCCCAGAGTCTTAACCAACCTGAGCCAAAAATTTGGGACAGAACAAACAGTACCTTACAGAAAAGGTGGCCAGACATTTAAGGCAGATCTTGCAGTACCTTGCTAGTATGTGGTGCAGCATGAGCACAATAGGCATGGTTTGGACCTATGACAGGATTGTACTTTTGCAGCAACCGTAGGGGCCCTGGTCTTAAAGATACAGTATATTCTGTAACGGCAGTACTTGCAATGAAAAACTAATGAGTGTTGAAATAATTTGTAGCACATATATAGCAAATAGGAGTTGTACAGAAGCACAGGAGCAACCGAAAAATTATGTACCTAATTTGCATGCACACCAAAATGTCATAAATTGAGAAACTCTGTGTCAAACTACATATACAATTGTCCATTTGCATGTGCAGTTAGTCTTATTCAAAGCTCTGTGCACACCTCTGCCCGCTAATCCTTTGACAGAATCTAGATCATAATATATGACACAGACCATGAATAAAAGGAATCAAGAAATTCATGCCATCTAAGAGCCATTCTGACAAGTGACACCAAACTTTTATGAATAGATGAAGCTTTGAACTCAGCTAACACGTGTGAGATTAATTTCTCAGAAAAGCTGTGCGAGTAGTGCAGCCGGCAAGTGTGTATGCATTTTGCTTGCAAGCACTTCCAGGCCTGTTTTATTTAAATGCTTTAAAGCATGTAAGTGCTGACTATATTGAGGTTTCACTCAACAGCCAATGCAGGTAGTGCTCATAGCAAATATTCATGAAGAGACAAAATAGCATAAGCATTATGTTCCATACCCTTTCTTGGTAGTGATTAGTGCATAAACTTGTTTAAATATGTTTGCTGTGATTCCAGTGTCAATATTAACATTGCATTAATTAGTTCTCCCTATTGGCTGGTTTGTCACATATCTATGTTTTCTTGGTATGATATCTCTGTGAAGTAAAGTTACATGACTCGACTGAATTTATTTGATCCTGTTTGTTTTCACCTCATTCTAACATTACTTTTAATGATGCTATTGTGTTACACAGCCATGAACAAATTTCTGAAAAAAGGCTGGTACCACTTACAAAAATTATTGAATATGTTGACAAGCAATTGCTAAGGTGTGAGATGGTCTTTGTGTCGGGAACAATGAAATAGTCAGGAATTTCAGCTTGGAAAAAAGGAAGTGGTACAATAGAGATCTCTGAAACCAACAGTGTTACAGAGCAGGTAACGGCAAACAATTGTTCACTGTTTCTCAGAATATCACAGTGAAGAAACATCAAATAAAAATAGCAAGTGGCCAATTCAAAGCAGAAGTGGCTAACTCAGACAAACTGTGTATATTTAAAGGTTGTTGTGGATGGTAAAATTTTATATGGTTTCAGAGACATTGTTGGATAACTCAGTGGAAAAAAAGTCATGAAAGGGCTATTGAATATAAAAATCTTGATTTGGTTCATGAAACTGATGAATATAATTTGCTACCCTGGGAAAGTATCACTGTATGTTTGACATTTACACATTTCACAAGGCACTTTTGGCTATTACCATAAGTAAGGTAGCACATTGCTTGCAGTTATGATCTGTGGTGGCATCACCAGAGTCATGCTCTGTGTCATAAACAACAAAGTTTCAAAAAATCTAAAATGGAAATGAGACAAATTCTGTCTTCATAAACATTCTGTTAATTTCCCTTTAAGGTCAGATCTGGTTTTAATAACCATTCCTGTTCATGTTATGAGAGAAGTATTCAGAGCTACTACAGGATACTTGACTAGTTTAGCCAGACCTTCGCAGGTAATGAGGCCTGTTGCTGGTTGATCTAAACTACTTGTTTGTGTTGCATTTGAGAAAGAAGCCAGTACTGAGATTTAAAGAAATTATCGATTACA
>VZZY01025585.1:0-11525 GCA_013400335.1 Eurystomus gularis | reverse complement strand
CCTGATAACCTTTTTTTCCTCCACAAAGAGGAGACGACCTTCAGATTGAGCTGTTCCATCACTTTTCCACGAATGGAGGTGAGGCTGACTGGCCTGTAGTTTCCTGGGTCCTCCTTCTCGCCATTTTTGAAGACTGGAGTGACATTGCCTTTCCTCCAGTCCTCAAGCACCTTCTTCTGTTCTCCATGACCTTTCAAAGATGATGGAGAGTGGCTTAGCCGTAACATCAGCCAGCTCCCTCAGCACTTGTGGGTGCATCCTCCAATAGCCCTATCAATCTACAATCTTTTTTTGCCTCACCAGTGGCAAAGGACAGGAAAAAATGGGGTTTCTATGAGCTGGGTGGCTGAGTTTTGTTTATTTTTTCTGCACAAGCATTTAACACAGGCTTTACTGTCACTCAAGTGGTGGTAGCAGACTTTAGAGTCTTCTCACCTTCAGGATGTCATCTAGGGAACCTGTCATACAAAGTAAGCTTGTGAGTGTATTTCTATTCACCTGCCACTTCTCTTCTGCATGGCACTATGAAACTAAACTTACACTGACTCATAAACAACAGGGTCTGATCCTGCAGGCTGTACCCTCTTTCCTTCCCCTTAAAAGAGGAAACAAATGTTCATTTTTCCTATTATTACTTTCTATATTTAAACATGAGAGATTTAAATCTTTTATTCAGCTTTCAAATCTGCTATTCACTCCATGGTAAGACAAAACAGATTTTCTTTTTTTAAAAAATAGAAGCATTTAGTTCTTTAGACCTCTTATTGTATGAGTTTGATTCTTCTCTGTTACCAAGGCCTCCACTCAGTTACCTCAATATATGTAGCTTTTTACCTCAGGAGAACTTTCCTAGAGTACAGTTTTAGTAGGAACAGTTGTACAATCCACATACTTTTTTTTATGGACAAAAACATTAAGCTTGACATAAATAATGTAAAATTAAAATAAAGGAAAAAAGAGGTACAATAAAAAAGTGGAAGGAGTGATACTGGTTTCTCTGAGTGCCACAGAGAGGTTATGACACTTCCCCTCAGATATTCAGCCTTATACAAAACCAATTTTCAAAAAAAAAAGTGTGGGGAACAACATGTAAAAGTAAGGAATGCATTTTTTATTTATTTTTAGCTTTTATACTTCAGTTTAAATCCTCAGCCTAACTTACAAAAAAGTACTGAATGTAGTTCACTGCTAATATGACAATACTCATCTCAAAGTCAACAATCTCCAATGAGTCACGATTACGCACAAGTGCAGTATAAAATGAAATCCAAGCAGTCTAACAAATCCCACAAAATTTCAATAATATTTTAAAAATTAAGATGATTAAAAGCTGCAAAGTACCTTTTTAAAATTTTATTTTTTTTAAGAGCAAAATATATCACAGGATCTATCTGTCTAGCATTTGGACAATGCTATTATAATTTGTCATTACTGCGGTGTAAAGAGAGCAAGAGCTCTGATGTCATTATACTTACCGTCATACTCTGGAAAATAATCAACTAGATGGGAGTACATAATCTTCTCCTCTAAGAGATCTTTTTTATTTAAGAATAAAATGACCGAAGAATTCTGGAACCATGGATATGTGATAATTGTCCTAAAGAGTGCTTTGCTTTCTTCCATTCGATTCTGGAATGAAAAAGAGAGTGCAATTTTGGTGGTAATTTTTTTTTTTTAGTTAAAAAAACCCAGATGCTGTTGCTGAGCCATACAACAATCTGTCAGATAGCTCAAGACCACTTTGGAATAAGTGTATCTTTACTTGCATTATTTTGCATTTTAAAGAGACCAATATAAACATGAAGAATAGCAACTTTAAAAAAAAAAACAACCCTCCCAAAAAAATCAATGGACCCCCAGCCCCAAAAAAACAAGCCCTAAAAAAATTCCATTTTGTAGAAGATGATGGTTTGGTCTCTTACGTCACCACAGAATCTTCAAACAATTTAGAAAACTTTACTGCATGCTGGAGTGGTGGGTGAAAATAAATAGCTGAATTTATAGAGTGAGAAACTAATTCAGAGAAGTAAAACCTCTGCTGTCTTGCAGTCAGTTATGACTCACATTGATTTCAAGGGTGCAAGGATTTCATTCAGAAAGGAGAAAAACTGAAATGTCAATACAGCTGAGCATAAAACCCAAGTCCTAAGTCCTTAGACTGTTAATCAGACCATGTTTTCTTCTCAAAATTCTATATAGAATTCCTCTCTAAACAAGGCCTTACAGAAAGTCAATGGGAACTACACAGGATAGTTTCCACTTCTGTAGTTTGATGAAAAAGAGAAGGCAATGTAAACTTAGAAAGTGCTGTATAAAACATAATATTTACCTAAACTCATTAACATTTGTATCTTCTAATGTGACACTCAGAAGGTCAATCAGTGTCATGGCTCAATTAGCAGTGTTCTATCCTAGTAAATTTATAAGCTATTGAAAACCTCTCAGTAAGAACAGTGCATAAATAAATTCCTTATCTAGAGTAAGAGCTCCTGCTTTTCACAAAACTTTTCAAGAGGGCTGCAATGTTTTTATCTATAATGCTGACTGTTTTTCCATATCACAATTCCAAACACAATTGCAAAGACAAAATAAATAAACTGGTTTAGATAAATTTATGATCCTTCCTCCAGGAAAGCTCAAGACAAGTGTGTTCTGCAAACATTCTTATTAGACCCAGAGCACATTTTCACTTTCTGTTTGCAAAGGATGCCAAATGAGATGAAGCAGAAAAGGTATGCAGGCTAAAACTACATTGACATCATGCCTAAAACAACTTCTAGCATCCTATCAGCTAAAACATTAACTCTGTAACTGCTGCGTATCATATAAATACCAGGACACATACACAACAAAGAACAAAAATAGTCTTCTTACATTGAAGACACAGTATGTCTTGTATTACATGTTAGTTATGAATTATGTACAATAACATTCCACAGAGTCACTTATTTCCTATCACAAATTTACAATGCCTCTCAAGTCCTTTCAGATTTCATTTGAGGAATCTGACTTAAACCTCTTCTTGGTGAGGTATCTACTAAGGATTCCTTCCACTCAACAGAGAGATCAGAGATGAAGCAGGTTTCCATGATTTGGATGTGGCAACTCAGGACATGGTCTAGGGGTAACGGTAGTGTTGGGCTGATGCTTGATCTGATGATCTCGGAGGTCTTTTCCAACCTTAATGATGCTATGATTTCAAAGGCAATTCAATTAATTAAAAAACAATTTGGGAAAAAAAAGTATACTAGTAAGAAGTCTGTGTAAAAGAGCTGCTTCCCAAAAGTAATGTTATATCAAAGGAAATAACTACAGCCTTAAGATATTTACAGAAGTGGTCAATATGCACAGTCTAACACAACTGAAAGAAATGCTCAACTGCTTTGGAAAAAATATATAGTTCAGGATGTCAGTAACTGAAGCCAATAAAACAGTACCAGATTATCCCACCCTCATTCCCTTCACTGTATTCTGTAGTGTAGTCAAAAGTTTCGCTTCATACAAAAGCCACTTGCATCCAAAAGTCATCCAGTTAACTGTACTTCCAGGTGGAGCCAGGCTAAATCTGCATCTTTTCCTGACTCTGGGAAAACAGTCTTTAAAGAGGCAACAGCAGTAGACTGTTGCCCTTGATGACTTTGTATTAAATTATCCAGTCCTAAAAAAAATTAAGTCAGAGAATAGTGGGAACTAATAAAAAATGCACATTACATTGCCAGAGCCCACTGAAGTAGAATTATTTCTTATGATATGAGAATCTTGCCCCATATATTGTAACAGATGAGGATAGTTGGAAGGTAAGACAGTAAAGTCTTGTGTACCAAATTAGAACCGGCTGAGAGAACTGCGCTCGTTCAGCCTGGAGAAGAGAAGGCTCAGGGGAGATCTTACTGTGGCCTTCCAGTATCTGAAGGAGGCCTACAAGAAGGCTGGGGGTGGCCTACAAGAAGGCTGGGGAGGGACTTTTCACAAAGGCCTGTAGTGATAGGATGAGGGGCAATGTGTTCAAACCAGACGAGGGTAGATTTAGATAGGAAATTAGAATGAAATTCTTTGCCCTGAGGGTGGTGAGACACTGGAACAGGTTGCCCAGGGCAATTGTGGATGGTTCATCCTTGGAGGTGTTCAAGGTCAAGCTGGATGGGGCTTTGAGCAACCTGGTCTAGTGGGAGGTGTCCTTGCCATGGCAGAGGGGTTGGAACTAGATGATCTTTGAGGTCCCTTCCAACCCAAACCATTCTATGGTTCCATGAAATAGTAGCTCTGAGAAATAGTAACTATCTTGATACAAGGATTATTTCAGAGTGTACATCACTACAAAACAGCCTTTACTGAACCTCCATCAGCACAATGAAGCAAATACCAAGGATTATGACATAAGGAAGTTGCAGACTTGTTTTCTAAGGAGCTGGGCAAAGGATGACAAGCTGCCCAAATCAGTTAGGAAAAAGGTCACTCTTCTTAAGAGTGACAGGTCTCTGAATTTTGGAGATTTCTTCTAAAGGAAAAGACCACACAATGCTATATTCTGCCCTTATAAAAGAAGTGTGGGGAAAAGGACAGGACATCACCCGTTATCTTCTCTGAATGTATGTTACATTGCAATGCTCCACAGACAAATCTGCCTTCATAAAAGACATCTGTAAAAAGATGGTACTGCTAGAACTTCAAACGGTCAGATCAGTCAGTTCCAAGGATTCAAAGAAGGTTGCTTATCATTCATATACTTAAGTGTCTTGCAAAGCCTCGTAAAGATACTAAAAAAGAAACTTCCTTTCCAGTTCATTTCATGACACGCGTAAGATTATGGATATATTATGAAATGACTGCTATTGTCAGTGCTCTTTCACTGGAAGAAAATCTTAATCTTGGATTCAACGATGTCATGAAGGAAATACCCGTGGGGCTGTCTGTTTTCTCTGATTGTATCAGCTGGTCTAATAAAATTGTTGCCTCTTTCTACAGATACTGCTTATTTTAGCTTTTGTATTGTCCACAGGGATCCTCTAAACAGAAAATATCAGTTGTTATCTGACAACATCATAAAATACAAGGCTCTTACTGCAGTCAGACATCACATTAACATCATAGGTTTTGACATCAAGGAAATCCAAAATCCATAATTAGGTGTTAACTTTGTGTTTTGGGTATTTTTTTCAGTCTTTTGATTATGCATAGATCTAGTAATAACAACATAAATGAAAACTCAAGGGGACTCAGAGAAGGGGAGAAAAACTAGTAAACAGGCGTCTTAACTTCACACTCAGGTTGTGGATTTTTCCCTACTTTTTTTCTGCCTCTTCTTAGTGCCACGAACTGCACTTACAGTGTAAGAAAACAAAGTACTTAACATGCCCTGAAGACAGATCCTCACTATGTACTAACCATAGCTGTGCCTTCTCTGGGTGTGTTGTTATAATATATTAAAACCTAAAGGGTCTACCTCTTCTGTTTCTTTTCTATAACTCCTACCTTTAGGTGAGTGGTTTTTCCATAACTGAGCCCATTCTTAGCAAGCAAATTAAAATGCTTACCAGTTGCCTCAATCATGAGAAATCTCACTGGCTTCTTCACTTTCCCCGTTCTTAACAGGAAGGTAGACAGGATCTTATTAAATACATACTAACTCTCAGCACTTTTAAAAAACTGTCCCAAAAGCCAGCATTGTAAACTTCGAATTCATATGTATCATTATGAAAAACAATCAGCCTCTGGCTTCTCCTTCTGATACTATCACATGCATTGAATCAAACCATTTTCTTTTCATAGTTTCTGTTTTAAAAGAGAAGAGTCAGAAAGTTTAAAAGAAGGCAAAGGCACAACAAAAGGACAGAGATGAAATTTTACAGCTTCAATACCAATGGAAAGTGAGGGACTTCCTAGGAAAACACTGCAATCTGTATTTTGAATTTAAGGACTGTTCTTGTTAAACCTGTTGCTAAATAACTCAGCATAGTTATAGTGAAGAGCAATTGCTGTCAACTTATGTGGAGGTAGCTGATAAATATCCAACACAAGCGCTCAAGATGATCACTAAGAGATACATGTTTTTAACATGTAAAAAAGTTGGATTCAGCAAAGTACTTCAGCATAATTCTAATTTGCATCATCACGCGCACCATTTTCCTTTACAAAACATACAGGCAGCATTACTGCCAGAATATTTTAATCAGAGAATGTCTGACAAGATGAAACTGTTGAATTACCCGCTTTTCTGAAAAACACCTTGTGATTAACAGGACGCACTTTTTCTTATGTAAGAAACTCACGTTACAGTATTTTTACTGGAAATGGGGATAGGATTACAAGGAGTATAGAAAAAGACCACCACTGGGGATCTGACCTTCTGTCAGATGCAATGCAAAGGAAGCCTTGCCAAAGCAAGCAAGACAGCATGGCTCTTTGAAAAGAGGAAGGGAACAGTGCAGAGTAGGCAGCATTCAACAGTTTGTTCAAGCACTTGGTCTAATGTCATGAGCCAGCTCTACCTCACCAATTGCTTCCAGAAGAATTTTATTTCGGCTTCAATGGAAACACCTGCAGAAAGAAAGTTGTGAATAACGAATATGCAGAAATAAGCAGCTGGAGTTGGCTCAAGGCTTTCTCAGCAGCTGACAGCCCTTCTCAGCAGTGATGCCAACCTTCACAGCAACTGGCCTCCCACAGCAGCAACAGCTCGTCGTGGCCTCCCTGGATTTGCAGGCAGCTGGCACAAGGGACATAAGAGCACAATCACTGTTTTCACCATTCCCCAAGATCTGCTGGCCTGGGCAACTTCCCTGCTGTGCTTATGTCTTCAGTCAGTCCCAAACTGCATGAAGACATTGGTATCGCCAGCCATTACTCTATTTTCCTCATTATTATATACAGACACCAGCATAAAATTCTCCCATCCTCCACACAGCCTGATGCAGTCACCAGTCCAATGTAAAAATACTGCAGTGAAAAAGCAGAATAAAAATACAGCAGACAAACTCCACAAGTGAACAGAAATTTGTTATCTATAAACAGATCATGTAATCTTGGACAAGATTATTCCACTTTCTTATTAAACATTGTACTTATTCACAATTCACGGACTGCCCAGTTTTATAACTAGAAACATGTTTTTATGAAACAAAAATAACATTTCTTTCTACCATGTACCTCTTCCAACATAAAAGATTTTACACTGGTGAAGTTTTTGTATGAAGGTTAAACATTAACACAGATGTAACTAGATATACAAACCATGTCTTCTCACATCGTTGTCCAAATGTAAACTCTTACTCCTCCTTATTTTTTAATAGATTAAAAAAGAGTATAATTCCTTCAACTTTTTTTTTTTTCAATCCTGTACGTTCAGTTTTCATGTTAAAATAATGGATTTTTAGTTTGGGTTTATGCATTGAAATTCTCCTTTCTATCTGTTGCTCTGGAAAAATATGCAATTACTCCTGTAATTACAGAAATACCAGAATTGGCATAATTTATAAACACCTGACTCTAAGAAGGCAAATCCTAAAAAATACCTGGAAAGCGCTAAAATAGCATTTAAAAGCTCTATCAGCTGGTACCCAGGGAAGGGAAAACAGCAGTTCCCAGATGATAAACATAGAGCTTTAACAGAAAAGACAAAGTACAGTATTAATGCGGAACAATACAGAAGCAGTAGTAGAGTTTCACTCATTATTGTCTTTAGGATTGTCTAGAGTGGCATCTAGTGGGCATACTGTAATTTACACATTGAACAAAAAATGTAACTCATTTTTGTCTTAAAAGCTGTTAGTAATCTAAATAATGTGTTAACAAAATTAGGATTTCACAAATTTTGAGGGAGTGAATTTTGTTGAAATGATGCAAGAGGGCATCGAGAGTAAAAGAGTAGGCACTGATGCAAGAGAGATTCAGCAAAAAGCCTCAGGGGTTAATATTTGATTCTATCATTCTGTTATTTTATTTCAGAAGTTGTTTAGCATCACAACAATGGACTCTATTTTACCTGACAATCTAGTAGGTGAATGGTTTTTATGCAAAAGTCTGTATTAATTAGGCATGTCTCCATTCTCCAAATAAGACTTCCAGCAATTATTTATGTAAAAGCACTGTCTGGCTGCACAGAAAGTCCTACAGTGTATTCCTTGGCTAGAAATGTAATAGAGCTGCTACATGAAAGTTGGGAAATAACAGGGGAAATCAGGAAGTGGAAGGTAAGTGCAGAGTCCTCCACTACGTAAGAAAGTAAGTACAGTATCAGAACTGGAAGTGCTTCAGATTTTTGCCACCAGTATGAAGTACAATCTTGCAGCTATACTGCTGTAACTAGCAATTTAAGAAAAAACTGCAATGCTTGTATAAATATTTTGATGAATAACTCAAATGCAGTAAGAGACAAGTTCAAATACAGAGCTCAGGAATAACTCCTTTATTTCCTTTTCCGGTCTTGAAACTTTCTGCAAACTAACCTGACAAATAAAGCTGCTGGTAGATGACTGGGAAAACATCTCTGTAGATGAAAACTATACTTTTAAATCGCGTAGAAGAACTCTCAGCTCTGCAACATCTTAAATTTGCAACACTGCACTCAAAAATACATGGCAATTTTATGTACCCAGAAGAGGGACAGATCAACAAAATTACAGCTGTAATCCATCAAATCACATGTTCAACAACCTTCAAAGAACAAAAATATTGTCCAAAAATAGGTGGTCCAAGAAGTGATTAAAAAAAAGTCCAAATATTGCAAATGTTTTTTAAATAAAAAAATAGATGTTTTGATGAAATAACATGAATGCCAGGATAGCCCGTTTTTCATTAATACCTACATATTCTTGAGAAAAATGGGTGAAAAATATTTTAAAATTAAATTCTCATTGAAAAAGGCCCTTTCTTGGGCAGTTTTGACACTGGTTATTGAAAAAAATATGCAGCAGTTGTCTTTGCCAGCAATTGCTGCCAACAGCAACATTTACCAGCAGCATTTCTGGCAGCCTCTGCAAGCAGTTTCACAATCACTCAACCTCCCATTTCCATTATAAACCACCCACTTAAACAAAAGAGAGAGGCTCTGGCTCTTCCTTATGCAAATGCTTCCCAGCACTGACACTTAACATTTGGAAGGTTCTATTGTCCACAAACCAAAAAGAAAATACATGGGCATACCTGTGAGCAGGTATGAACAGACACAATACATACAGCAACAAGGTTTGACACAGGTGGTTAATGTGCTATTTTCTCTAGTTTCCAGATAAACAATGACTTCCGGAGATTTTATTTCCCATCAAAATAACATTGTTAAATAATTATGAAGACCATTTGAGGGTTTTAGTTCTATCTGGGAGTTTATATTATCTCTCTGACCTATGCTAAATTGTTCTGGATTGCTGAATGTTGATGAGAAAACCCAGACAACTGAAGTATTATGTTTATTCATGATGCAGAAAAGGAGAAGTGTTCTGATCTCAACATTGTTTTCTTTCAGCCTTCATGTTAAGCTATGTAGGACTAGCCAGTAAATAAGGAAGACAAAGTGCTAGAAGAGAAGGGGAAGCATGCCAGATGTGAACAGCAAGACAGTTCTGAGGAAAAACTGAAATACATGCTTCAGATAATTGCCTCCATAAAGAGTGAAAGTATTATGGACTCTGTGGCCTCATGCCATTTCTTATTTTTGTCCCACATCAAAAGGGACATTGTACCAATTTGTCACCCATTAAAAGATCACACTGATGAACACTACAGAAGTTCCATCTAGGCTTTGGATACTCATCTATTTTGCATATATATTTTGTTCAGATTCAAAACTGAAAATTGTCTGTATGCCTACATCTACAAACCTGTATACACACACAAATAAATTCACAGTGGGTTTAATGTAATTATTTTCATGTAATTTTAATACATTATACTTTAAATGGAATATTTTTTAACACACCAATTATTGTTGATCCTTTCTACTTGGGATAACCTAAGAATAATACAATTTTTCATCAATCAAAATAACTGACATCCTTGCACAGTGGTGTTATTCAGTACTTGAAGCACAGAAACTTTGCAGAAAACCACCCTGCAAAGTTCCTTTGCAATTGTGGCTGAGGCAATGAAGCCTGAATTTTCTAAATATCCTGTTTTGTCTTCACACTAGGGTTACTTCTGATAAAACTGCATGACGGTTCTTCAGTGTAAATCAAGAACTGTGAAGGCAATTACATTAATTCAGATAGCCGCCATCAAATAACCATAGTGAAACCTTATGGCATGACCACAAAGATTCTCCCCAAAGAAACAACAAAAAAATGTCCTTTCACTTGTCAAAGTATGATTCTTCGACTTAGAATCACCGAAGAATTAATGTTGGAAAGGACCTGTAGAAGTCATCTAGTCCAACTCCTTCCTCCCAGCAGGGCTAACTTTGTAATTAGATTAGGCAGCTCACGGCCATGTCCAGTCAAGCTTTGAACATCTATCTCCACGATGGAGATCCAATCCCTCTACACAACCAATTCTACTTCACTTACTATTATGTGGCTATCATCCTTCAGCCCTCATAATCTGTGAACCCCATGCTAAACAGCTTTACTGAGGACCACTGCATTTACACACTATTAAGTCACTGGGCAGTTTTAGTGTTTCCCTAGTAACGTTTTGGACAAAGCATTTTTAAGAACAACTTTCTTCCCAGATTATTTGCCTCCATACTGCTTCCAAAAGGGACTCTACCAGTCACATGTCCCTTCTTCCCTCCACCTCTCCTGTTCCACTTGTCTGAGTACTACCCCCTTGAATTCCTGCAAGGTTTGTGCAACAGCTTTCGGAAATGTTGCTTGAGTCCCTTCCAGATCTACTGGTTCTGTTCATATCCAGCATGTATTTGCTGGAATGTTTTAAAAATGACTGATCAAGACTGCCATAAAGAAGATTCAACCCGGTTATCATATCAGGTTAGATAATGCAGGTCCTTAAAGCAAATAAGCCATTGGTTTCCATGAGGTAAGGAAGTGAAAGCCAGAGAACAGAAGAACACAAGGCAACAGCAAGAAGCTGGGAAAATAATCTTTATGCCATCATTTTTGTGGATGTCCGTTGAGCAATCTGGCATTTGTCAAGACCACAGAAAAGAGAGGTGCCAGATAACAGTTTCACATGTGTGAACAGAAGACATGCAGGAAGTAATGGCAGTGTTAGACACAGCTTGAAGGCATGTGTCTAGGATTTCTTAAGCCAAGGAATCAATTTTGCTATTATTTTAAAAACTCAGAATTCTTAAGCCACTCCTACCTGCTTCATACATTACAAACACTTTCAGCAAGAACTGCAATTTCGGATCAAACCTATAAATATATGAGTTATAATGAGATGGTACTTTCTGCAAAGCTTCAAGGCAAATCAGATGACAACTCTGATGATTAAAGGGAAAGGAAGGAAATACTGGTTTAAGAGAAATTCATTTACATGTTTTTGTGTTAATACTAACAATTTTAGCTGTAACTAAATGAAATAATTTATTAAAACATCATACAAGTTAAAAGAAAACACAAAGCAAAGCT
>VZZY01025582.1:24119-47112 GCA_013400335.1 Eurystomus gularis | reverse complement strand
TTGTCCCGCTAATAGAAGAGGTCACGTTTAAGGAAAGAAATTACACGGAACACGTGCAGGTCAGTTACAACTCTACGTAACTTTACCCCTTTCCAAAGCCAAACAAAAAGGAAACCTGCGTGTTACAACCCCTCTGTTTTCCTATTATTTAAGGCTTAAAAAAGCATCTAAAGACTCCAGCCATATGGGTACAAAATAAACTATTCATGAATGTAGCTTCTTTATGTTATAGTTTTTTTTGTTACAAACATTTAAATAATCTATATTTGTAGGGTGATATCTTGGAGATTACTTCACTATCAATATATAGAAGTAATAACCTGGTAGATAGCATTACCTATGAAAGGTCCATCCCATCTGCTATTCTTGCTGAAAGCTTTTCATGCACCAGTAAACTCAGTAAATATCAGAAGATAAAGCATAAGCCTACCACGCCATGGATTTACTCCTAATGTCTCCTCAAAGTGCAGCCTGATGCAACGATTACAAATGATTTTTCTTCTAATGTCATTTTACATAACCCTTTTTTCTGCATGAGTAGTTAGTGCCGAATGAATGAATGAATGCCATTAAAACAGTTAATCATTATCTGGGACACTGGCCTTCCTCCCTTCTCAACTAGGAATCTCCATGACAAAGGCCAAGAGATCAAAATGCCAGGGCTGCCTCTCTGGCCTATTTCTGACAGTAATTTTTTATGCAAATGGCCCTGCTGGGCAGCTCCCTCTGTGACCTTGAGCTCCCCTTATCTCCACCGACTTTGATCCAATTGAGGGCTCCCTTTTATGAAGCTCATTACTACTTAGGATCTGCAATCTGGCTAAATCTGACTAATTAAGGAAAATCTGCTGAACTCTGTTTTTGTTTACTTCTCCACTCCTGCATGTTACACGACACACGGACCTCGCTGCTGCAGAGGGGCAGAGGCGAGACCCTTTTGTGCCACTCAAGCCGCCTGAGTTGGACAAACGCATCTCCCAGCCGGCCGTGCCAGCCGGCGTCCACCGCACAGCGTGACGTGGAGCGGCGCGCTTCTGATCGCATCGGTTCGATGACGCACAGCCAGCTTCACCCACCACCACGGGCAGCTTCAGCCCGACCTCTGCACAGCCCCCTCTTGTCACTCGCACGCCAGACCCAAACCAATAAAGTACCTGCCGACAGAAAAGCTGTCCACCCTACCTCATGCGCCAGTGAAACCGCTCTGACAAATAAACAAAACTCAGAAAAGTTCCCCGTGCTGTCCATGGTCTTGTAATCATATAATCATAGACTGGTTTGGATTAGAAGGGACATTTAAAGGTCTAGTCCAACCCCCCTGCAGGGAGCAGGGACATCTGCAACCAGAGCAGGTTGCTCAGAGCCCCGGCCAACCTCACCAGGGATGGGGCAGCGACCACCCCTCTGGCCAACCTGGGCCCGGCTCTCACCACGCTCAGAGGCAAAAATTTCCTATCTAAATCTCCCTCTTTTAGTTTCAAATCATCACCCCTTGTCCTGTCACAACAGTCCCTACCTTTCTGACAGGCTCCTTGAAGTCCTGAAAGGCCCCAAGGTGGTCTTCCTGGAGGCTTCTCTTCTCCAGGCTGGACAAGCCCAACTCTCTCAGTTCCAGCCCTTGCATCACTTCTGGGGCCTCCTCTGGCCTCGCTCCAGAAGTTCTAACAGGTAGTCATATGAAACAAAGGTCTTGCCCTCCCACCAGTGTCCATCATCTATCTCACTGCCTTTGGCTACGGCTTGCACCGAGGCTTTTTTTCTGGTTACATCCAACGCCAGTTTGGGCAACCCCGTTTTGGCACGTGAGGGAATGATTTTGTAAACCCTTCACCAAGCACACCCCAGGGCCAGCAAGCTGTGGCTACTCCACACCTCCAAATGACCCAGCACTGCTCTCGCGTGCGGAGAACAGTTATTTCCTCTGATCTGTTATATCACTTGCTGTGCTCATACTTCATCTGTCAGATAATTTCTGTTACTTCTTGTTGCACTCTAAAGATAAGTAATAAAACAGTGGATTAAGAAAAGAAGCGTGGGCGGAGGACACCTAGACAGCCCAAACAGCAGATCTGGAGCGCTCCTCCCAACAACACGCCCACCACGACTAATGCTCGAGGTCTGCGTGACGTGTGGTCTGCTCTTGTGCGACTCACTGAGACAAACAAGGCACGAGGCGGGCAGTAGGACTCATTAGCAGTCCTGTTTCACCGGTGTCTTAGACCACTGAAAGATGATCATCAAATGAATCATTACACACTGTGGGTTGTAGACTGGATCTGGACAGGGAAACGGTCAGAACAGCCCTATCACTGAAAAACATACATTTATTTTGCCTTTAGAAATTATCATAATCTGCTTGTATACCATCTGAGACAATGGCAGGTTAGCGTCATTGCCTTATATTCAAAATTGCCAATATAAGATATCATGTAATATCATAATTATACTAAGGGTTTTTGTTGTTGTTATTTTCTTTAACCATGTCATGCACCCTGTAGACTTGCATTCCATTGGGTAATTCCTTAATTAGGCAGATTTTCGAAACAAGTATTATGTACACAACAGACCGGAACGTCTCCTTTGGAGTCTTCCTAGTCTATCAGGTGATTGCATCATTAAGCCACACATGCTACGTAGTAAAAATCCTTATGAAAATTCATGACAGAAACATACTGAGCTTGATGCATGCTAATAAATGAGAAACATACAAATTTAGTACTTTGACTTTTAAACACCCCCCCATAAATAGAACAACTTCTTCACCAAAATTTATTTCTTCATTTTTCCAGCCATCTGAAAAAACTTACTCTTGCAGAGGTCACACCTGAGTATCTTTCCACAAATTACACCTTGTAATTGGGTTTACTAGTTTACACCCTTTCGGGTATCAACAGAACACAGAGAAATAACCAAGAAAATAGTGATCTAACAAAACTTTTAGGTGTGGGTTTGTTCGGGTTTTTTTTCAGTATATAACTAGAAATTAGAAAATTAGAAATTAGAAATCAATGGACAAAATTCCATTTTTTTGATTGCAAAGCCTGGAAAGCCAGAGCCTTTCCCAGAAGAAGGATTTTAACTTGCTCGGTCTGCAGTACAAGGACTGTGAAGTGGTCGTTTTCTACAGAAATAAGACATTTCTATAATGCATTTTAAATAGATGCAAATAGCATCTACAATTGACTGTGTGAAAACGTTAAAGGAAGAGACAAAAAGTACAATATTCTATATTTGAAAGAAATGAATGTAATCTTTTGATACTCTTACCAGCAGAGGAAGAAAATACTAAAATATTAATTCAAAAGGTCTTTTCTGAAAAATGGACAAAAAAATCTCAAGTTCTTAGAGAAAATGAATATATGCAAGATAGTAAGGATAACAACAATGCAATCCCTGAATGCCTCAAAATCTTCATGGTTTAAAAGGCATCCCAATTTTCTCCAAAGGTGGTGGCATCTATCCAGTCGTCCATGGCTAATTTTACACGGAATGCAAAACGTTATTTAAACAGGACGGTGCATTAAACTTCAACTATTTCTGATGTAGCTCTCAAACTACAGACTCATCTTTCTTCTATTTTAATTTTAAAGTAAGTTAGCAAACACTTCCTTCTTAATCCCCAGAGACTATCTATACAGTGACACAAATGCACAAATTTATGACAGTAACATAAACGCTCCTCCGAAGTAATGTGCAACATTAAGTGAAATCGTTTCCTGGAAAGATATTATAGGTATCTATATTTTATTTGCCATCTTAAACATATCTGGGCCTTTATGACCTTATTTTTAAAACGTATTTCCTTTTCACATTTCCTGGTGCAAATGGACTGCATAAATAAGCAATGTGCTATGAGGCTTCAGACTAGCCGATAAACCCTTTCAATTTTCATGCCAGCTTCTTCTTTTGTAATTCAAATCTGGCTGAAAACTGGCAGCTCTGAAAACTGAAACAAGCACTGCCACAAATACCTTGTAATGCTATCGACCTTGTCTGCCCATGCAGTGAGAAAGGGGGATGCATATGTGTCTGCAGTCATCCAGATAACACAACTCATTTTTTTGGGGGGATAACAGAAGCCAGCCCCGGACTGTGCACCAAAAGCAGTCATTACCAGGCAAGCTGGAGAATAAGTCTCTTCAAAATACACAGCACATTTAAAAACCATATACAGGGCTCAGCCACTGCTTTCATTACCAATTTTAATTTAGCTCCTTCAGTTTGCCAGCCAGATAAACTCTTTAGTGCTGTTTTTTAATCTATTTGCCACATTTTATGTTTAAGATTATAGTAATATGGGGCAGGAGAAGGAATCACTTTTAGAGGAAATAAAGAAATAGATCCGCTTATCAGCGCCCATCAGAAAGTTCATTAATCAGCCAGGCTTTGTGCCCCCTAAATTGAAAGGTTAAATAATCCTCTCAGGAATATTTCTCGGCACCACCGCCAATTGTCCGGAGAGAAGCTGCCATTCACAGCACTCTGGATCGGTGACAGGGTATTTTACCACTGTTTGGACCCCAAACAATGATGGACAAATGGCCTGGCTTACAAAGAAACCTTTTAGTACAAGGATGGAAAAAGGACCACAAGCTTTGAAGTGGGGTGGGGGAGGTGGGCGCGCGGGGAGGAGGAGACCCGTGCAGGGGGACACGTACATTTTATTTGAATGTTTATTAGGAGACCCGCCGAACGCTGCGATCAACGCGCCCGGCGCGCGGGCAGGCGCGGCACGCACACACACGCGCCGGGCTAAGCGTATGCATACTTACACATACATTTATACATTAATCTGAACACAAACATTTGCAAAGCCTGTAAAATCGGAAGATGAACAGAACTAAAGCACGGTTATATTTATTAGCTAATACACTGGGGAACCCAACAAACCCCAAGGTTTTAATTTTTACTGTCATTCTAGATGATTTACAGCTTCCTTTCTCTCTCTCTCTCCCTCTCTTTAACCTTTCTGTCGTCTACTAATCACCTTCCACCGTCAGACGCAAAAGGAGGAAGTACCACACTTGAAATAACTTTCTTGGGGGAGCATTCTGAAGATCACTACTTTGAGGTGATTTCTGATCACCGCTAAAATCGAAGGAAACACAGGAAAACCAGAGTGCTGCTGGAGGATGCGAGATGCCCAGAGCGGGGCATCCGTTTGTCAGAAGTGAGCTTTTGCTGCGGCACATTCTACACGGGCAAGAATTCAAGGTTTTTTCTTTACAGTTCCTGGCAGCTGCACTTCAATCTGTAGCACCCTTTACTGATGCACAGTTTTATGGAAGCATTTTCCTCACATTACCAGCATGTTAACTGCACTTGCTAATGTTTATCAATTTCTTCATAATTTTTTCATGTATTCTCCATTTAAGAGCATCATATATATGCAGTGATACTGTAATTATTTTTACCTCGCTTTATAAGAAGAGACATTTATCCAGAATATGTCCTTGAAGAAACATTTTCAGCCTGTACACAACCATTAACACACACAAGCTTTTCGCCATCCTTCTCGCATGGCTATTTTTAAAAATCTGTCTCAGTTCCATGAACTTTTTACTTTAATATGACTTGGGACTTTCAGGTTTCTGCTCCCTCTCATCATATAAATGCGCCGTTGATAAAAACTGTTTCCTCCAAACCAACTTTTGGGTATCTCAGCAATATTATTTTCCCTCTCCTTCCCTCCTCACACTGTCATCAGAAAAGAAGAATTAATTTAACCAGGGTCTCATCTGCCATCGAAGTAAGTCAGACAGAAACTGGGTATCATGTGCAAATTCACTGCAATTAATTTTAAAGCAGAAGATATTTCAGGGTTATCACACGGGCCACAGAAATCCTTCACTTTGTGTATGCTCTTGTGCTCACCACTCCACCTTTAAGTGCTGAAGGAAGTTACAAACATACTTCAGAAACAAAATTAACTGCATAGTCAAGAAAAAACGTTAAATTACTTTCTGTTAGCTATAAGGTGAGTAGTTAGTACAGGCAGAAAAACTGTAAGTTTGACAGGAGAGAAAAAGAAGAAAAGGACAAGGGGTTTTGGACTTGGTGCTGCCGCTGAGAAACGTTGAACCCAGGCAGTGACCATCTGTTCCTTGTAGAGGAATCACCTGGGCTACCGTAAAAACCGTGCCTCCTGCACCTCTCTGAGCGTGCCCCCCGCCTGCCTCCGCGAGGAAAAGCATCTGCCATGCCCCTGCCCGTGGCGTTGCTGAGTCACGCCACGCACTGCAGCATCGCTGCCGTGTCACGCTGGGCAGCATCGCTGCCATGCCACACTGCACGGCATCCCTGGTATGGCACACTGCACGGCATCCCTGGTATGGCACACTGCACTGCATCGCTGGTATGGCACACTGCACTGCATCGCTGGTATGGCACACTGCACTGCATCGCTAGTATGGCACACTGCACAGCATCACTGGTATGGCACACTGCACGGCATCACTGGTATGGCACACTGCACTGCATCGCTGGTATGGCACACTGCACTGCATCGCTAGTATGGCACACTGCACTGCATCGCTAGTATGGCACACTGCACGGCATCGCTGGTATGGCACACTGCACTGCATCGCTGGTATGGCACACTGCACGGCATCACTGGTATGGCACACTGCACTGCATCGCTGGTATGGCACACTGCACGGCATCGCTGGTATGGCACACCGGGCAGCATCGCTGCCGTGCCACGCCGCGCAGCATCGCTGGTATGCCATGCCAGGCAGCATCGTTGCTGTCTCATGCCATGCCAGGAACGGCATCGCTGCCGTGTGGTGCCACGCAGGGCACGTGCGCTGTGGAGGCACCGAGGAGGGACCAGCGGAAGGAGCCCCGTCAGGCCAGATGCGGGCTGGGCTGCAGAGTAGAACTCCTAACGAAGCAGCGATAAAGCTTTACCAGGTCTGGCGGCTGGCGGTTCCAACGTGAGGTGCTGTCAGCACCAGTGGAGCACAGGGGTGGCTGTCTGAGTGCATCGGGGTCATACTTGCGGCTGTTGGGGTACGTTTGTCAATGTTGATGTAATCCAAGTTAAAGCTGAAGGCATACCACCCCCTGAGGCCAAGAATTCTGAGGGATGCTGCCTTCTTTTGCCATAGGTGGGTACTATAGCCCGTATCAAGCTGCTCTGAGACCTCTCCAGCACTGCAGTAGAACAGTACCCACTGGCAGCACACAGCTCTGCGCTACTCATCACTTTATACGGGTCTCTGGTTCCTTTTAATTCCCTTTATGCTTGATTTTTCAAAATTTGAAATAAAAAATCAGGATAATTCTGTCACAGGGATAGTAACTTTTCTATTCACTTGACAGGACCTAACAAGATGTATTAATATTATTGACATGATAGACCCTCTCAGAATTAAATCAGTGAATACTTTTAGGGAATCCTAATCCGTAGATTATTAACATGATCAAGCATAACTTGAGAAAGTTACTAACTGCAGCGAGCTCCTGGCTGCTCCCAACACATGGATCATTGACAAGATGAACCAGCAGGTCTGGCAGCGACACGGACGATCTGCCAGCGCAGAGCTCCGCGAGCTGCCGTTGCTAAATACCTGTGACGTTTTAACATGCAAAGCATTTGTAGGATAAAATCCAACAGTTTCCAGCTACCCCAAGCACATAATTTACAAGCAGCTACTGAGTGGACGTTTGACAAGCACGGTGCAGTTCCTAGTTGGGATATACGTGCAAACAGTTCATGGAGATTTACACTCTATTGACACTTCACATTTTTTCCACTTTGCAACAACAAAAAAATCACCAAAATACATTCAACATCACCTACATGGAAGTGTAAATTTTAATGTGTTTTAAAATGTCCAATAGACGACAGATAATTTTTGGTTTCCTATGGAATTTTGAAATCAACTCTAAGTTCTAAAAACACTGAGAAAAAACGCCATATCAAGTTCAGAGGAATAATTTTCAGTAATATAGGAACTTAAATATGAATATTCAGCACAGAGTTTACTGCAGAAAAAGGACAGCATATTTAATTTTTTTTTCTTAAAATAAAAGCCTGCATTTAAAATGCACTGAAAATCTCATTTAGCTTGAAAATTTTATTTTCCTTATTTAGATGGCTAATACTTGAAATAGCAAAAATTATTTAAATGATCATATAGATTCATCTTTTCAAACTAAAGGAAAGAGAGGTAAAAATTTTCAACAAATCTGTAGGCATTAAAGAAAAGGTCTTGTTAATGCTTTCCCAAGGCAGAACCGCCGCTATGTGTGTGACAAGGAAACATTTCAGCAATGAATCTCACCACAATTATCCCGTTTTCTGTTAGATTAACCACTCATCCAACGGTTTTGGTGCCCCACACGGACACGTCTCCCACAGTTCAGGCGTGCATGGGCACAGGAGGAATGCGCGTGGCAGTTTCTGCCTGGAGAACGGAGCGATTCCTGCCCGGGAGGGAGCAGCTCTTCCAGCCGCTCCGAGTGCACCTCACCACCAGGACTGCTGGCACAGCGCTTGGACAACACCACATTCCGCAGAAACAGCACGCAGGGGTTAGCTAACCATAGATTTAAACACTCACAATATTAAAATATGTTGCTTTCCATCCGCTTTTAATTTCCACCCCTTGCTCTTCTCCTTTTCCCACCCAAAGGCAGGCCCAAAAGGCATTGCTTTGGTAGAAAACGGAGCTCTTTAAATGACACAAGGTACCCAGTGGAGTCGGGGATTCTCTGAAGGACACCACTTCTCAAAGACAAACACTTTGAGGAGGTTATTTGGAACCCCAAGATCAGGGAAATGGAAATTTCTTGGTTTGGTCAGCCAGGCTTTTCCCCTCCCAGTCCCAGGCTGCTTCTAGAAACGCATCAAAATGCAATTTCTGCTCAAGATGTCATCAGTCTTTAATCCTCCATTTGAAAGCTTTTATTTTATTTTCTGGGGGAAGCATGAGACAGACAAATGTCACAGAAAGCCGGCATGCTTTCTACAGTGCCCGCACGGTGACGGCAAGTGGCAGCAGGCGACCAGGCTGGCTGGGAGGTTAGACAGAACCACCGCTACCACCCAGAGCGGCCGCCCAGGTCCGTGCTGGAGTCTGCGGCTTTCTGGTCCAGCTTGGACCCCGGCTGTAATGGCAGCATGAACGGGACCTGTCCTGCACAGCAAAGAGGTGCCAAGACACCGTCCCTCCTTCCCAGCAATGACAATGCCAGCGCCAAGACATGCTGGCACTGCACAGTTTGAACCAGCTGTTTCAATCAGCATACAAAAATCCCCCAATTATTTGGTACTCTTAACTGGCTAGGGTATTAGTTAAACCCCCAAATTTTAGGCAAACTCTAAACAGTATTTTTTTTGCAGATGTTACATATTTACATAAAGTTATTGAAGGTACTTTTCTTCCTGTAGTATTTTAAATACAGTTTTCAAGCAAAAATTGGGAAAGAACCCTGTCTAGCATGCTGTTGTACTGAAAGCTGCAGCATCTGCTTCGTTCTCATAAACTTGCACTTATTTCAGGAACTGAAATTCTCTTTGTTTTCTGTAAAAAAAAAAAGCTATCAGGAAGAATACTGCCTTTTGTGAAATACAATTTCTTTGCAATAGCAGAAGATTTTGGGTTTAGGTTTCTGATAGCCTCAAAAATATCTGAAAGTTAAAAGAGAATGATAACACGTGACAAATTATAATTACTAGAGGAAAATAAACACAATGTAAAATAAAATCCACGAGACCCTCTGGACAGCGTACCAAACCACCCCTAATGAACCTGTGCTCACCACAACAGCCGTGCAGGGTGGGCAGACATTTCAGAAGCCTCCTGGTTGCAGAATGGCACTTGCAAAAGCATTAGGGCTCAGGCTGGAGCAACACACGTAGGTAATTTAAAACCAAAATATCTGCTGAGGATTGTCCCAGATCTGCCCTACCTGCTCCCCTGGCTGAAGAGGCTACCACGCATTTCCAGAAAATATGAAATCTTCACGGACCCAAGCGCCACAAAGGCACCCTTCTCCCAAGGGCAAGTGTAGGGACACGGTCACATGCAGGTTGTTCCCGTTCCCTCACAGTGCAGAGTCATCCTTTCCCCAAACTGGGAATTTTGGGTTGCCTTCCCTGTGAAATACCTCACTGAACGGCTACCAAAGTGTTGACACACAAGGGCCTGCTCTGCGATTCCAAAAATATGAAAAAATACCCTGTCTGTGGCATAAACAAAGAGTATTTTTACTAGAGTTAACAGAAATAACCTTAAAGCACCTGGACAGAAACTGTCCAGCCACTGAAAAACCTAGCAGGAGTGCGAGGATCTCGCGGCCCGCAGCCAGGTGTCACGCAGTTGCGGCTGCTCCATCCCTGCTCATCTCCTCCTGAAAATACCCCAAACCCATCCTCTCCCTCACAGCACAAACCCTACAAAGCTCCTCTGGAAACCAAGGGCTCTTTCTCTCAAGCTTAAACATTTTTTGCCAGAGTCGTACTTCAAATTTTCTCTTTCTGAAAGTCACATTTTAACGGCTACAAACCGACTTTAAGCAACACTGCTTACATTTTCATCTTGGAAAAAAAGTGGCAGGCCACGAGGAATTTTAATAATGCACACAAAGAAATCCAAGCGCAAAATTTAAACACAAAAGATGCATTGTTCCTTCATGTCTTTTACGCACAGAGGCCAAAACAGCCAATTCCTGGTTCACCTTCTTTTATGTAAGTGGATTAAAAGTAAGATTAACAAACTGTCAAAAAGCATGTTAAATGATAGCTTCTGCTAGTTAAAAATTCTGATGGTTCTAAAACTCTGTTGGTGGCCATCTTGGCCTGGGAGCTTTAATATAAATGAGACTGGTGAAGGCAGGGGATGGGGGAAGGAGAGTCCTGACAGCCAGAGCGGTACAGGGGGAGGACGGGGCTGTTGAAAATGAGCAATCCTACCAAAAGAAAACACCTCATCTGAGCAGGATTTGTGTTTTAGCAAATATATCTAGACCAAGAAACACACCAGAAAAACAAAAACTGTGCTCTGCCCATTTTAGGGACGGAATTTCATTACTCTGTAGATATTTCCTGAAGGAGATACCAATACTTGCAACGTTAATTCTTATTTTATTATTGTATCCGCACCTTATTCCCGAGCTGGCTACGTTGGATTTTGTACACCACGAGTCCCTCTGAACAATGCAGCACATGTGCGCAGGGAGGTCTACGCAGCCAGCACACGTTCCCTTTTACATTGAAACACCGAGATGGCCGTTTGCACATCTTCCGGGTAGCCTGGCGCAGGAGGGGTTTGCGTTACACCTCTGGGACTCACATGGGAGAACTGCAGCTTCACGCCTGAAGCAAAACATGGGTCACTGTGCACTGAAAATAAATTTCCTCTTTATTCTCCAGTGATGTCATCTGTTGGGTGGAAACATGACTGCTTACAGCAGCACATCTACCCTCGGTTCCATCAGGTCACTCTGGCAGCAACGCCACAGGATGACCTGTCTGGACTCGAGGTCCCACACACCAGTTCAAGCAGATTCACGGTTCCACGGCACAGAGCCCCACGGAAGGGCAGCTCCAACCCTGCTGCCCACCCGCAGCCCCAAGCTCTAAACATTTACAGCAGTTCCATGTGTGGGGAGAAGGGCTGTCCCCCACGGAACATGCCACTACGGGCACCACACCAAACCTCCAAGCCTGGAGTGTAGTGGGATCATTCTTCTCCTCCACCAAACAGACCTGCTTGAAGTCAGAGCTGCCATGGGACATGCAGCCAGGCAACTGGCCCTCAAACTCAGAGGGACCCTATTGTATTTTTTTAAGAATAAACTGCAAAAATGAACCAAACAAATGAAAATCGCAGCATGCCTTGATCTCAAGTTTTTCCACTAACGACATTTTTTTTTTTGGTAATTAACAGCCATAAACTGGCTTCTACTTGAGTACAAAATATTTAATAAATGTCTCTACCTTTATAGCTGAAATCCGAAACAAGAGAATGGGAATGAAAAAGAGCCAAGCATTCTGAGGATGAAAAAGCACGGCCATGAGCACCCCCAACATGAGCACCTTAAGGTGAAAAGGGTCCTCTGGTCCTGTGGAGGACACACTGTATTTCTCTGGGTTTGTGGAGCATCTGCCATTTAGAAAGGCAAAGTTTGAAGCTAAGCTTCCTACTAATCTAGAACAAAGAGCTTCACAAGACCTTCAGATGCCTCCTCTGTGAAAAAATCACAGGTGTTATTATTTACACCACAGCAAGCTATTACCAAAAGCGTTTGTCCCGGATCTGCCAACAAAGTCCTTGTGCTATTATTTGAATTGATAACAGCCCGTTTGATACACGTAAGCAGGTATCAAAACTGACCTATTTATTGCAAACAGATACCTTCGCATGAAGAAAAACTCAAAATACGTTTTGACAAACGTAATTTCCCTTTTCTGATATAGGAGAAATACATAGAGAGCAGGCACAATGAAAATGATTTGTAGAAGTTTTAAATCACCATCTTAAAGAGGTTATTAAATATTATTTTAAACCACAGTGGGAATTGAATTGTTCTGCTGACTTTGATTGGTTTTTTTGCAGAATAATTTTAGTTAACAGAGTTGAAAGAACAACTCTTAAAGAAACTAACTTCATCCACTTATAAGGCTTTGATTATCATAGAGCCTTTAAATTTAAGCTTCATTGAATACAATATGATAATCTTTTTTTCTATCAAAAGGCAAATTAAAATATTCTGCTTATAATCCTTTTTGCCATTTCACGTGCTCGTAAGATTTCTTGCTCTGGCAGCCTGTTTTGGTGGGAATAAGACATTCCTGACCACACAACAAATTATTTGTAAAGTGCCAAAATTTGTCACCACAGCTGATGTAAACAAAAACCAGCCACCATCCCTAACAGCAGAATGGATTTATTATTTAGTCATTGTTCTAGTCAATCCACGTTTCTGTGCAGGGGCTTCGAGGAGTCAATAGATGGCAGTCCATCTCTTAGGAAAGAGCCAGATAATGAATAAAATCACCAAAAGCCTCACAAAAGAGAAAGGTGGAAGGCTGTGTCGTTTTCCACAAGCATTCACAATAATTAACTAAGAATACTTTATATATGGCAAAACATTTGGCCAAACTTCGTAGTGTCTCTCTGTGAGCAACGTTATAAAATCGGTCTTTATGACAAACCTGAACGCCTTGGTTTACTTGCACTGGGATGTACCTGCATCTGTGACACTCGTGATCAATTTACCAAAATCAAATTAAATCTCGTGGTCGCACCCACGGCTGAAGCACAGAAAAACTGGCTGCGGCCTCAGCCCGTTCACCGGCAATCAGGCAGCCTCTGCAGCACCGCGACACCCAAAACAGCACGTTTTAAAAACTTCTACTATTTTTCTTTGAGCTGTTTTCCTGTTTGTACAGAAATATTTATTCTAAACTAGGAAAATGATGAACTGTTTTCTCTAGCGAAATACTACTATGCTGATAGGAGGGTAAAAGATGCCAGCTTTTTAGTTATAATTCTATAAATGCACATATAATACACATCTCTAACACAGAAGTTTTGATTCTTGCGGGAACACTATTCTGTTCTGCTTTGGATGCAAAAGAGATTATTTAAATGCAACAATAAAAGCTAGGTCTCGTACATTTAAACAATTCAGATGAAGCAGTTTCTCAACGTATAGCTTCTTTTAACTATCAAGCATGGCCTCTACCACCCAAAGTTTTAAATTCCTGGCTTAAATTCCTACTAATGTAACTTCGAGTCGAAGTGAGTCTTCCACTGCAAAAACAGAGACGTGCAAAGCATTTGCCATGTATCAGAAACAAGGATTATTTGCAGATAATTTGCAGTTCACTGCAAAGTAAAAAAAATATTTATCAGTAGCTAGGGTCTGACTCAATGTCAATTTATCTTTGCATGCCCAAATTTGACCACATTTCAAAATGTCCCTAAAATGCACTAAGAATTTCCAAGTGGGTACTTTTAATAATACACTCATTTTTTAACTACTACATTTTCTAATAAGAGCCTGTTTTGACAAATGTTGTTAGCTTTATACTAAGTATAGTGCAAACTCTGAATACTTTCTACAAAATTCACAGATACAATTTACTACTTCAGATACCTCAAATCCTGCCCTAGTAACCACTTGGTAAGGTTTAAGCTCCCATACATTTTTTCACAAAAATAAGTATTTTCTACATATTGATAGCAACTCACTTTTTGAGGAATTTTCAATGGCAAGCAAGGCTAAAATTAAATTAAATCTTACACCTCAGTGAGAGACAGAACCCAGCATACTACTGCATCTAGTCTGCCTGATTATTAGATTCCAAATATCATAAACATTTCAGAAATTGTTTTTACATGCACCCTTAGGGATTATAATGAAAGACAGTGTTTACCTTTTTCCTTCATGCAATTTTTAAAAAGCAAACAAAAATACCCAGTGAATGCACCCTTTGCTCATAATGTGGTTTGGTTTTTTTAAGTCTGTATTAATTCTGTTGAAAATAAAAGTAAACGCTCAGAAAGGGTGGAGCAGATCTTTGGTTTAAAATCATCATGCAGAAAGCACAAGGAAGATGTTTTAAGCATAGATTTCTCCTATTCACTGAATTTAGAAGAAAAAAAAAAAGAAAAAACAGAAAGAAAAGAGCATTCCACTACTGTGAAGAAGTGGAGGGAAAAAATTATAGAGCACATCTGATTTATTGCTCAAAAGAAAAAGACCTCGTGAGTCTCATAAAGAAGACTCATAAAGAAAAGTAGTGGACAAACTTTTGCACTCTGTTTTGAACGCAGAGCAGTGATTAATTACCTAAAAAGCAGCTAAATGCGTGTGAGGTTGATCTGGGTAGCAACGACAGCAAAGATTCAGATGAACAGCAAAAATCCTAATCTCTAAATGTTTTTTTTATGTATAGTAATTCTATAAATGAATATATTTGAGATTTGTGATACCAATCCATTGAGTATTGCCTTAACCAGTTAAATATTGTCCCAGGTTTCAACATCAGCCCCGTTTATATGAATTTTTTAAAATTTTTGTCTCTCTTTTACATATGAGGAAAAACCTTAAGTAACACATTGGTACAGTTCATAAAGTTCTGTTTTCTTGTTTCAGTGATTAAAGATCAACTAATGTAGGCCAAAGAAGAAGTTACAGCTTAGTCCTTGCCCAGGAGAAATTTTCTGCAAAAGTTTATAAAGTGTGTTTGCTCAAATTAACCTCTCCACTCTAGCTGAGATTTATTTTGCTTATTTAAAAAGAAAGTTCTGTCACACACAGTGATTTATTACCAGCATCTGGACTATCTGAGACGGGATTATTTCTTCTGCTGTGCATCTCAACTTAAAATTTAACCTTCTTTATACGTGTAGATGTAGTCACTGAGAGGAGAGAGTGCTGCAAGGCACTCACTTAACGATTACAGTATTAAAACAAAATCGTAAGTTCTAAAGATGTTTAAAAAGCAGTGACAGTGTTTCATTGCATTCTTCAGTTCAAAAACTCTTCATATGTTTATTATCTTCTCACAGAAGATGCTTGTCTATATTTTATGGTCAGCAGTTCACAGAAGAGTAAATAGGTTGGGTGTAGAAGAAAATAAAAAAGGTGTTTCTACTTACTGTTAGGTGATACTGCCTCCATATTTCTGGGCAAGCCTGGAAAATAAAAATATTGATCAGCTAGGAGCATGAAACAAGGTGCTTTACAGCCTGTTGGTTTTGGCATAACACAGTATCCACCGGTGTCGGTCACAGGAAAATAAGAAGCTTAACTGAAAGGGTCTGCATTTCAGCTTCAAAAACCTGGCTAGACAGTTTAATTGAATTTTACACTGGTTTAACACACTCCCTGCCATTGTCAGAAAGCCAGTAACAGTTTTCTCTCTCCCCTTCTTCTCTGAATGTTAGAAGTTTGGGAGAGTAACATGCTCTTAACTATAGTAACTATTAATACTGCAAAACAAACACATGAATTTAAATTCTAGATTTTCTGTCTTTTTAAATTTACATAATGTTTTGGAAATTAAACCACAGGGTACCTTCCTTTCATGTAGGAACAGAAATATTTTAGTACTTTTGTGCATGTTTCTGTTCTAATCAAAATGTAATTGTTACATGTAATAATCCTCAGTAGCCCAACGTCAGATGAGTTGTAAACAAGAAGCATAACAGATTGCCTTAATGTTTCTATTTTTACAATGGCTTGCCTGGTTTCTTTTTTTTTGTAATTCTTTTTTTTTAAACTTACCAGACTCGCACACAAACTCGTTAAGTACAGCCCTTTCTAAAAAACTTTTGCAGAGCAGATTTTTGAATCCCAGCAAAACCACAATAGACCCGAGGAACACATAAGGGATAGGAAAGAGGAAAATGTGGATCTTCTTCTTTAAATAAAATCAGAATGTGTGAATGATCAGAGGTTACTTTCTCAGGGGTTCTTAATATTTTTACAAAATTTGCAGTATTTCTGTCTTCTGGTATGACCCCCCAAGCCACAGACAGCCACAGAAATAGTGGCACTTTCTCTGTTAGCCATTTTAGAGTTACTTCAATGGAGGTCTTACACTTTTGTTTAAAACATGTACTCTTCTATTAAAATAGCTCCTTAATCATTTGAACAATTACCAGTTTGGCTTGCCAATCTCAATTTTCAGTATTTTAAGAAGAAATATTAGTTATTCTGTGGCTTCCACATAATACGCTGTAGCTCCAATTTCAAACATTGAAGCCTCATGACCACTTGCAAATGAGTACTATTAACATTTCTTTAGATTTTGAATAAATCTTTCACCCATGCCTAAATTCTTGCCTTCTTTTATTTTGGCAGAGCATGTTAATTAAAAAAAAACAACCACCCACCCAACAACCAATATTAGCAACTGAATGTCTCAAAAAATAATGCAAGTTTTTGACAGTCACCCTATGGCATATACATTACGTTTTTCCCAGATGTGAGGGAAATGATATTATTTATTATTCATTCCATCAGTAACACAATTTTCTGGAGAAAAATCTACAATCTGTTCTGTGTAACGGTTCAACATTTCTCCTCTTACTCAAATACTGCATGTAAATATTTGAGTTTCACATTAATATTTCTATAAAGAAAATGTGTGAGGTACATCGCATTTCCAACCGGAGCAGACCACAGCCCTGGGCAGTTTGAACACACTCGAGCTGTCCCCAAGTGCAAACAAAAGGATTTTCCTCCTTTGCCAACTTACGCAGGATTCGGAGGCACAATATATGAACACTCTATAATGTATAAAAATACTGTACCAAAGACCTTGCCTCCTCTCTCAAACCCGTGAAGGGCTTCAACTGCACACAAGAGTTCTGCTGGTTTAGCACAGGGGTAGCAGGCAGTTATTTATACATTAGTTCTGGGTAGTTTTCGATTACCACAGTGTCCCCAGACTAATATGGTTGAAAAATCGCAATCAGTGAGTTGTCATATACTGGCAAAATGCCACACTGTGATATGACCTTTACTCACATAGCAGCTATTTAATAATAATAATAATAATAATAATAAACCCCTTTATTTTTGAATAATTGTTTGGTTTTTTTTTTTCCCTGCTCTGGACACAAAGACAAGACTTTCAGTGAAAATCTGTAACTGAGGGAGGCACAGTCCCAGCCCCTCCACAGAGCTGTCGGGAAGTAGGTTTTACCATCACTGGTGTGTTTTAAGGCTGTGGGAAAACTTAAGGGAGGTAGGAAGAAGGTGGTAAGGGAAAATTGGCCAAGCATATTTCTTCATTCAGATGGTGATTGAGTGTAATACTTTTCATCGTCACAATGATCACTTACAAACTTCAGAAGTTGAATACAATAGTTGAAAACGGATGCCTGGCTGAACAACAGCTTTTTAGAAATGATGCTTTTAACTAGGAGTCTTATTACCCTGCATCAGCCCAGAGTTATTGTCTATATCTTCTATCACGGAATGACAAAAAGTATAATTAACAATTACTGCTGAATACTGGCTTCTCAAATGAAGCAAAGAGGTTTTCTATGGAAGAGAGCATAACCAAATACAACAACCACCGAACCTGTGATTTTCCGTATTTATTTAAAAGTACTTAACCATGAATGGCCCTCATTTAAAGAAAAGCCCTTGTGGTATACAAGTACGATGGCGGCATGATGAACTACATTAAAATAAAATGGCATTTATTTCCTGCCCCAGTGGTCTGACTTTGCTCGCATTTAGATGTACCCGCACAAAAGGTGCCTGCTCGTGAGCGCAGTGCCACGTCGGCACCGCTGCCGGCAGCGCCGGTGAGGTGCGCTTCCCCACGCCTTCCGCCGCGTCCCCGTGCCTCTGCGCACAAGTGCCAGGCAATTAATTTCCCCAGATCCGCGCTGGTTTTGCTGCGGCCTGCGCTCGGCTAATTTGGAAGGGCAGCCGTTCACAGAGGAGCCTGCTCTGGCTAAGGTTGCCACACCAGATGAAGCAGGGCCGGGTACTGAGCGCTTCGACCCGCGCTGAATTTTATCAGGTGCTAATTATTGTTTTACCAGCACAACGGCTTAATGCATCTGTTGTTTAATTCCCACTTCCCTATTCTCGAACGTGAACATCAAAGAAAATAAAACACTCAATCTCAAACAGCCCCTGACAGCAGACCAGGACTCGAGTGCTCAATAGACAAGGCCCTTGCCACCAGTTCTCATATTTCCACAACAATGAGCAAACACAAAACCAGCACTAAGCGGCCTTTCCTCCTTTCCGCTCCCCTTGGCCGGTCGTCTGCCTTGCGCCGAGAGGGCCCTCGACGGCGGCCCTGCTGGGAGCGCGGCGCGGGGGAGAGGATTAGCCTCGCTAACATGCGAGCATTTGCAAAAGGGAAGGAAAAACCCCGCTACTGTATTTGGCGTATGAATAACCAAAATGCACGCGCTGACAGGAGACCGGGACGGGCCTTCGGCTCCCCGGGAGAAAATGTAGCTGTGATGAGTGACAGGGCTTTCAGGAAATATGTTCACAATCACAGACAGTGAAGGCCATGACCTAGATCGTTTAAGAGCTTGTCTTGTCAAATTATCAAAAGCTTCTTCCTCTCTGAATAAAGAGTGACATAAGTGAGTGTCAGAAAGCTGCAGGCTGACAAGCCAAGCATACAATAACAGCATGCACGTCACATACTTGCCGAACACCGCCACGGCTAGCGGCAAATCTTAATGAGAGCGCGGCTGGCCCAGGAGACTTGGGTCCCTGCTGGCACAGCTACTCATCTCGCAAAAATCCTTCAGCTCCAAGTCAGTTATGGTCTGACACGACGACTACAATTACTAAACACAACTTTTTAACAGAATCCTCTGGTGCTTTGTCAAAGCGGCGGCTGCTAGGAGCTGCCCCGCCGCAAGCCACCACAATAAAACAAAAGATTTGCCAAAACACACACTTTTCATCACCTCCGCATGGGAACTGCCGCAGAAAACACACAATGCTTCCCTTCAAAACCACTCCTGCACAAGCAGATGTCGAGACCTCTCCCAGTGCTGCCAGCACAGACGGCCGCTGCTGCCGGCGCGGAGCAGGCCGAGGTGGTTAACCGCCGGCGTCGACCAGGCTCCGGTAACGTTTACATACGCTTAACGCTATCGTTAACACTTACCATTACCACTGCACTCCACTCTGGTTGACCCTGCTGGAGCAAGGGGTTGGACCCCCTTCCAACCTCCACCATGCTGGGATTCTATGATTAGGTGGACATTGACTCGACACAGAAATGAAAACTAGGGGAATGAGTAAGAAGGGCAAAACCTTCACTTTCTACCCAGGGGAAGGCCGAGGGCCCATGGCACAACTGGTGGGAATGGGCCTCGCTGGCCACAAGGCCACCAGGCAGCCCTCATGGACTTGTCCCGGTGTCTCCAGCCACATCCTGGTCTTCACAAGTGGCCACATCCCCACGGCAAGCACCGGCAGGGGTTCTGAAAACAACAAAGTCAGAAGGAAATCTTCTGAGAGAGAAAAGGCTGATGGTGGTTTACATGGCCAGAAAAGGTGTCAGGACACATGGAGGAGATGCTAGCTGAGGTACCCTGCTGGTTCCTGAGAGGAAACTTGGGATGTGCAGACATGCAGGTGTCTCTACACCAAGGGGGCCAGAAGGCACGGCATGGCTGAAGAGCGTTGGCGACCTGGGCACTGCTGGCTGCCAGCTCCCGGACAAGCTCAGGCAGTTCACCAAGCTGGACTTGCACACTGTTTTGTCCTGTGCAAGGAGACACTGCCCTGCCTGCCACGTTTGCCTCCTCCCTGCCACAGCACCCGGTTTATGAAGTTCTTCTCCCACCCTTGCAGCTGGAAGGTGAGACTGCAGACCACAAGCTTCACGGCATCTACCTAACTGGCACCGAACCTGCAAAACACAGGATGTTCACAGCACGGGGTTTTCAGCGAGCACATATATAAGTATATATATCTGTACACACACATATATGTGCACATGATGTCCAATATGCTCTTTCCTACAGGAGCAGCCTGTGGTCAAGCAGAGCCACACCTGGGAACTTCTGAACTACTCTGCTACCTGCTCTTCTGATGATCTTCCTGAGGAACGCACACGAGATTGAGCTGCTTCCAACATGACGCCAGCTAAGCTGATTCCATATGTTCTCAGGGCTGTCTCGGGGAAAGAGACTGACCTAACAGGTAATGAATGCATTACCCTGAAAAAGTTTTAAATAACTTTGAACATTTCCAAATCAAACTAGATGAAGTACCTTGAGCTGCCTTGTGTTCACTTCTGGACAGAAAAGTGACTGTGGAGAGTCACTTGGAAACAGACTGTGCACAGCAGCTTGTTCTGCATCCTGCGTGCCACAGTAAAAGAGAGTGAACTTTCTGGGAAAGACAAATTAAAAGGTTTTTGGAGCACCTAAAGTATTTGATAACCTCTCCAAAAAAATTAGGGAATATATGAATCTGTTTCCCAACACCGTATTAAGATCTGCCCTCTGAAGGCTGCAGTAGCATTTTCAGAATATTTTGGAGAACTCTGCGGAACGTTGGACTCATTTGGCCCCAAGCTCAGAGCAAAACCTGTGGTCTGCCTCCAGCTCCTATGGACAGCAGAAACATCCCAACAGGCAGACTTATATAAAACAGTCACAGCAGCTGGGCTCGGTGGAAGATTTTGATAAAATGCCCAGTGGAGGACCTAATTCCTTATAGAAAGTAATTAGCGGAGGCACAGACATAAGGAACTCTTTTATGGTCAGTTTACACAGCCTGAAACAAGTGACTACACCGCGTCAGACCACCCGCCCTTGGTCTCTAACTGTGGCCATAAGCTGACGCCTTGTGGAGTCCCAACATGGGAACCCTTTCCCTAACATTCTTCCACACCCAGCTGGCTTTAAGCTCAATGGCTGCTCAAACTGGATGAAGTTTCTGTGTGTTCAGTAACCTTCCATGGAGTGCTCTTCCATGAACTACTCCTGTCTCCTCTGGACCCAGAGCAGACTTTCTGCACCTACTGCATCCCTCGGTGAGGATACTCACAGGTCTGCTACTGACTGCACAATGACTCACCTCCTTCTGTGTCCTCTGAACCTTGCCCCTGCTGCCTCTGCCAGATGTCCCCTAATTCTTGGACTGGAAGAAGTGTTGAACAATTGATCCTTAGCCACTGTCTCCCATCATGGATGATTTTGAAGGTCCTTAGAGGTCCTTCCCTGTCATCTCTCTTCCAGGTGGAAGAGTTGTAGCTGTGCTGAAGGACGCAGAATAAAGGGGCCAAACTTGCTCAAACTTGCTCAGTTTCCTGGTGATTCCTAACATTTCACCAGGTTTTCTTCACAGCTGGTGAACACCGAACTCATTTTGGGGGGGGATCACCTCTCCTAACTCTAAAATTTGAGTGCTGAATAGTAGTGCTCAGAGCCCATCATTCCTTATGCAAAGATGGGATTGTTTTTCCCTGGCCATTTTACTCTACATTTATTGCCACCTAAGTTCATCTGCCATTTTATTGTCCTCTCCCTTGTTTCTTACAGTCCTTGGGCAGTTCTTCACAGCTGGCTCACAGCACTGACACTCTAAATAATTCAGTCTTCTCAGCAAATCTTGTTGCCCTATTGTTCATCCTTTTCCATGTCACACTAGCATATCCTACCTTTATCCTCTTACTCCATGCCTGTTTAGTTTCCTTAAAAGCTTTTGGTCAGGAACTTTGTCAAATGCCTTTTGGAAACTGTAGGCTATGTCAACTGGATCATGTTTACACACATGCTTGTCGACCCTCTCCTTTGAAGAACCCAGAGAATTCTGAGAAGTGGGATTTCCTTTACAAAAGCAATCTGGAATCCCCCCCACATATATCACATTTATATGTCCACCCCACCAGCCGCTGCTACGGCTGTTTCTGTCAGCTGGCTTGGCGGACACGTCCTGGTTGCACAGCTCTCCCTGGGACCTGTTTTAAAAACTGTTATTTATTTGCCATCAGTTACCTATCAGGCACAAAGCCAAAGGTTACCCACCACCATCACTCGTGTGGCTATTTCACCTTCCAGTTCCCCCACAGCTTTTGGGTAATCGTCACCTAGTTCTGGTAATGGGTTAGTATCCATAGGTTGGTAGCACCCCTAACATTGTCTTCAATTTCAGAGAGATTTTCTGAGGATTCCCTCCATGGAGTAAGATTTCCGTGTGAGGATGTCCCTGGTTTCTCCCACTATGAACATTAGGTACCGAAAAAATAATTTTTAGGCTGTTAGCAACAACCTTGTCTTGGCTGAGCGTTCCTTTCATGTCTTGGTCACATGTGGGCCTTAAAGACTTCTTGCCCTGATGTGAAGAATGTTCTGCTGTTCATTTAGATTCCTTTCCAAAGTGCTCCTTAACCTCTTTTTCAGCCCCAGTTCTGCACTTACACTTTTTATCTGTCAGAGTTCACAATCCTTTCTGCTTTCTTCATCTGCATACAGCCACCAGATTTTCAGGGGATACCTCCTGCTTTTCCTAACCTCTCTGA
>VZZY01025582.1:0-24106 GCA_013400335.1 Eurystomus gularis | reverse complement strand
GCTGCATAGCCTCACAACCTTCCTTCTGCACTCTGCAGGTCTGCTGGGGCATCTTTCCTCCCACAGACAGGGCAGGTGGGACCCTGCTCCTGCCCTCCACCACTCGCTGCACAAGTAGACTCATGTCTGTCATGCAGGAGCACAAGAGAAGTGCCTGAAGGTTTCAAAGACAAGCCTTTCTGATTTAAGGTGGACCTAAATGAGCAGAAAAAATACATCCTGTGATGTTCCTGATGATGTACACAACTTAGGTAGGTCTTACATTTTGTGGTGGTAGAGGACTCATAATTCTTTACAGAAAAGAAAACTACTTCATGAGAAAAAGCGCTGCTCGAAGAAAAAAACCAAATTTGTATTTCTAACACATAAATACCAACAGAGAGGGTAAACTCCCAAACATGCTGGGCATCATTTGCATATCTCACAAATCATTGTCTATGGTGAGCCTGTCAAGAACTCTGGGATCCCTTCCCTGACTCTTCACATCTGGTGTGGCACTAGACCACATTCAGGAGGAGCAGGATGGACACACAGTTAGTTGCACAGCTCCTCTCCCCCACCTGGAAATGACACTCAGAAAGCATGTGCAAGGAATTCTCTCATGTCTGACTGCAAAACTACAGGGTCAAACTGAATCACAGAGTCTCAGCAGGGTAGGGGTTGGAAGGGACCTCTGGAGGTCATCTGGTCCAACCCCTTGCTCCAGCAGGTCACCCAGAGCAGGGGCCCAGGATCATGTCCAGGCACCTTTGGAATCTCTCCAGAGCAGGAGACTCCACAACCTCTCTGGGCAGCCTGGGCCAGGCTCCAACACCCTCACACCAAACAAGTTTCTCCTCCTGCTCCCATGGAACCTCCTGGGTTCCACTTGGTGACCACTGCCCCTTGTCCTGGCGCTGGGCACCACTGACAAGAGTCTGGCCCCATCCTCTTGTCCCCCATGGGCCCTTTAGCTCTTGATCAGCATTGATCAGATCCCCTCTGAGGCTTCTCTTCTGCAGCTCAGCAGCCCCAGGGCTCTCAGCCTTTCCTGGGCACAGAGATGCTCCAGGTCCCTCAGCATCTCCACAGCCTCTGCTGGACTCTCTCCAGTAGCTCCTTGTCTCTCTTGAACTGTGGAGCCCAGAACTGGCCCCAGGACTCCAGAGGTGTCCTCACTAGGGCAGAGTAGAGGGGGAGAAGAACCTCCTTTGACCTGCTGACCATGCTCTTCTGAATGCATCCCAGAAGACCATTTGCCTTCTTGGCTACAAGGGCACGTTGCTGGTTCATGGGCAACTTGTTGTCCCCCAGCACTTCCAGGTCCTTCTTCACAGAGCTGCTCCCCAGCAGGTCATCCCTCCCCTGTACTGGTGCAGGGGGTGATTCCCCCCAGGTGCAGGACCCGACCCTTGCCCTTGTTGAACCACGTGAGGTTCCTCTCCACCCAGCTCTCCAGCCTGTCCAGGTCAAACCTTCCACTGAAACTCAGTTACTCCATGATTCTGTGATATGGGGACTCGATATAACGACAGAGGTTACAGAACATAAGCTTTACCAGGTAGAAAAGTTATTCAGATAATCTTCTGTGTTCAGCGAAAGGGAGGAGAAGGCTTTCTTGGCACCTCTGTCACTCTTTGACCAAATTGAAGAAATAAAGGTAGGGAGTAGACATTTAGAAAGAGATTAAAATATTTCTGAATTCCATCAATGCCCCAAAGTTTAGGGGAACTGAGAGGCGTATTTGGAAGAGAAACATTTAAGCCATATCCTGAGACAGAAAATGAAGTAGGAATGCATGCTGATGTTATCACAGCTTGCTTTTTGTCCTGACCTTTTTCTGTTTAATTTGAGAAAAAGAAATAGCATAATAGGTTAATTGCTATGTACAGGATGGAATTTCTGGGACATGTAAAACCATAATGATATCATACAAGGTTAAAAAAAAGATAAAAATATGTTTAATGACACTTTAAATTTAATCTGTTTCATTTTAGTCAATAGAATCATAGAATCATTCAGGTTGGAAAAGACCTCTAGGATCATCTAGTCCAACCTTTCTCAAACGTCTCCCTAACCCCTAGGCCATATCAGACTCAAAGGCTCTCAAACAACTTCTACCTTGGTCTTCAGCCCCTGCGGCATAACCACTGCTGCTGCCGAAGGCCACGCAGAAGTTAGAGAAAGGACTCAGCAAGTCTTCTACCTGTGTTCATGAACTGTGAGGACAGATCTTCATCTTACGGTCATACCTGAACTTCCTGCTGAGCTGAATTAAGTGTCCTCCTACAAAGTCACTGCCTTCATCTGGTTTATATTTTTAAATTTTTATTCGATTTTTGTTGATTTTTACCCAGCAGTATCGACGTATCTCTATGAGAAGTGCACACATCTGAAGACTGTCTGGGAGGGGCTCTGTACACACACACACACGAACACCTGAGTAGAAGACCTCTCCAAGTGTAGTTTTCTGGTATCACTTCATCTCATAAAGCAGTAGCATCACTGCAGTATACCTCTCCCTGGTTGTAATCCCACACGTATTTGATGTTAAATATGGTTATTAACCTTGAAAATTTTGTTGGTTTTGTCAATCTTTTATGTTCTTCTACCAAATTTCCAATTGCTTTAGCATTCAAGACTTCCTTAAGAATAGTAAAGAATTCTTCTGTGTGAGAGTCTCCTTTGGAGGTGGAACATTCTTGCTGAAATAGTTCATCCTGCACTGGAACTTGACATGAAATTAGGCATCTAGGAAGCCAAGATTTCAAAAACAGTGGTGTCCAGCTTTCAGGTACGCCATACTTAGAAAATAAAACAAAAGTTGCTGGCTTCTGAATTCTCTGAGCTGTAACAAAAAACCTTCTCTTTATATGTATATCTATGTATTTTGAAATACCGATAGAAGCTTTTACTTAGGCTACCTGGTGGTTGTAATAGTTTAAAATGCTCCTGCTCAAAATCTTTAGATTCCTCCCTGAGCATGCAGGGTGGTGCATGATGTTACATTCCTCACTCCCGGGACTCCTGGCAGTTCGTACAGAACTGACGCAGCCTGCTGTGTGATGTCGTGAAGTCACAGCATGATTCGGGTGGGAAGGGACCTCTGAAGCTCATCTCATCCAACCCCCCTGCAGGGAGCAGGGACATCTGCAACTAGAGCAGGTTGCTCAGAGCCCCGGCCAACCTCACCTGCAATGGTGCCAGGGATGGGGCAGCCACCACCTCTCTGGGCAACCTGCGCCAGGCTCTCACCGCCCTCAGCGTCCAAAATTCCTTCCTTCTCTCTAGTCTCAATCTCCCCTCTTCCAGCTTAAAAGCACTGCCCTTGTCCTGTCACCACCAGCCCTGGTATAAAAGCCTCTCTCCACCTTGTATCTGCTGACTTTCACCAGCAGTAATAACAGCTCTGGGGCAGACTGTCAAGAGCGAAACAGCTTCTACTTGTTTCAAAATGCATACAGAAGAACCAAAGAAACATTTTAAAGTAAGCAGATCATGCACTGAAGAGTGTTTCCATAATGGAACCATTTAAATCATAAAAGTTTTGAGAAAAAAGTCTCAGCCAAATGAAGTCCCGTGACCTTAGCTCCCACCGGGTGTTCAGTGCAGAGCAGACACTGTATCTGGGTGACCTTTAACATCCCTCAGTATCCTTGCAGTACTAGAACATTTTTAACATTTCCATGCCTGTTTTTGTGCCAAAGTTGCTCATTTACTTATTGAAGACAACTCTGAATGCTCAGTAAAATCTAGCAGCAGAAGATATGTGTTTTATGGGGCCTCCATCTCCCTGAGAAATAAATGGAAACCCTTCTCCCTGCTCCACCTGAAACAAGCCGCCGAGCATCTGGTGGGAAACACACCGAATGTCCCATCTTCCTACTCCCACTTGAGAGAACCACGCGTACGATGAACAGAGGCAGGCCTGCCAGCAACGCTGTTGTGTTAGGTACCCCATGGAGGTTATTATTTGCACTCAATTAATCTTTCTTTGCAGTGCTGGTAACACAGTAACGTAATATGTACAAGGAATCAGAGAGACTGGCAACAGGACCAGAGCTTTGACCCAAGCTGCGTGAGCTGGTCCGAGCAGAAAAAATTGGGTTTTGAACAACGACGGGAAACGTCAGCGTGGTTCCCGTGGGATTAAGACAAAACATCCACAGGTCCCAGATATTAAATATTTCTATCAGAATTTCTCTCTTAATGGTAGAGTACATAATTTTGCAACTGTTCCACTACTTTAGTATATATGTGATAGGCCTGTCCATGGCGATGTGGAGGATGAGAGACGATTAATTTAATCATTATCTTTCTTCTTCCACATACATAAATAATAGAGGACTCTACTGAAAGCAGGCAGGAACCAAGCTAAGGCACCTGAATACGGTTGTGGACCTGCTTCCTTACAAGCTGATGTCAGGTACAATTTTTGTTCCCTTATACTTGACTAACTAATAAAGTGTCCCTTTCCATTTTGTTCATCAAAGACATTTTCAATGTAAAATACTGCATGGTTATAAATGCCTCCCAAACCCATCAGACACTTATTTCAACTTCTAATAATATTTTCATTGATGAATACGTGATCATAGCCATAAAAACACAGGTCTGGAACTCTGGGAGCATCAGAGTTACTCTTCAGCTCTTGCTGGCACACGTGCAGCACACGGTGTCTCCAGATTTCAACCTCCCTGCCCCTTCCACTCACTGACATGAGGACACTTCTCTCCAGTCTAAAGAAAATGTACAAAACTAAACTAAGGACTGAGCATTTACAACACTCCAGTTTGCTTTCTTTCAATGAAAACTGGGATACTATTAGGTAATGAGTAACTCTAATATTTTCACATGCTCCTACGAATATGCGCTACATAAAATTAAATATGAGAATATGTGGTTGTGGCGGATCCAATTTTTGACAGGTACGAAGCCAATGGTGAGGGCGCGCGGTGCCGCGGGCGATACTCACGTCGGCGTAATGCCCCTGCATGTCGCAGCGGTTGCACTGTTTATTCCAGTAGGGTCTCTCCAGACATTCCCTGAAGCAGTGGCCAGGCAAACAGCAGTTCAGACAAAAACGTTCTGGGCAACTGTTCTGGAGGTGACCTCTTTCCGCACACAGGCAGCAAGGGGGAACTTTCTGCAGAGAAACAAAAAAGGGAATTATGTTAACCGAGAATGTTTCAGAAGATTTAAGAAAAGACAAAAAAATGTCAGAAGAGGAGACTCAGAAGAGACCACCCCAAGTAAAAGTCCTCTGCTTACTAGGAACTGCGGAGATGTTTCACCACAGAACTGAAGGAAGCCTACGAATAGAGTAGACCTCAGAGCTGTTACTCCATGGAGTCCCTTCTGACCCTGCATCAGAAGCACTTGTTCAGCGCCCAGAGCCTGCGTTAGTCGCACAGTGAATACTGCAGAAATAACCACCAAACTGGAAAACACGTTTCACTCGGAGCAGAAGTGCTGGGCACCATCTGTGAGCACTTATTTTTTTAATGACATTTCTCAGAAGCTGAAGAACAGAACCACACCCACAGGAACCCGATACAGAGTTTGCCACACAACGCACTGTCCTGGTTTGTAAGGGACGCCCGAGCCACAGGCACCACGGCGCGGGCAGGCTGCGGGGCAGGAGGCTGCCGGGGACACGGCTGGATGGCTCAGCCCCGCTGACCAACGCGATGTCTGCGCCACACGATGTGGAGCTCAGCAACAGAGCTCAGGAGGTCTTCCAAAGCAGTTCTGGCTCTGGGACTGGCTGGGCATCGGTCTGCTGTGGGGAGTGAGTGATTCTGAATCGCTGGGATTTTCTTCTTTGCTTACTACACTGTCCTTATCTTGACACACCAGTTTTTCTCACCTCTGCTCTTCCAATTCTCTCCCCAACCGCACAAGGAGCGCGTAAGTGAGCGGCTGGGTGGGGGCTCGGCTGCCAGCCAGGCTCAGCCCACCACAGCCACTTGACTCGCGTGAGTAACACACATGGAGTGACAAACGTAAAACGCCAAAAACCACCCTGAGGCCGCACCTGTATCTCTTTAAAGCCAGTCTTCCCAGTGAGTATCTTCATTCCAAGGGCTTATGTCTGACTGGGTGGGATGTAGTCACTCCAGGTCCCAGCGTGGGCAACGGCCGCAGGGACTGAGGACTTTGCAGACTCTGTGGTGGGGACTGGTAAATCCAGACGCCCATGCAACTGTTTCCACTCCTTCACAGTACAGTGACTGATCTTTAAACCTCCAGCCACTGGAAAAACTTTCTGAATATCTGACATCTATCTGAGCTGCTTAAAGTTATTTCCAATTTCTTACTGTCTCTAACCTTTAACGTTATTCATATTATGGTTCGTTATATAGATATCTAATTTCATTCATTTACTGAGGATGGTTTTTGGCTTTCTTAGGTTCTCCTTGCTGAAAATGTTTGAAAAACATTTTACACCTTACAATCGGTTTTGTAATATAAATTAAAAAAATGTTTCTGTATTGTAATTGACGCTTTTTTCTTCCTCCCAGTTTATACTTACAGATAAAACCAATGAAAGGAATGACCTCCACAAAAGAGACAGCTAATTTTATATAGCACACTGCTATGCTTCAACCTGGAGCAACCTTTTGGTGCAATAATAAACCACTGAAGCAATGCTTCTAATGGCAAGCACAACAGAGCATTAGGAAAAACAGCTCCATCTACAAGTAATTAAGTGTCGCATTTACCTTTGGAATAGGACAGTTCTTGGACAGATGACCTTGTCTGCTGCAGTTTCTGCAGGTAACGTTTTTATCGGCTGTGTAGTACCGCACCGTGCTGTGCCGCGCGCTCCCATAGTTGGAGATCTGCGCCTGGTGAGACAAGAAGGGACGAGTGTGTTCACTGTCCGAGATGCTGCGGTTTAGTCTTTGCTAGAACTGGAAATCCCGTAGTGTTTGTTTAGAAATCTAGCTTTTTACAAGTACGATTAACACATCCAGGTTTGACCTGGACAACTATGTCGTAGAGAAACCTGCATCATCCAGGAGAAAAATATTGTCTAGTTCAAACTTCCACTACCAGACTTCATGTTTTGCTGTTTGAAATTGCAGCTCTGAAGTTTTGCTTTCCCTTGATTAGTGAAGATGCTTTTACTCACTATGCTATTTCATCAGGAACTGGAATTTTTCCCAGAATACAAACATAACTAACATTAATTGCAAATGCAAGTTACACTTATCCTTACACACCTTCAGGGAAACTTCTTGGACCAAGTACAATGCTATACAAGCCTAGAGCAAATCTGCAATTTGCAATTGTAAAGAAAGATTTAAAAAGGAAAAAGAAGAAAAAAAAAAGAAGCTGGAAACAACTCTCTCTCTCTGTGACCTCACACACGCTTTCTGCGTCGGCACGCAGAACTGAAAATCCTATCTTGAACCTTTACTGCTCAGTAAACATCACGATTTCTAAAAGCTGAAATAAAATTTGGGGTAAGTGAACAGGAGAGGTACAAAGATACTGTTTCTCTTAAGGGAAATAATTTGTTAATGTTGCCAGATCATGTAAGCTCTGCTGAACCTTGGAAAGAGAAACCGAAGGAGCTGGACCCTACAGCTGAAGCTTTCCTGGATGCGGTGGCACCTCGCACGAGGGCTCCAGGGAACAGCCCAGCCGTGCCCACCCCCGAGCCCCATCCCCGGCCCAGGCTCCGGGAGCGCTGGAAGGCCAACAACCAAACACCGTCGGCTCGTAGTGCCGCCCGTGGGAACGGGGTCTAGCTGCCACGGAACAGGCACTACTCTGACGACACGGGGCAGGAAGAGCCGAGCTCCTCCTCGCGGGGTCTGTGGAGATGCTCTGCGTCCCGGCACCCTCCTCCCGCTCTGCTCCTGTGCCTGCCCCAGCACACAACCCTCTTCCCGCTGCCGGAGAGCTCAGGCTCCGCCAGCCTTTGGGAGGACACTGACCAGGACTGCACACAGAAACTACGGATGGACCTTTCAATCCCATTTGTCTTGCTTTGCTTGCTAATAAATGCAAAAATAAATAATTATGAAACAATTTGGTTGCCTGTTTTACCTCTAAGTCCTTATTACAGACGGACCACTCTGCATCAGCTTCTCCTGAAAAACAAAAAAACAATTAATTATATTTAATTTATACGAACATTTTCCTATCACATAGTCAACATTATGATTACTGCATTTACTGAAACTAATGGCAGACTTTGAATGTAACAAAGTGGAGAAACCAATTTTGTCTTCAGTAAAGGAAAGCTATGGAGCTGCCTGGCGCCAAACCTGATTCACCTTAAAACCAGCACGTGTCCAACCATCGTGTGGGCTTTATTTGACACCACCTTCTCATCCTGCTCCCTCCAGGGTATAAATTCAGGCAAGGATTTTATTTCCTCAGGGGCAGGGCCTCCAGAGCTTCTGACTCCCACCACGTGAATCCCCTCTGCCTGCACACCCAGGGATGCGCAGCTCAAGCCCAGAGGTTGCCAGAGTGGGAGCCCATGGAACAAGAAGGTACCCTGTGGTATAAAACACATTTCTCCTCGCAAATTCGTGTCTTCAGCAGTGCTCTGACTGCTGCATGCCCAAGTGACGTTATGCACAGCCGCGGCAACGGAGCCTGTGCACCAAGTAACTCTATTTCAAAACAGCACGTGCAGTAAATCAGGACAACACACTAGATTACCAGCTGCCACACCGCCACCTCCTCACGCACAGCCTTTGGACTGGCAGAAGAGAAAAAGAAAAAATCTGAGAGGAAATAAAAGGCCATAGGCTAAAAGAATCAGGGTGCAGTTACAGCTGCTTACAAATTCCACATGTCAACACCATTTGCTTCCCCCGCTGTGCCAAGACAGCTGTACCCCCACAGCACCCATCGCTGAGGGAGGAGGCACGTCCACGGAGGTGTTCACCTCACCTACACTTGTACAGTAACCATTACAACTTGTGCACAAATTAATCCACGTGTTTGCAGACTTTTTAATGCAAAGTGTCCCATCCTGCTCTCACAGCCCAAATCCTGTTATTAACACAAATCAAAAGATTTACAAGTAGCAAAAAAATAACCCAGCAAAAATTTATCCAACTGATTTTGATTGTACTATTCATTTCCAGTAAAATGCATATGAACAGAAACTAAAATTATAGCATCTATAATGCCATGTCTAAGCCTTCATTTACCGAAATAGCCAATAATTTCAGCTGAAGTGTGTAATGCAGTATCTGGATACCAGCTCCATCACTCAAACACACACGGGTGTGGAGCATAGCACCTGCTCGCTGCTGTTCTCCATCCAAAAGTCGAGGCCAATACTAACTGCTCTGGTCTGAACACCACTCTGAAATGTTTTTATTTTCCACGTGACTACTGCCAACCGTGCTAGTGACCATCACAGAGACGTGAAGAATGAACTGACCGGCCTGTCTGTAAAGCAATTCGAGCGATGTGTTGTACCCAAGTCGTGGTACGCACGGCAGCTGGCACAGCCAGAGCTCCAGTAAAAGCACCCAACGGACCCTTCACCCCAGCATCACTCAGGGTTAAGAAGCCACCACCAGAATGAGAGGTGACACCTTGTCCCCAGCCCTGGAGACTGCCTCTCCCACGCTCTCGGGTCGCAGCGGAGCGGGTGGAGGGGACAGCACAGCGTCAGCACCCGTCAGTGGAAGCAAGTCGTGGCTGTGCCCAAGGGAAAATGAGGCCTTTTGGTGTCTACTCATTAAAAGTAAAGAAGCACACTGACATATTTGAGTGCATTATTTATTACTCAGAAGCCTGTTAAGGAAATTCATTCATAAAGAAAAAGATATTTGTAATTCAAAACCGCGCCCTGGCAATCAGTACCGCGAGTGCTGTGTCTCACAGAACTGCACATGCAGAATGGTTGACAGGTTACAGACCAAAATTACCAGCGAATTAACTCCCCTTAATCATTAGGCACGTCCTTCCTGAGGACAAACCAACTAAGTTTCTCTTCTTCACTGTCGAAATCCCCAGCTGCACAGGGGAAAACCACGACACAATGATTCAAATATTCCTACTGCTCGAAATTAAAAGTGCTCAGATCAGAAAATAAACAAAAGGGCTTTGATGCTGAATGAAACATTACAGCAAAACGTCCCTTTACTAAATCTATTTGGTGACCTGCAACTTAAGTCTAATTCACAACAGATTGCATAAAGCTTTGTTTCTACTCACAATAAATTCTTCAGACTTAAATATGTAGGAAGAACTACTCTTCTGCAACCAGCTCAAAATCTTCCTTTAGAGACACACAGAAAAATCTGTGATGATTTTTCTTGTTGACCACAGCATTTTGTCTGGCACCAAACCATGAAATAAATCACAGAACTCTGCTCAAGTTGACAAATACCTCCCATCGCCCCTGATTACGTTTGGATGAATCAACTTGTCCAACGGGCAAGGTCAGTCTCTGGGTGGCTGTGGGTTCCTCCAAGCTGGCTTTCGGGCCACCCCACCTCCCACCAGCCATGCCACTGCCCTGCGCTCGTCCTCCCGCAGGGATACCCATCGGCGTGTTGAAGGCTCCTTGGCACCACGCTGTTCCTGGTCTGCAGCACCCATCGTCTTTGTTTTCACTCCACAATACTCAGAGTCGCGCAGGCGACGGCTCTGGGACCACAGGCTTGGAGCAGCTCTTCCCCCGAGGACGTGGTGGTGGCTCGGCGTGCCGCTGGCACCCCTCACCACCTCAGGGTGCCCAAGGACAATGCTCACCCACCCCAAAGCCCAACCTCAGACCCCCTCCTGGGACGGAGAGGGCAATTTTGGTCAAAGCACAGACAAAAAACATGTGTGCCAATTACTGAAAGTTTCTGTATTTAGCAAGGGCTGGTACGAAGAAACCTGCCACCTGATGTTTTCCAAGGCCAAGCCAGTACGGCGTCAGAGCATTTAATCCTTGTTTCAGACGGGCACACACCGAGGGTGGATTTCTGCCTTAAGGAACAAGACTGTGAGTACTTTAGTTTTACTCTTAGGAACGCAGTGGTTTACAAGCTATTCAGATAATCTCTGTTGAGACTTTTCCTGTGTTTCTGTGGAGAAGTTGCACACACAAAACTTTCACCACTGCAAGGGTCCTGTGAGTTTTCACAGTGTATTAATTAAATCCTCCCAGAACACCTTCAACAAATTTGTGCTTTTACTCTTTCTCATCTTCATTTGTTAAAAGCAATCTCCTTTTTGAGACTGCATTAATTTCTGTACTTCAAGTAAAAAGGTACAACTGACTTTGTGACATAAACTTCTTATACTTTGAAAAAATGGTTTTGTCAAACTGCGGAACAGGGAAGAAGAGAAGGGAAAGAAAAGGATGCAAAATATACACCATTCAGATGAAAACGGAAGCTCTGTGCAAGGCTCTTCCTTTACAAAGTGTTACACTTTGGCTGTCCTGTGCCCCTACACAATAGGATGAATGGTAAAGCAACAGCTTCGCTTTTATTTAAAGAAAAATTTTGAAAGATCATTGAGATTCACATGTATCCCTCCACCAGCATGAAAATGTAAATTTCTGAGCAGCGCTCCGGGTGAAGCCAGATTTAGGACCACTGTTCAATGTGCATTCAAGCCTTTCCCTCTTTCATTCCAGAAAGGGAGAGGAGGGGAGGAGGGAGAGCGAGGAGGACCAGCAGTCAAAACCCGAAATTGCCCGGAGGAACAATCCGTTTCCACAGAACAAAAAACTGACTTAGAATAAACAATAAAGTGTTCAGAAGATTTCCTTATCTGCCACAGCACCGGCGATCCCAGCGGCCGGGCAGGCAGGGCCCAGCCGGGAACAGATTCTGACCCCTCCAAAAGTCTCGCTTTTATCTCACTCATCGGAGCCGGGAGAAAACCCATCCCTGTTCTCCGAGAGCGCTCAGCCTGCGCTGGAAAGGTTTATTTCATTGCCTCACTGAACAACACAGGGAGCTGCAGAGCATGGACATTCCGTTTGGAAACAACACGCTGCGTTTCCTAACGGGGAAGGCAAGTGCTGTTCCCCCCCTGCTAACTGGAAACACACGTGGACGTGTATTTTATTTAGTTTACTCTGCGATCAGTTCAGTGAAACAGGCTGCTCCAAGCTGTGACAGTACGATATGTGGCCTGAAGGGCAAATACATTTCAAAGCTGGGCTTTAAAAATTGGATTTTGACTGCTAATTAATATAGCACATTACAGAATAGAGAGCCCTAATTACATTCTACTGTAAGACCTCTGTGGAAGGAGTGTTTCAGACGTATCTCTGAACAGTATTTAGCTCATCAGGACACAGCTTCTGCTGCTGTTGGAGGAACAAATAACATGTTAAGTTATAAGCCTTAAACCCCTAAAAGTTGTCTAGATCTGTAAGAATTTCACATTGTGACATTTTACACACATTTGAAAATTCCTGTTTACGTTTGAGCCAGAGTGGTTCAAGTCCTATTGTAACGTAATTTGCTACAATGAGTTTCACATTTTTTGTGTTCAAGCGGCCCTTCTTCCAAAAAACAAGGAGTGGAGGTACAATGTGTCCCAAATCAGAAACCAAGATTCCCTCCCTGCATCAGCTTTTGCAAGGCATGGGAACGCAGGTTCCTGTGCGGTGATGTAATATTCATCCCCCTCTTCTAGGATGATGCATTCCAAGAACCCAGAGACACCTCTCTAGGTGTGTGTGGGTCCACACACACACGTCACCAGAAGTTTTTGAAGTAACCGATGTCTGCTCTATGGCCACCAAAGACTAAATGAGGGCTGAAAAGGGTGCTGGTCCTCCCCATGCTGCCTGAAGTTCTCCCTGAAGCTGCACGCAGACTTAGCCCAGCTCAGGTGCTCCAAAACACCACTCTTTGGAGGGAGGAGCTGCAGGTCCGCTCAGCTCCTCGTGCAGCCAGCAGGCCTTGGAGATCTCACTGTCCTGAGAGACCAACCACAGACCCACATCACAGGTTTCTGGTCTCTCGTGATTCCACCTCCATCCCCACGAGGACAAGTCCCTGCAGGGTAGCAGGGCCAGGAGATGCCCAGCAGCCACAGTGGATGAAGCCCTCTCTGCACCACCCAGTTACTTGAATTAACCCCTGTGCAGACAGAATGGAATCAACTGCAGGTTTTTTTTCTTAGTCACTTCCAGGGACTTCTCTAGTTTGCTTTGATGAGAAAAAAGGTGATTTACTTAAAAATGAGACACCTGCTGTCATAATGGACTATGTTTCAGTATCTCTTTAACACAACTGAAAGGAGATCCATAGCGAGAGTAGATCTCACAGAGAAACCAGTCCTTGTAACCACGACAGAAGCTCAACCTGAGAAAATTTCTCATGGCAAGGACGGACTCTCCCGCCTCTCCCCTTGACACCCAACACATGTATGAGCGCAGTAAAACGCGTATTTTCTATCAGTGAGGAAATACCTGCAATACTTTATTTTTAGCAGCCTTTATCTGATCCAGCACAATATTTTTGAAAAGCATCACAAAACCAGAAAGGCAGCAGTGAACAAACAACAGAACGCAACCATTTTGAAATGTAAGAAGTTGGGTGGAAGCAGAGGTGGCACTGGCCATTAAAAAGGAAAAAAAACCACGCCTCGGAACAGTCCAGCAGAAGTGAAAAAGAACAAACAACCCAGCCCAAGACCTACTACAGTAACTTTAAGCAAACTATAGCAGCCATTACCCATGGGAGAAGACCTGAGGTCTGACGGCTGGGGGCTACGGCGCGGTTCTCCAAACCCCCCGGCAGCCCATGTGGCCAGGGCTGGAGCCACCGCTCCCAAGAAGACAGGTTGTGAAGTTTAATACACGTGAATTGAGAGTATTTAAACAAGCAGAGCTGCACACCTTTGGTATTTAAAGCAGACATTAAGAAACACAAAAATGACACAGGTGTCAGGACATCCTGCCTCTTTTTTTGTGGGATGTCAGGCATTTCAGCCATTTATCTCTTTTCTGAGTGGCTGAACTGCTCGACAACTTCTCCAGCCATAAATTCTGCACCTTCTTCAAGTGTATGCCCGTTCGCACCTACCCAACCCCACACGTCCTGGCGGCTGTGCATGAGTAAGATGTTTCACACATCAAGTGCGAACAAAAACGTGCAGCGGAGAAGGCAAACGGCAGCGCAATTCTGTACACCGTATTCCTGAGGAACACGTATGGTAGCAAAGTGCTAAATCGCACAAACAGACGTCAAATCACAAACACGTAGCGTGCCTCCTCTGTTATGCGAGCACGCATAATTTTCCGTCCGATCTCTGTCTCTTGCCACAAGCACTGCTTCCTTCAGCCTTGACCACGGCCAGTAATGTTAATTCACAAAACCCGGCGGCTCATGATTTTCAAAGCTTAGCGCAACATTTGCAGAACAAAGTAGGTTTTTCTCTCTTTTTGGTGGGTACAAGTATGGGGACCACAGGAACAGTTAAATTCATGGCATGGTTGGTCTACCACACAGTCGGGGGAATTCTTTAAATAGAGCCTGTCACTCTCTTTGCCCATCAATGGGATTTCCTTCTCAAACTGCTGATTCGTTCAGGTACACAACAGAGGAAATTTCAGTTAACCTTTGTTTCACCCCGGGGAAAAATCTGTCTGAAAAGTATAAAATGAATAGATTCAGAAAAAAAAAAAAAAAGAGAAAAAAAGAAAGAAAAGCTGCAGGGTTATTCTTCCTAGTGTTCACAGCAGTCAAAGTTAAACAGAGAAAAGGAGGCAAACATGAACATTTTATTCCCACCAGAGAATAAGGTATAATATATGATTTAAAAATTCCATTGTCTGTACTGTGAGTTCTAATTTAGAGAAAGGAAAGACTGAACACAAATCTATCATTCTCATTGGGTGCATCACGAATTCACTTTTTGACGGTTCCCTATATGACTGAAAAAGGAATAATGGGTTACTTTGAAAAGAAAGCCTTTTTGCCTATTTGATTAAGTTGTCTTAACACCTTTTAGATTCCAGCAATCCTTGGTGAAGAGAAAAATAATAAACACTAACTCAGAATTACACATGAAAAAATGCATACAGATATAAAATCAAAAGCACAGTCATTAAAATAAAGGTAAGTTTCAGGATCGGTTACTGCCAAAAATGGCCAGTTCTAAGTTATTCATAAAAAACCCATTTCGAGATGCAATTATAATTTCAAAATAGGAATAATAAATTTCATTTTCTAGTGTCATTCATATGACAACATGCCCACAGTGTTGACTTTGGCATCAAACTGCACATTACTGTAAACCCCCCCAGGCAGCCGCTGCAGGACCGACCACCGGCAGAGCCTGGTCCAGTCTGGGCACGGAGGAACTGGAAGGTCTGCATGGGTTTAGCTCCAGCAGAACTGGCGTTCTGGAATTTCTTATGGGACTAACAGACGCCAAGAACCGATTCTGCAGTACTGACTTAATATCACCAGGACTATTTCTGTATTTAAGTGACCCTTACTGCGCAGCAGATTTGGTCAGTGGCAAAGCAACACTTCATGGAAGAAGGTCATGAGGAAAGCCTGGGGCTTTGAGAGCTCTAACCACGCAGAATCTTCGTCCCTTAACCAGGCCCTGACGAGCGGTATGTCCTGCAGCTACCAACATTGGCCATCAGAGTCCAGAACCCCAACCAGTGCATCCACACTGGTTGGATGATTTCATCACAGAGTCAGCTGAAATGGCACTCAACTAATGGCTTAGATCAGAGCCTGAAGAGTTGCTCCGCTTCTCAAGAACATTTTAACAGAAAATCTTCAGCTGTGTCTTGGGAATCTATTTTGGCAACACACTGTGTCTTTTTCCACCACTACAGAATGAAGGGGACAATAAAAGAGGAAACAAAGTCCATAGAGCCCTGCTCTACTGAGGCTTGCAAAGTCACTGTGCCTACAAGAAGCCGTGTAAGAGGTGTCAGCAACACTATGCTTCTCCCCACGATGGGGAGGAATCCAGATTTAAAGCTCTGTGGAAATGACTCATTGATACTTCCACTGAATCACAAACCTAAAACTGTGAACCCCCAGCTGTACCCTGGACAAAAAGCACAGCTCTCTTGGTGCTGCCATTAGGATGAAATACGGAACTAAATTCCGGAGTTTGAAGAATACTGATGTAGACGAACACCTGAAACTTGTAAATCCTAACTGGGGCTCTTACTTGTCTCTAGTTTTGCTCTGAAATTCCAAAAATCTTTAACCCAGGGAAAAGAAAAGAAAAAATAATAATAATAAAAAAAAATAAATACATCACATTTCCACACAGGCTAACCACCAGTCTTTGCACATTGGGTAGACTTTTGGTTCAACTTTCTTTCATGCTGATAACTTGGCCCGCTGGGCAAAGGCAAGCTAAATCACCCTGGTTCTGATGATTCCTTCCCACTCTCAAGGTCAGACCAGGCTCCCACATAGTGATATGGGAAAAGAACAGCTCTTGGAACACAGGAAGAACCACCAGTGTCTGGGAGGAGGCAGATGCAGGTGGTCATGCCACAACAGCTCCAAAGGTGGCAGTTCTCCGTGCTTTCACATGCTTTTCCTGGCACCCTTCAAACTAACTCTGCAGTGACTAACTTGTCTCTGGAGAACAAACTCGAACAATGGTTGGACTTGATGATCTTGAAGGTCTTTTCCAACCAGAACAGCTCTATGAACTAGACATAGAGTTCATACTGATCCATACAACTTGATTCTGACTTGGTGCTTCTGCTGCTCTTAAGAGAAGCAATTTATAAATCATTAAAAGAATCAGACTTGGATCGTGGCTGTAGCTTTTCAAGGTTTCAAAATATTATACATCATGTGGTGGATTCACAGATACAAAGGAAGAAAACCCTCAACACTTCTGAAGGCAGAGTTGGGAACATGGACACCCTTGTGCTAAGGTGTAATTACCAACAAGGTTTACAGGTTTCAAAGTCAGTACCAAGCTCTAATGTGATGGAAAGCAATCTAAAATGACAGTAGAACAGAACGTAAGAGAGGCATTCAGATGGTCTTTACCTCTGAAAGGAGTCCTGAAAAGCCTGATCAAAACCAGGATGCAGGAGACTGCATTACACTGAGAGCAGAACAGAAGTTTGGGCTAAATCTTATAAAGAGACCTGGAATAGGTAAAATCCTTTTGGATACATCCCTAGTTCCTCTTTTTGATCCTCCTGAGGGTTATAGCAAAGGTGGAATAGGAGACACATGCAGGAGGCTCCTGAAAAACAGTCATACTGAAAGGAGTCCTTCCACAATTCAGGTCAGAAATTAACAACACTTCACAGATTTCCCACAGATCAAAAAGTCTGTCAGAGGAAACTTCCCCGTCTGCCACATGTGAGGAAGACACAGCACCCTGGGCATCACAGTGCCCCTCCACATTAAATCTTCTTCAAACTCACACTTTCCTGGAGAAGGAATATGTGAGAAGTGATCTAGTAACAGGGCACTTCCAACAGCACACGGTAACGGATGCAGCTGAGGATGTGTGACAGCACGTAGTTATTTTATGAGAAGAAAACGCCAGTGTTAACACTCTGCTCTAATTTTGGTCTTCTTGAGCTTTTATGACCTTACTAGCACCCAGGCAGATTCTTTACTCCCTGTCTGAAGGCACACACCACAAACACCTCTCACAGCAGGAAGACCTCAACACCTTCATGGTTGGTAAGCATGCATCAAGGTGGTGGTGTGGCTCTTCTGAGAGTCACTGTTATGCAAGATCCTAGTTTGTCCTGGCAAAGACGATACACCACTCTCAACCCACCTCTGTGAAGCTCTGTAGACACTTCAAATGCAGAAGCACTAAAGAGCACTAATAAGGTGTGGAGGCCCTGGGAGTCATACTTCTTGAGAATGATCCTACATTGGGCTCTCATGGGCAGAGACTGAAATGCAGCGAAGAACTCAAAAGAACACAGTGTCCTTTTCCATTTCAGTGGTTGTTTTTTGATGGACTTTGTTCCACAGGACAAAAACATCCTTTTCTTGGGAACAGGAAACAACTAGCATGGTCTTCTTCTCATTATCAGTCTTCTGCTTGCAATAGAAGATGTAAGAGTTTTCCAGAAATACATGATTTCCACACTAAGAGGCATGATCGCAAGGTGATGGAAAATGAAGTAGCCTTGCCAAAGAACTGCTAATTCTCACCAGCTAGAAAAGTTTTGTCCTTGCAACAAGGACCACAGCAGAAAAGATGTCACACTCTTTCCTTCTCTTTCCAAGGAAAAGAGAAAGTAGGGATAAGGAAATTTGGACTCTATTCACAACCAGCAAATAATAATTCTCAGTGAAAGAATTCAATTTTTGCTTATTAAAAATGTTTCAGTGGTGCAAGAAAAAAAAAAAAAGAGACCCTTGATCTTGTCTCTGCTTCCCAGGTGCACTGGTGCAGTGGCCTCGACAGCGGGGTGCTGGCACCCCAGGGCTGTGGAAGACATCCCGCTGCAGCATTTTCGTTACTGCTAATAAATAAAATAATTCTTTTTTTTTTCAGTAGTGTTTACTTCATCTTTTCCTCGTCCTTTTTTACTTCCTGTTTTGTATCTGCTTTATAATGTACATTATACGTTAGTACAGTGCTATGGGCATATAATTTATAAATATACACGCACTGGGGGTGTGTGGTCAAAGAATTTTTTCCTGACAGGGGTGTGTGATTAAAAAAATCTGGAGACCCCAGCACTAGAGCATGGCTTCTACCGGTGGCCAAAGAGTCACCCATGGAACAGAAAGAAGTCCATTTTCCCTACAAAAGCCTGCGACAGATCAAAAACCTGGAAGTCCTCACATGGCGTTTTTTCCACAGCCCCAGAGCCCACGTTTAAAAGATCGTGTGTATTTAGTACAAACACAATCTTTCATTCTTTCAGAAGAAAAGCTGGAGTCCTTTGACTCTGGAGGAGGATGCCCGTGTAACCGCAATTGACACTTCAGCAGCTGGGTCAAAAGTGCCTCAGACAATACTAGGAGGTGTTTATTTACACTCTGCGCACTTGTCTCTGCGGTTTTGGTTTGGGGTTTTTTTTCTTTGCTTTGTTTTGTTTTCTTCTCCCTAAACAGATACCACAGCAACAGGACAAACCTCCTCACCCCTGCCAAAAACAACACACCTCTCAGTTACGCTAACGCAACGACCGACAACTTTCTTCCAGGTCTATTGAATCATAGATTCACAGAATCACAGAACACCAGGTTGGGAGGGACCTCAAGGATCAGCCAGTCCAACCTTTCAAGGTAAAAATACAGATAAAAATATAGTTAAAAAATACAGTTTAAATGGGATTGTTTCAAGGTAAAAAGATAGCTTAAATGAGATGGATCTAGTTTAAGTTCTCTAACACAATGAGTTTCTCAATCAGTTGAGGTCCTCCACACCCGTGCCCCTTCCCAAGGCCTTGCCGCCGCACCACGTGCCAGGGAAGCGTCAGAAATGATGCGCCAGCACCCTGCAACCCCCGGCGCAGAGGATGCGTGGAACCACCCCGCCTGCCCCACGGACCCCTGCCCCGGGGGTGCAGGCAGCCGGCGTCAGGGGCTGGCGGGTCAGGCTCCAGTTGCCGGGCTGTCATCTGGGCAAGAACTCAGCTCTTTCTCAGACGCTCGGCAGCTGCCCGTGCAAACCCGAGGGCTGCTCTGCATTTTTCAGCCAGCAAGGTAAAATGTCGTGTCTGAGGCCAGCCCAGGATCGCTGGAGTCTGAAAGGTAGACACCGAATTTGTTTAAGATCCTGAGGCCTGGTGAAAGCATTTTACTGGGGTTTACTCCAAAAGACTGGCACTAGGAATGAAGGCGTCTGGTGCTGAACTCGCGCATCGCTGGTGGCAGCGTGGATGTGTAAGAGGAGGCAGAGGCAAAGTCAGCCCCACCTCACGGAGCTGTGATTAGACAATAGTGATGCTCGCGCTCCACACGCACCACCAGCCAAGTCCCAGCCACCAACACGCATTAAACTAGAACCATCGTGCTTTTAGGCACAGATAATGTACCCTCTGCACCACTTCCCAGATGGAGAGAAATTAAGCACAAACACAGTTTGTGCTGGATGTGGTTACTGCCCGCAACTGTGCTGCACCCAACCTGTGCTCAAATTCAAAAGTCCTGCTCTATAAAAAAATCAGTGAAAAAACTGTGAGTTGTCCAGCTGGATAAATAACCGAGAGTGAATAAACATGAGCTCAAGGGAGAGGAGCCCGGATGGCTCTGCACCGTGCAAACCCTGGTGGGGGCTGCTCAAGTGTGCCCACAGCCCGTGTTCATCCGCTCCTGACATAAAACAGTTTCATGTGGGCAAGGAGAGCTCAAAAGTCTCTGTTTTAAGCATTTAAATTCTGAGAGTTTAAGAAGCCTTTGCTGTAAGTGAATCAAACAGAAGTACTGAACAGTGAAGGTGCATATAGTTATTTTTAAACTGCACTCGAAGACATTTAATAGCACTTTTCCCTGTTTTCCAACAGAACTGGAAAGTCTTCTCTACACAAAGTCTTCCTACCTGAATTTAAATACTGCAGCTCTCAGCTTTTTGCTGTTTCTGTATGAAACTGTTATGCACTTCACGTTTATCATTTTTCAAATGTAATTTACGTTTCAACTGATAAAGAATTTTTGTTTTGCTTCATGTTGATTTTTGAACAGTTATATTCTTTAAAATATGGAGTTATTTAATTCAGCTTAAAAACCTCATGTGTGGGACTGAAACATTTGTATTAATCGGAGAAAACCAAAGCATATTTGAAGTTGTGATTTCAGTCGTTCTTTTCTGATAAAGACTGAATAATCTAACCAGTTTAGCCTGCGTGCCTCAGGTTAAAGTCCCTTTACACTGGCCACTGGGGCAGAGTTATGATTCTACTGTGCAAACTTCCTGAATGTACTTTCCGTATTGCGAGTCAGGGCAATAATTTCTGAAATTTCTGATTCGGGTTTTCCCCCTTTGTCTGGACAGGAGTGAGGGAATTCTGAATCGGTGACTAAAGGGCTGGTTGCAAAGCGGGCTCTGCTTCTACCCAGCAACACTCAGAAAAAAACCGACTAGTCCTGCTGCTGAAAAAACTTCACCGATGCCTCATTTAAAATGTGCAACCAACCAGATTTCCTGAGCAGGGTGGTAGCTCGTTGCCCTTTAAAAAAAAATAATACAGACACTCTCTCCAACTCCCACCGTCTTTCACCAGGCTGTAAGCACAGAGGAAGGAGACAAAAAAAGCAGTAAAACGTCACATCGGATGCCCTGAACCGTTCACCGGCCACAGACTTTGCACTGGGAAGTGGAGCCAACACAGATCTCGTGAAGATCAATCCCCTTCCCAACAGCCTCGAGGAGCTGGAAACACAGGGCAAATGTTACCAGACATGCTCATGAATGGAGATGTCAACATTTAACACGCAACTTTAGAAAAGACCAACTAGACTTCAGAGAAGACAGAAGATGACTCCTGTCTACCTTCCCATCTTTGGCTGGTCCATTGAGCATGGACAGGACCAGCAGTGGCTGTCATAGAATCATTTAGGTTGGAAAAGACCTCTAGGATCATCAGTCCAACCTTCATCCCAACATCTCCCTGACCCCTAGACCATGTCCTGAAGCGCCACATCTACTCTTTTGAACACCTCCAGGGATGGTGACTCTGCCACTTCCCTGGGGCAGCCTGTTCCAGTGCCTAACCACTCTTTCAGTAAAGAACTTCTTCCTAAAGGACAGCTCTGTTCAAAGACAAGTCCTGTCCAAAGGCAAGTCCTTTTCCAAAGACAAGTCCTGTCCTATTTGTCATATCATCACAGTAGAGTAACACTCAGAGTGGGTAGGTTTCCTTTGGCATGGGTTTATCAGACATTGTCCCACCAGAAGGTCCTGGCACAGATGGCGGTTGCTGGCAGCACTTGTGGGTTTGGTGCTGGATCAAGCCCCAGATGTCTCCACCTGAGCCTAAAAGAAACCAGGGCTGCAGAAGGTGGAACAACTTCCTACAGCAGGGACTGTGGTCAGCACTGGCCTGTGGGTGAGGAACCGCACTTCAGAGTGTGGCTAACAGACACGACCAGCAGCACGTGTGTGACACCTTCAACATGCAATGAGCACGTCACTGGGTGCTGCAACCATTTTCCACATGCGTCCAGTCCTGACAGATGTGAACTGCCACAAGGTTTGGCTGCAATGCTGAGGGCATGTGGTTTAGAGAATGAGATCCAAACCTACATCACCAGTCAAACATCAGCCGTAGAATGCTCCTCCCATGTGCTCACCTCCTAAAATGATGGCAAGGCCTAAAACATTACCTCTTCTGGGTAGCGGTTTGGACCTCTGCTGAGAACGACCTCAAATCATTTTATTTCAAGTCCTTGACAAATTAGTAATAAAGAATCACAGAATGTGTTGGGTTAGAAAGGACCTCTAAAGGCCATCTAGTCCAACCCGCCTACAACAAGCAGAGACATCTCTAACTAGGTCAGGTTGCTCAAGCATCCATCAAGCCTGACCTTGAATGTCTCCAGGGTTGGGTCATCGACCACCTCTCTGGGCAACCTGTTCCAGTGCTCAACCACCCTCATATTAAAAAAGTTCTTCCTAATGTCTAACCTAAATCTACCATTTTCTAGCTTAAAACCATTACTCCTTGTCCTGTCACTACAGACCCTTGTGAACAGACCCTCCCCTGCCTTCCTACAGGCCCCTTTCAGGGGGCCTTAGGGGCTATAAGGTCCCCCTGGAGCCTTCTCTTCTCCAGGCTGAACAGCCCCAACCCTCTCAGCCTGTCCTCACAGGAGAAGTGCTCCAGTCCTTGGGTCATTTTCATGGTCCTCCTTTGGACCAGGATGCTAGAGTCTGCTCCTCCTTTTACTGCAAGTCCATGACCCAGAAGATCCAGCATGACTGCATACAGACACATGTTCTGCTGCACAGCTTTGAACATTGTATATTCATTTTCAAGAAAATGTGGAGACACTGTATTTGAAATGGGTTATGTGTACTTTGCTTTAGCTTGCTCCCGTGGAGTCAATATAACCAGTAGTTCATATGAAATCAATAGCCCAATGATGCAGTAGGAAAAACATGATCACATTATTACTATTTTTTAGCAGATGTGCAGAGGGAAGTATATGGGAAAGATAATCTGCAATTTCTTGCCCATAAGACCTTTCAAATTATTTTAAAAAATGAAAATACAGTACCAAAGTAGAAAGCGACCAACTCAACATAACCGCATTCAAGTAAACAAACTATTTAAATAAAACAGATCACACCACTCACAAGAAACATAAAAAATCTAAGGAAACGAGTGGGCCAACCACTCACTGTGAATCTGAGAAGGGAAAGTGCAACCAGCTTCCCCCTCTCGGAAACACACAGAATGGTAAATTAACTGGTCACTTGAAAAGAACGTTTCTGAGGGGTTGTAGAAACATTAGTTTCCTTTTCTCCCATTGTCTCTGATGACATGCTCTCTGAATTACATACCTGCCTCCAGCCTTCATTATTTCTGTGTTTCATTACAATGAAGATCATACTTTGACTTCCAAGGCTGCTCACCATTATACAGCCCTGAGAGCCTTCCTTTCCCTCGCAGTCTTACAGTGCCATCACGAAAACAACAGATGACTCTTCTGCCTATTTTTTTTACCCATGACACCACCCAAAAATCCAAATAGCGTGGAGAGCCTGGGGCCCATGAAGTCCATGCAGGTGCCACCACTGGTACCAAGTTCAAAGAGAATGCTTAGACTGGAACACCTCGGTGACCCGCACCAGTGAGCAAACGTGGAAAATATGAGCTGCTTAATCACAGACAGTATTTGTGCTGTTCAAAATGTCCACAAGTGCTGAAATACTCAAGTGACTACTTTTTTAGTCAAATCTCCAATTATTTTATGATGTTCACATGAAACTGTCATTTAAATCTCCCCTAGTTTTGAGCTCTGCAGACCCCCTGCACGATTGACACCACAAAACATCAGTGCAGACACCTGACGTCACCCCGTGGGGGACGGTGCTCTCACGATGACTAACTGCGAGAAAATAAATGTACACGATAACGCAGAGGCTGGACCGTGACCCCCAGTTTCTGCCCGTGTTTCTCTGGCAAAACAGATGTGCCCTAGCACCGCCTGCCAGCAGAGACAGCCTTGGCTGCTGGGCAGCACAGCTGGCTCTGTGC
>VZZY01025567.1:1627-18280 GCA_013400335.1 Eurystomus gularis | reverse complement strand
TGTTATGCTTGAATCAGTGTAACATTGTCTCCATTTATCTGGTCAGCCCTTGTGAGATTCACTAATTACTAATTTCTCCTCTTATTGCCCAGCACTACCCTATTTTATAATACAGAATTACAGCCACAAGTGGCACTTTATCAGTTTAGAATAGTACCTTGGTCTTTAATGTTGTGAACGCGCATACCTTAAGGTTCGGGTGCATACCTTAGGGTTCAGTACTTATAGGTTTTGTGGCTAAAAAGCACATAGGTTTCTCCATGAGGCAGATACCTGTTTCTCATGCATAAAAACAACACTGCCTGGTTGGATACATACCATTTCACCTGCTTTTAAATTCAGGTAGTTTTAAATGAACAGATAAAAAGTATTTACACTGCTTCAGCTACTGAAATAGCTACTGCTGTTTGATTGTTCCCCTTGAAAACAATGAGAAGATGGTCACTGTGCTGCAGGCAGCTCGGCACATCCATTTGCTTATCCAATATGTCTGGCTTCTTAAGAGGAAGTTGCAGGGCATTTTTAGTTTTGCTTGACTGTGAAACAACCAAGACCTCCAAAGCAAGGTCACAGGCCTTAAGGGCAGCAGGTCTTCATAAGGATGGCACGTCTGTACCATCCACTAAGCCCCAGGGCTCTGCTCTTGTGAGTATGTAAACACAGCATTCTTCCAAACACTTGATGGCATCACTGCTTTGCCAGAAGTCTGTCATGGACTTGTGGGCACTAACATAAACGTATCTAAACGTCAAACAATCAGACTGTTGGTAACATAATTGTGCCTCTTACTTTTTAGACTACTGATGGACTTCTTTTGGTTGGTTCGTTTGTTTGCCTTCTGGAGATGACTTTGATGGCAGAAGAAATTAAGAAGTTGCTGCTTTTGACAGAATTTCCTTCAGAATAAATTTGTAGCGGGGCTTAGAGGAGGGTGAGGCAATGTAGTTTGCCAAGGAAATTACATGTCAGGTCATACCACTGCAAATATGAAAATGCCAGTTTGACTGTCATCCTCTCTTTCTTTCAGCGTCATCTGTAGTGAGTGTGAGGCTCTATTAACATGTATTTGAGAGGCTACATTATGCTGTGTTGGCATAAGCATTTGGGTATGGAAGTAGCTAATTGAGTTGTTTTTTCCATCCTCTCTGTGCAAGGACTTCGAGGTCTTTTGCTCTTTTTCTTTCCTTTGTGCCCTCTATTTTTCTGTAAACAAGCAAACAGAAGGCAGAGAGGCAGAAAATATTAGATATAGATCCTGCATAAGCATGGTAATTCATAAAATATACAATCAGATTTTGTCAGAGCAGCCTAAGAAATAAAATGAGCTGCAGAGGGGAAATAAAACAATAGCAACAAAACCCTCTCTTGCACTCCCACACCCCTAGCAGATCACCCTGTAGGGCAGGACGTGATCCGTTTATTACAGCACCTAAATTAGCAGAGCAAGTGGGTTAGCTACAAGAGAGCAAAAAAAGGGCTTGAGAAGACTCTTGGGTTTATGTCAGAGGCTTAAATCTAATCATCTGTCTCTCTTCAGCTGTGTAATGCCTAACAACAATTCAGTTGCTCAGGCAAGTTTTTAATTGCAATGCCCACAGGAAAAAGTCCCAAAAGTCTAAATATGTATCCAAGCAATTTCCTCTACCACAGGTGGTTTTATTTGCATAACAGCTACATTATTGTGACTGTCTGGCAGTTTCTTGTATTCAAAATCTGATGGTGTTAACACTGGAAGCACCCACTCAGCCTCTGACAGGGCGGCCATCCTGGTCATTCCCAGGTTGGATCTGTGGTAGCTAACAGATGCAGACGTGAGCCATGGACCTGCAGTTCCATGGCACCCAGCTGCTCTTGTCCTGTTACTGCAAGTCTGAAGTTTCAAGGCTGGTGTTGAGTCACATCCAATCAAGTGGCGAAGGTCTACACTGCATCTTACTTATAAGACTTAAAGTACCCTCATGAGAAAGGGCACTCCTAAGGGCTGAAGGACTGCTATGGCGGTATAACTTTCCTGTAAGTAGATTGAATCATCTTCCCTTCATTTCTTAATCTGTGAGTTTTATAAATACCTGTAACTCTGTTGTCTGTTTTGAACATCATGAATCAATGCTTGCATTTTTACTTTTACCTTAATCTATCTTGTGCTATACATTATCTAAGCTTTCTGGACATCTCCCCATCTACCTGACATGTGATATTGTGAACCTGCAAAACATGACCTTGGGGTTTCCCAGCACACCTCTCAGCACTAATCAGAGGACAGGAGAGGTGAGCTGCATGGCAGGTAAAGAGCTGCACCCAGAAGAGGCAGTTGCAACTGCCATGACTGCCAGTGAAGCTAAAGGCCCACTAGCATCCAGTAAGATACTAGGGTGCTGGGCTGATACTGGAGGATTACAGCAAGTTTATCAAAATTATCTCCTTGATATGTGTTGTTCTTCTATCTCATCATAGTTGCCTAGGCCAAAAGAGACAAGAAAGGCAGGGATTTGCTGTAGAAACTTCATTGAAGACAGTTGTTGCTACAACAGGTCATCATCCAAAGACACTAGATATTAGAATATAGAGCATTGATAGAGAGGAAGTGAAGAGTAGCAGTATGCCTGTGCCTACAGAGTGCTGTTCTAGCACGTAATCACACACTATGGTCTCTTTTGAGCAGAGAAATTCATTCTGTGTTTTGATTAGTCTGTATAACGGTATTGTTAGTCTTGTTATTCTTCTAAATAGGGTCCAGGTCACTATCATAACATTTCCTAATATACAATCACATCAATACATTTGGCATGATGTTTACTCTGATGTCTGGTTTTTGCCCTTCACCCAATGTTCAATACTTTCAGCAGCAGCAGCAGTGCAGGTAGAAAATTGTACAGAGATTTTACAAATGCAGCCATTAATAATAGCATCATAGTGATATACTGAAGGATATACCTAATAATGATGGAGGGGGAAGTCTCCAAAAAAAGCTTATTTATATCACTGAGTTAAAATATTGGGATTTTTATTAATCTTTCCTAAATTTAGTAACTGTGAAAGAAGCAATCTAAATGTTACATATAATTCCTAGAATATGTCTCCTTCAGGCAGTGAAAAATAGGACAAATGTGTTTCCAGAAAAAAAAAAAAAAAAAAAAAAAAAAAAAAGAAGCAGTTTTTCTGCCAGAGCTGCTATTTTGTAGTCCAAAGCTGCTGTAGAACAGCCAGAAATATGTTTTGCAGTATGTCCAACAATTTTTCCACTGGAATAAAACACATCTTATACAGCTTCAGAGTGTAAAAAAATGTGGAATGCATTCATATATAATTACTTGCATTCTGGATACCAGAACTCTATGGAAAATTGTACCAGTCTTAAACTTTAACACCAACTTACTTTCCCATTAGCCAACATTCTAGTGTCTGTCAGTTATCAATTATAATAGGTCAACATTTTTAAATGCGAACTGTGAGAAAAGTGTATTTTTCTTGTCTGACATCATGAGCAACATTAAATGAGGGTTGCAGTTGTCACTGAAACTTTGGCTCTATTGCGGCATTTGCAAGCCCAGGCTATTAAGTATATACACGAAGGTGCAGTCAGTATATATACACACAAAATCATTTGAACATTACCAAGATATTTTCCTTGCTTTAAATAGTGTCTAGCACTTATTCCTCTCCAGCAGTCTGATGATACCTTATGTTTCTTTTTATTGTATTTTTCAGAAATATAAACAAAAAAAGAGAAGGCATTCTTAGTATAAGTAGCTCATGTTTTAACCTCCCAGGAGCTGATAGGAGACTTTCATTTTTACTCAACAAGTAGCTGGCAAATTTCAAACAGGAATTTATCTGTCTGGGACCAAAGTCCTGCTTTGTGGAGTTCTGTGTAAACCATGCTTCTGCCCCACTTCCAAGTGAATCATACCATCATGAAAAAAATGAGAAATTAAATACAGCCCTGCACCTCTCTGAAATGTTAAAATCTGTAATTTTAAAACATTGTGGAGATAAAAATAATGGAAATTTTAAATCATTAAGACCCTATCCTGAAGATTCTCTCTTAAAATTAATAGGTTTTGACATCCCGTCCCATGACCGATATTGGCAGTGTAGGCAGGATGCTGCCCACCTTCCATGTAAGGTTTGATTCTCTCACATCATACAACCATCAGTGGAGCCAAGGGATGACATGATTCTTACCCACATTCAAAAGTTATTTATTTGCACAATTGGCTGCTGCTGCCAGATGACCAGGACACCAAGTGTCCCTGGCAGTCTACTGGAGCTACGGCGCCACCTAAGATCCTGTGTTTGCTATCAGTGATTGAGGGAATCACCATATTGGTGCATTTTTGCTCATCCTTCCTACTGCCTCATTAAAGTTTTATTTTATAGCATGTTGTCAGACTCCATTACTGTTTGGACTACAGGCATGTAACAAATAAACTAGCTGTAACAGAAGTATGAATCTTTTAGGTCAGTGCTCAGTGCAGAGCTATTTGCCATCAGTTAGCTCCGTGATTATCAGGATACACAGAGATGGGGAAATACGTTGGGAACAACCTTCTCCATCTCTGCATAGCTCAGTGGCTGTTCTATGATCATTTCTCTCCTGAGGCTACATCATGAATGATGCCACACTCCCTAGAGATCTAACCTGAGCTCCCGCCTGACTCCTACTCTAGATTATCTGGATTCTAAAGAAGAACTGAGCAATGCTGTTCATAAATATTAGGCTGAACTGAAAACTATAAAATCAGCTAATTGACTACAAACAAGATTCAGAGACAAGGAATTGAGATATCCAAAGTAAGAGCCAGAGAGGGAGAAAAGGGCAGTGTTTATCACCAAGTGTTTTCCAGAAAATTGCTTAAGAAATGCCTGACACAAAACCCTGTTTGAAGTTTCTCATGTTTTCAGCTGGGGCCAACCCACCACACTTACCACAGCAAGTATTGTGTTCCTTGCTGCATAATGGGAACACGAGGCATAAAGACAGGTCTCCATGTTTCCATTAAGCTAAGCTCCTGAGTCACAGGCTGTTGCTTTCTGTATTGCACCTTGAGGCTACTTTTAAAGTTTTAAGTAAAAACAATTGCCTTCCAAGTGGGCTCTGACTTCATAGTCTCTTTAGGCATCAGTGGAGCACAGGGAAAACCAGAAAACTCAGTCCTAGGTGCCAGTAGAATAGCCAGTACAAGACTTCAGGGAAAAACATCTGCAAGATTTCTTATGGGCTTCTGCTGAAATGTAAATACACAAAAGGTTGCCAAATACAGGAGAGGAAAAAGTCATAGCTGCTTCTCTCTGGAAGAAATGGTCTAGAGTCTCTTAAGTGTAGAAAAATCTGGAGGACACCTGGCTTTGATGTAAGTCTTAGCTCTCAATGTACCACTGATTTTCCCTCTGACTCTTTCACTTACAGTGGAGAATACAAAATTTTCCAGAAATATGCAGTATATGCACTGTGACACTGTTATTTTCCTCTAGCTAGTAATTTACATTTAAAGTTGATTGGGGTACACATTAGCTGCATTCATCCTGAATGGGGCAGATTGCGTTCATCTGTCTAGCCCACATCATAGCCACACCTCACAGCAACTGATAACCTAATCTGCTTTTTTTTCATCTGCAGTGACTGGAGTGACAAGCAAGAAGCATATGGTGACCCCCAGTATGAGGTTACCTGAAAATGCCTTCTAGGGACACACTGAATTTATGCTTCTCATGCAGCTGATCAGCTGTTTGAGTGGTGTTTGGAGGACCCAATCCAAGAACCAAAGGTTGGAGGCTCATCATTGCAAATTAACATTTTTTTTAAAACTCAGATGTGAATTCTTTGAGCAGAAACTGAAGGCATTGGTGTGGCTGCAAGTAAGAAGGTTTGCTTGGTGGGTCTTCTCCCAGTGTAACAGAGACGAGGCCTGAGAAAGAGCCAGGGGCTGTGTCAAAGCAAACCTGCTCTAGAGAAGGGCTAGGACTTAATGGAATATCTGAGCATGGACTTCATACAGATCCAAGCTGCAAAAACATGTTGAATGTTAATTTAACACCAAAAGCAGCCTGAGAAAATATAAATTAAAAAATGGATTTCAGCAAACGAATAAGCACAATCTATTCTATGAAGTCCAAACCACTCTCATGTTGTAAGGCAAAACAAAAGTAGTAGAGGAAATAACACATGAATTTGCTGCTGTGCTGATTTTCTGTGATAAACAACTTATCATAAATATTTAAAATCCATTATAATTTTTTATTTATTCTTAAATACAGTATGCTAATTTTGTAAGGCTAAAATAATTCAGTCCACTTATTTGCATAATTGCTGCACTGCAGTTTGGTAAAAGTTTTGATTCAAGATACAAGTGATAGCATGTTGAATTAAGAAAAAAAACACACAAAAAAAGGAAACTCTTCAATGTAAAATGCATTTTAATAACTAACATAGATAAGAGGAAATAAAAATTGCAATTTGGTCGAGGGCAGAGAAAAGCTTTCCATAAATTAAAAGTGTCTGCTGGGTGCTAAGACATCATAATAGTCTGAGCAAATGTTAAGTGATATGTTCTGGGTAGAATGAATAGAGTTGCAGTGATTAAAATACTAACCAGTGGTTAACTGTAATTGGCAGCAATTCAGCAAAAGTAATTTTTTCCTAGGGGTGGGAAGAATAGCATCAGCTAAGGAAAAAAAAGAAAAGTAATATCGGACAATAAAAGTGTGTTGAGATTTTCTGTCTAATCTATCTGTTGTGTCCTCCTGCATAGTGAAACCCTGTCCCAGGTCCGTGTATGTAGCACCTCCAAACTTCCGGGGTCTTAGAGGAAGCAAGCTGCAAACACAAGCACCTAACAGCCAGCTGGGCAGAATCAGATGAAGCAGTGGTTCACAGCCTGCTATGTAATAGACTTTATCAGAGTATTATCATTCCATGTTCTCACACATACAAATAAATTGAGAACCCAAGGGGAGAACTAAGTCCACAAATGGGCCTAACTCAAGTTATAGAGTCCCTAGCCCCACCTCTCCAAGGGTCAGAAGCAGCTCAGTCCTGGGGAACACAGGTACCAGTCTTTCTCTGCAGGCTTTACGGGCCTATCAATGGAACCATGCCATGTCCAAGACTACCAGGCTCTAACATTTCAGGGTGCCCATTTCAGCCCTGCTTAGTACTTTTTACTGTATCCAATAATGTATCTAATCCAATAGTTCATAACAGCACAGAATATGAGAATATTAATCAAAGAGAGTCCTAAACACTCAGGTGTTGCAGAAGATAATGCGAGGTGAAGAAAGGATGTGAAGTTGAAGCCTTCATGATGAATGCCTTCTAGGGGAGAAGAGCATCTTTTCCTGAACATGAAGGGGCAGCAGAACTTTAAATTACTTCTGAGGTTTTCCCAAGCAGAAATTATACAACTCTACTTTGAAAGGGCAGCACCAAACAGGACAGTAAACGTTTTCCTGGAAACTGCAGTATCTAATGCACAGGAAGTAGGTTCTGAGATGATCTGTAGACAGCCATGACAGTCTTGGAGATGTGCAGGCAGCTCTCCTGAGTCTGAAGTCTGGCAGTGTAGTCCATGTTGTGTCCAGCACTAGTAGGGATGACCATTTTTGTAAAGACTTGTAACACAGAAATAGGTAGGGAACTATAAGAAGTACAAGTCTCTAGTGCATAGTATAGTGCTTAACAGCATGCCTAATTCTGAACACAAATTAAATCCATACCTGTTTACCAGTGTGTATTCAAGAGTGTGCTGCTTCAGTTTGAAACTTGATCAAGAAAACAACCCTTGAGAGGTAAAAATAAATTTCTGTGCTCTCTCCCACTTAGCCAGAGTTTTACTTTTGAGTTCAGTCTTTTTTATGTTTGTACAGCACCTGCTGCAGATAAACCTTGGACCTTGACAAATAAAGCAGATGTAAACAGGTATTATGACAAACCTGGTTATAACCTGCAAAGGTAAAACCTGTATGTTTCCAGATTGTATAGGGGCAACAAAACAAACAAAAAAATCAGTAGTTCTGCTGGTTTTAATGCTACTATTGATTTCATAATTAAGCAAAGAAGGTGGCATTTCAAAGTAATATTTAAGCATACTAAAATCACAACTTTGAATGAAAGAGGGTGATGAGAGCTGTGTAATCTGAGCTTTATCTTCCTCACAGATGCTAGCAACAATACTGACCTGCTGTGATAAGCAGGGAAAATGCTCTTTTCAGAAACTTTAGTGTTTGCCTGACCCACTTCTAGAGCTGAAAATGAATTTATTTTTTAATGTGTTTATTTTTAAAGTACAACCCATAACAGTCTGGATTCAATACCAAACTGAGGTATTAATATCACATACCTAGAATATCATGGTTACATAATCTCTCTCCAATTCTGTTGCCTTTTGCACTACAGCAAAAGGAAAGCTTTAAAACACAGGTGCAGTGCTTATGTACCCTGTCAACTGATGCAGTGAAGCAATGACAATCCTGGACTGGTTGGACCCTCTCAGTTTTAAACTGGAGTTTATATTAAAAGCCTAGCAGGCATAAATGATCTCTTTGCTTGTGACAGGATCATATAAGCCTTCCATATCCAACTCTGTCAATTGAGTGCTTTTCCTCAGCCTCTACTTATTCCCTCCCTTTTTTAAAAGGATATTCGGAAATAGAGAGAGTTTACAGAGTAACTGACAGCAACACTGGAGCTTGAAAGCAAGCCAGTGTGTTGTTGGGCTTTGTTTTAATAGCATTGAGTTCTTTTGTGCCTAAACTACTGAAGTGCTGGGGCCTGAATTGTGGGCCCCAAGTTGGACTTGACCTCTGAATGAGTCACAACCTAGCAGAATGTTTTGTTTTTCTTATTGGCTTCATGTTCCAGAGGCAGAACCTGGCCCATTTGTGTTTTTGTGGATCCACCCTCACCCAGGTGGTCGTGGTTGGGGTGGTGGGCGAGGCCAGGATTATATTAATCAGAAGCCGATTAGTTGGAGGAGCTTCCTGTTGGGTGTGACTTCTGTTGGGGCTGGTTGCATCTTGCTGATCTCTCTCAGTGGTGTTCTTCCATGTGAAGAGCCGCTTAGGTAGCCATCTCTGTCTGTTGTGTCCAGCAGGTGATGCTGGCACCACAGTGGGCAGCAGAGGAGCTGGGCCCACAGGAACCTATGGCAGAATTGTTTGAAAGAAGACTTCTGAGGGAATGCTGTTGAGTTCAGTGTTGGCCTGTGTGATCAGGCAACTGATGGCAGCATAAAATGATGATGGCTGAACTACCACAACAACTACTAACTCTGATTTTAATATTCTTGTTTTTCTATCAGCAGACACGTTGCTTCTAGCATAAGACTTTCAGGGCTCACTTGAAGCAGTTTTTATCAGTTGTTGTCTGGTATAGTCATTGGAAGCTGCTGTCGCCTCCCTTTGCTCGGTGGCACCTGATGTGTGTCTCCATTTCTCAATGAAAGGAAAACTCCTGGTGCTTCACAGTCATCTTCTCATGGAATTTGACTCAATTATCCTCTTTTTTTTTCTTTTTTCCTTTTTTTTTAACATGAATGGCATCATTCCTTGAAAAAATGCATGACTTCTGAATTTAAGTCTGAATTTATTTATTTGAATGGTTAAGTACTGTATGAAACACATCAGTGGGGTCTACAGTAAATGCTTGTTAGCGATAAGTAAAAGCAGCTTATTCGAGCAAAGAACCATAATCCTACATCAAGGAAAATATATTCTAGATCCAAACATCCAGAAACACTCTTGGACAAGGGATTAAATGAAGCAAGGAGAGTTTGTTTCCTTTTTCTCATCTGAAGAGAGAGGGCTGAAGAAACAGTTGAACAAAGTCCTGTTTTAAGAGGAAAACAGCTAAATAACTGAAGCTCCATCTGAATTTCAATGGTGAATAAGGGTACAACATAAAGAATGTGGGGCTTGGTTCTTTTTTTGTTAAGTTCATGGTTGTCCTACATTGCTTTCAGATGGTGTGGGAGTACCTTGGAGAGGAAGAAAACATGCTTGTGGGAAAGAGCCAGGAAGCAGGATAAATTAGGGAGAAGATCTGCTCCATGTTCTTGAGGGGTTGAGGTGCATGCAGAGAAACTTCTGAGAGAAGGAGGAACTATGTAGGTCTCAGAGGGGAAGGAAAAGGCACTTTCTTGGGCTGTGGAAGTGTCTGTATCTTGGTGAAGCTCAGTCTGGTTTCACAAGAGGTTTTCATAACCACGTTTATGTGCAGCAGTAAGGTCTGATGGAGCATGTGGGGTGGCTGCTGGAATCCTTCATGGATATGTTACTTCCCGCCTACTTTTCATTCTTCTTTCTGGTGTGGCTGGTGGTATTCTTACAGATCTAGTGTAATTTCCTGTAGGTTCCAGTAATTTCATAGTTTCTCACATTTGGGAATATAAAATAAATTGTATTTTATCTACCCACAGCAGACTTTAAGCCAAAGGATGGGAGCTTCATCAGAGCTCCCAAGACTGAATGAACTATTTCTTTTTCCTCATCTGCAGATATATCCCACAAGGTCATGTGTAGTAAGCATGGTTGTAAATCATGACTGATCAGTGGCTGTTTCTCTCCTGGAGGTGTGCCTGTCAACTGGGGTAACTCCTATTCCAATAAAAGTCTGCCTAGCCTCCTGGTGAAGCCAGTAGGTAAGAAAGCTTCCAGGTGCTGCAAGTAGAAAATACAAAATGACTACGCCTGAGCAATCTGCTTCTTGGGCTTTATGAATAAACTGTTACATTTTTGTGCTTCCAGAATATGCAAGACACTTTAAGACATGCTCAGAAAATCCTTATACTGTTTCTGTGTAAATACAAATCTGTAAATTTGTAGTCCTTTGAGGGCAAGGTCTTTTGATTGTGTGTAGATAAAGATTGTGTGGTGCTCTTGCTAACCTTCACTTGTCAAGACTCTGGGACTGTCACTTCTTAATGGAGGCCAGACAAGTCACTTTACTGGCTAAAGTAATAAGCCTAACCCCCTTGTTTTCATAGGGGAAGGCAGCACTGAAGGCATGACGTGAATCTCCTTAGAAGCCCTGTCCGTAATCCAAAACTGGAGTACTGCACCCAGCACTGGAGTCCTTAGCACAAGAAAGACAACAACCTGTTGGAGTGGGTCCAGAGGAGAGCCACAAAAATGATCAAAGGGATAGAACACCTCTCCTATGAAGAAAGTTGGGGTTGTTCAGCCTGGAGAAAAGAAAGCTCCTTCAAAGGTCCCTTCCAAACCAAACCATTCTATGGATCTGTGATTCTATGATTAAACTCATCAATGGTTACAGGGTTAAATTACCCTGCAGAATCGGCCTTCAAGTATTGTGAGGCACATATGTCTATATTTACTACTATTACAAGGAACATCTGTTATCTCAGAGCCTACATTTGTTCTTTCTAATCTGAGGAACTCCAGGGTATGAGAACTTCAAGACTGTGTTTTATCTTTCTTGGATCTTTCTTTGCCATTAAAAGGGTCATTCATCAATATTTGGGTAGTAAAAAGCATAATGATTCAGTGAAGACACACCATAAATCCGTGGGACTATTTCAAGTAGATATTCTGGACAGCAGATGGCCCCACAGTTTTCAGGTCTTTGGGTGGGGTTGTTTTGTTTGTTTCCTTTTCCTTTTTTCTGAAAATAAACTTCTACTTTCTTCCTGTGCTGAACGAGAAACCTTTACTAATGAAAAGGAAGCAGTAATTCCTGAAGCTTCTCTTGCTTTCACTAAACTATATGCTATGGTTTGAAGATAGAAAACATGTCTGTTGTAGAACAAGTTGCCAAAATCAAGCCCATAGGTTAGGCAGGGCTTGTTGTTTATTCTCTGTTGATTTCTCTGAGAGTCCTGTGTTCTTAAAGTAGATCTAGGGCAAATTGTGGCTCTATGAAGCAAAAAATACCCAGCAGCTTTTCCCAGTAGTCACCAAGATTAACATGAGCATGTAAGTAGAGCCCTTCAAGTGATTGCTTTGTAAAAGGGGATAAACTTTCTTTCTCTGTAACCACTCTAAAATCAGTAACTGTGGTTTTCTCTTGTCAAAGGAGATCTACAAAAAATAATTCAGTTGTCTGTTTTGCCATACTCTCCCTGTGCACCCTGCTGAGCTGGAGTAACATGTGGTCATGTACATGGGCACTGCCATACAATGTGGCAGTCAAGTGTCTTAGAAACCAAGACCTGGATAGTAAAGAGAGGAACTGCCCATGGAAAAGTTAAAAGCTTTCTTTTAAAATATTTTTGTTACAATCTTGTAAGGGGAACTCAAAAAGCATTAGTTATTTCCTTGACAGCCTTAGCAATTATTTGTCAAACAAGTTTGAAAACTTGTTTACTAAGTAAAGCTATAAATCCCACTCATGTCATAGATACCACACCCTTCCGCAGGACTGAGCTTGTTCGTAGCATGTTTCTCAAAGTTAGAAGAATCACTGAAAAATAACATCAGGTTTTAAAAATCTAAACCATTTCCACAAAGCTTTCAGAGAGACTTCCTGTGCTGCTTCTTCTCTGCAATTGCAATAATCATTGACCTTGCAGTCAATTCTGGGGTGCACCACAGATGTTGATATGCTTATTAATTATAATAATTTCAGTCCTCTGAGTTATATGAATGTGTTTTTCTTAAAGAGGCTGTGTTATTGTGGAATGCGCCAGTTAGGGTGTCCAGTTGTGTTCCCCTTAAGGCAGTCAGTAATCCCTTCTTCTCAGACCTTCTCTAATGGCTTATTCATTTATTAAATACATGCATTATCCTCCTAACCGATATACTTGCAGGGTGAGATCATCCTCTGGTGGAAGTTAGTGCCATCGTTTCTTTGCATGGTGTCTGATGAGCTTGACGTATTGATTGAAGGCCAAGGGAAGTTTCTTTGACTAGTTTCTCTGACCTTATAAGTAGCACAGGCCGTAAGATTTTCACAGGCTCCTGTATTTCAAGAGAAAGAAATATGGCAAGTAGCTGGCTCATTTTCTAATCACTTCAATTTTAAAAAAGAATTAGTAAGATTTTGCTAGATTCAGTGGTGATATTAACATGCTAACAATCTGTACAGTGCAATGTAACATCTTCTAAGAGAAATAACTACTTTCTAGACTATCACATGTGCCCAAGCCCACTATAAGGTCGCTGTTTATATACCCAGAAACATCTGCATGCCAAAACTATTTTAGTCATGGTCCAAACGAAACATGCCATTTTAATACTGTGTCACTGCATTCCCAGGAAACATACCCCACTTTCTTCTCCAGATAATCCATTTCTGCCTTCTGCCTGGAAACAAATCACTTTCAGTTACATGGCAATATTTTATAGAGAAGATTAAATTGAATATAAATTAAATATTTATCTTTCTAGGGATATTCTGGTTAGGTATGTGCAACTTGGGTATGTTTATTCAAGAGGCAAAAAATTAAAATTTGAAAAGAGCTGCTTGTGACAGGCTTTTTCTCCAGTGAATTCTGATTTACAGATAAGTCAATGAACCAATGTTATTGTAGCAGGAACATCAGATTTATGTTCCTGGTCCTCTTTTTTAAAATACTGCTTCCTTTTCTGGCATGAATGCAGCTGAGGAAACTGCAAGATGGATTCTGGGTGTACTGAGGGCTGACTGCTATGCACTAGTCTAAATTATGCAGATGGCAAAGCAGTGCTAACATCCAAGAGCCTCTGTCTCAATATACAACTTTATAAACACAACTCAAAGGAACCAAATCAATTTTCTTTTTCATGCCTCCTTCCCAGCACTGCTTCTGCATGCTGCAGGTTTGCAATAGGTCCAAGCTGCACATTTCCCCAAGAATAAAAGTTTGCCTGTGTTGAGAGAAAAATTGGATAAGATAGGTAGAGCTACTGTAACAGGCACATCTGCAGGGCAACTCCTGATTTACACCTGTATGTGTATTAGACCCATCATGTATAATCTACTATAGGCAAAGGCAAAATGATGGTTTAGCAACTCCTGAAAGTATTCAGCCTCAAGACACAGTAAATAATATAAAATATTATTGAAAGTCTCACAAAAACTATGCTGATAGGTAGTGTTTAACACTTTGTAAAATTATATCTTTTGAATTATACTTTCTATTGGCAATTTAAACTATGTATAAAAAGCAGTGCTTAAGTAGCTCAGTAAATTTCATTCCCAAGTAATCAAAGTTATATGCTGCTACCAGAGAGTAGAATCACTGTGAAAAGAGCATAAGACTCAGCATGTATCTGTAAGTTAGTCAAATCTGTGTGTGGGAAGAAGCCACAGAAATTTATTCAGGCTCCTACGTTTGTTCAGAGCACCAGTGTGAGTTACATCAAAAAGAGAAATTCAGTTTGTATAGAGAACCTTGGCAGCTGTCTCAGATAATAATAGAGAGGAGATAAGCATTTTGAAAAGATGCTTCTGGAAGACAGGTGTACAGATGTTATTTCCACTTTTTTTTTTTTTTTTTCATCTAGGCACATCCATTTATTTTCTTTTTTTCAAACAAAGGTGTGCTTTTCTTATAATAATCTCTTTCAGGTCTGTGCTGAGAAAAATGGTAACATGATGACATATCCTGGCCGAATCCTCAGCTTCTTTGCCTTTTTCTTCTCCTCTAGTGACTGGATATTTCAACTATGGTTCCCTTGGCCCCAGAAAATAGAAAATACTGAGTTTCAAAGGACAAAAAAAAAAGTTTCAGGAAAGAATTGGGCCAACTAAAGATGAGGTTAGGTTACAGAGGAATGAGAAAAGGAAGTCAACGTTATAAAGCGAGTGAGTTTCCAAATCAACTATATTTGCTGCAGAATGATATTCAAGACACCACTTTGCACAGTGATGAGCACTGATGTTGCAATAATATCCCTGCATAGGGCCTTGTACAATGTGCTCTGCTTTTTCTCTCTACAGTTATGGATCAGTAAGGACGGCAGTAGTGGAGAACTCTCCAAATCAGTAGAGTTCTGCATAGAAAATTTACAGCCAACTCAACATTAATATCAATAAGTAAACTATAAGTTACTGAATAGCATAAGGCTTAAAGATAAAGGCATGAGGAGGATACAACTGTCAAAATATTAAATGTCTTATTTCACCTGTAAATTAGCTATTTTCACTTTGACAGATACCTTACACAAATCCTTAAGAAAATAAAAGGATTATATATTTTAACAGTGGTGCTTTAGAAGTAATATAACATTATGTTCTAGCTTTTTATAGAAATAGATAAGCCCTACTGAAGAACTAATCCCCTCTCTCATTAGCACCTAAAACCTTCTTACTGGTCTAGTTAACCTGGCTATGGAAGTACTTAGGTATGTAAAGAGAGCATACTGCATAATTTCTTAAGTCCTAGATAGCCTGCAGTCAAAATCTTTGCCAATCCCCAAACTTTGAATGCATGCTTTTGTCATTTGAGAAATGGAGTGATCAAATCAACACAACATAGTAACACATATAGCTATCAATATACATGCAAATAGTTGGCACTTCTGTAGTGTCTTTCTAACACTGTTTATTTTAAAATTTCACAGGCCAGTGTTGTAGAGCCTTTTAAGCATGTCACTTCCTTCCTGCAGGATAGAAAAGCACTAATTCAAGCTTATCTAAAGGGAAAATGAGATAGACTGTTTATGGGGATCTCATCACACGACAGAGTTTCTATCCTGTACTTGCCCTATAATTCAGAGTCCAGGTAATATGATATAATGGAAAGTGGCCATAGAACAGCAACAAGGGACTTTTATAGAAGAAATGTTGCTTTTTCTAATGCATGAGACAGTTTCTATAACCTGAAGTATACCATTGCTACAACATCAGCTCAACTATGTCATTGACTGAACGTCAGCTAAAACCTGACATAAATGCATGATTTTAATCTATTGGTCTTGAATCATAGAATGATAGAATGATAGAATCATAGAATGCTTTGGGTTGGAAGATACCTCAAAGATCACCTAGTTCCAACCCCCCTGCCATGGCAGGGACACCTCCTACTAGACCAGATTGCTCAAAGCCCCATCCAGCCTGGTCTTGAACACCTGCAGGGATGGAGCATCCACAACCACCCTGGGCAACCTGTTCAAACGTCTCACCACCATCAGGCTGAAGCATTTCCTCTTAATTCCCAATCTAAATCTACTCTCTTCCAGTCTAAAGCCATTGCCCCTTGTCTTATCACTACAGGCCTTTGTGAAAAGTCCCTCCCCAGCTTTCCTGTAGGCCCCCTTCAGATACTGGAAGGCTGCAATAAGGTTTCCCCTGAGCCTTCTCTTCTCCAGGCTGAACAAGCCCAATTCTCTCAGCTTGTCTTTCTAGGAGAGGTGTTCCAGCCCAAGTTAACCCAAGTTAATCAATTTTTCCAAGCTTAACAACTACCAAGCTTAAAGACTTTCTGGGCAGAAAACCAAGAATAAAATGCACCAGCAGTCCCTTGACTAACCTTGCCTAATGTCCTGATCAGAGCTGCATTACCAATGTTTAAACACTCAGATAATGTTATAATATGTTGTTCCCTGGTATAGAAAGAGGCTGATCAGGATCTCATGTTCTACTGTACCTCAGAGAGAAGAGGAATAGCTGTAATTTACAAAGGACAAAGCAGCTAGGAGTCAGGGCACAATGTAAACTCAAATTGCACTGACCCAAATGGTCTTTCTAATGCATTATGTAGCACATATCTCTTT